>JACDJE010000228.1:103363-297477 GCA_016647715.1 Pavo muticus | reverse complement strand
GGGAATATCTCAAACTGGACAACTTTCTTGTTCCTAGTTTAACTCCCTACTACAAATTCTGTATGGCATGGGGGGGGGGGGAATATCTCAAACTGGACAACTTTCTTGTTCCTAGTTTAACTCCCTACTACAAATTCTGTATGGCATTATAGGCTGTTATGCTGCCTCCCATATCATCATGCTGCTGCTATAAGACTGCTCATTTTCTTCATCTTTGACAGCTTGAATGTATCTGTTACACATGTTCTGCTTACTAGTTATGTAAAAACACTAATCCTGAATGCTAAAGAGAAAGCTGCCATTTCCTTTATCACCTCTTTATTAAGCTCCTCCAGCTAATAGATTTGAAGTATAAAGATAGCAAATTAAAGCCAATGTTTCAGGGACATCCAATTCGGGTGAGAACTTTGTCACTTTGCGGAATACCTCATAGCTGACAAGAAGCAAGATAACAAATGATTGTCTTTGCTATAACTCGAATTCCCTGAAATATCCAGAGGAGTCACTGGGTGGTGGCTGAAGAGAGATTAGCCCCTGTGCCCGTCATAAGCCCCGGATGCAAGAAGGAATATCATTACTACAGCCTCTGAAGAATGACTGGGGCTCATAGGTCAAAACAGAGGAAATTTCTTCACATTGATATTACAGACTGAAACTACATGAATCCGTGGAACATACTGAGGGCTCTGAAGGTAGATAGAATTCATTATGTTTCTAGTGTTGGGGTACAAAAGGCCGCATCACAGCCATGCCCATAAAGGTTGTTGTCACACTGTGGGCCATATGCTTTCAAGCTCTCAGGAATTAATAAAGTCTTGTCTCTGCTCCCCCTCAGCCTCCCACACAGGTCAGCCAAATCATGGAGCGTGCTGCCCTGGCATGCTCTCTCACAGTGGTGATACTTTGAAAATCAAGTCTAAAGACATCTTTTTCTAACAGGGATCACGTAATAACTAACAACTTGCATCAAGGCAGACGTTGCATAGCAGCTTTGAGATACAAATATCCTAGCAGATTTCACAAATCAGTACACAATGAGGGAAAAATATCTGAAAACTCTGGGAGTACCCTTCCCAAAATAGCATTAAGCTGTGACTAGTGAGCTAATCGGACTGCATTGGAGGCAAACTAGTGGAATTCCAGTGTTATGTAAAGGCACACAATAAATAATTTTATGGGGATTCAGATTGAACTAATCTCCTTTCCACAGAACTTTATTTCATCACCTAGCAGATCTACAGCATTTATTTTCTCTTGCTAGGCACAAATCTGAGATGGGCCTGATACATGTCAGTCAAACTTCTCAGGTTATTGTTCATTATGCTTTCCAGCTGACAGTTTTGACAGCACAGAAAATTATTGAAATATTCCTATTTTGGATTTCCAACATGGTGTCTTTGACTTCTAGTCTAGACCAGCCTAGCTTTATCAAAGATCTTATCAGCTACAATTAAGTGGTAGGTAGATAAGCAATTTGTCTGAGCGTTCTTGTAGTGGCTATCAGTAATAAAATAAAGATTGCATTTAGGGAGTTATTCCTCCCAGCTGGTCAGTCATCTCACTTTCTGTAGATATGCACGAGGAATGGGGACAGAAGCCCTTCATGGAACGGTGTCTTTTACTCAAGTGAAATTACATAGCAAATTGTGTAGTTCAGGTGTGTCAATGCAGAAGGGTATTACTGTTGCCAAATTCTGTACTTGTACATACAGAAATAAAAACTGTAATAGACTATATATAAATTACTCTCCGATTACTGTGGTGATTAGTCTTTGAAAGTACTATAATAAACACAGTGAATAATAATTATTCACTGTAAAAAGAAAAAAATAAACAATCTAGTTCCCATGAAATGTCAAGCAATTCTGACTGGAACAGAAAGTATCTGCTGAGAGCAGTGACAAAGCTGGAGGGTGGCTGCTTTACAGAAATAAAGCCAATGAATTAAGTAACATCCAACACTAATACGACAAGCTTGCTTTGCTTTAGTCATTTGCCGTGAGAAATCACCATAAAAAGATTTCACCAGATTTTTTTTAAACAGGGGTATGCTCATTGCTTTAAAAGGGTGGATGTATAAAAGCAGTGAATTGTTGTAGACTCTTTAATGTTGACCTTCTTTTGATAACTTTGGGTTTGGCATAGCCCCTGCTTTTAAATGAGTACTTAGTTTGTAGCATTGGCTTAAATTCACTGCCTGGCTAGCGAGCTTCAGCAGGTTTAGTGCCTCTCTATTTTAGACACTAGCATTTGTATGGTATTTTCCTTCCCAAAGAAGTAAATTATTTATACCGCACCAACCTTTTTTAACCTGGCTTCTGACAGGCTGGGATTTTTCCAATCTCAGTTGAAACCATCTAAATAATTTATCAAGTATTTTTTCAAAGTACAATGAATTCTGAAACCTAAGAAATGTTAAATGAGGTTCTTCGCCCTTCCAATGTGAGTGGGTTACTGAGGTTAAGCTAGTGTTTTCTTTGAACTTTCCTCAGTCCCTGTTTTCTCCCATTGTACAGACTCCATTTTTTTTTCCTTCTCCTACTGTCTGTTTATGAATTTTCATGTTATATTCCATTTATCAAACTTTTTGTTTGTGTTTCTGTATCTCTTGCTAACTCATCCCTTCCTAATGTGTTCCTATACCTTTTGATTTTAGATACAATAGGACAGTTTTCCTTGTAGACAGTCCTCCAGGTACAGGAAGAATTGATTTCTGCATCCCAAAGTGTACAGGCAGTAGCAGTCCTCCCAGTATCCTTGGTGCTGGGTTTTCCATTCCAGCCTCAAATTCAACTGACCCCCCTCCCATCCTCTACAAAGATAACATTGATTAATAGACTTGAGATCTTTGGTATGGAGCATGAGGAAGTTTGCACAGAACCTGAATCAGCAAACAATGTGCAGTCTTTCATGGAAGTACTTCGAAGTCAGATATTTTACATCTCCTCCATTTTTTTTCTGATCAGAATTAACTCAAAGGTAGATTTAATTCCTTATCTTTTCTCCCATCCCTTCTCTGGCTTTCTGGAGTGCTGGGCATAGAGGCAGTAAATTCACCTCACAGCGTTCAGGTATTTTGTAGATACTACTCCAGAAAACAAACTCCAGAATATCTGCTGTATTTCAGTTCAGAACCAAGCTGATCTGAAGAACTAATCCAAAGCCCAGTGAATTTAAAATAAACATTTCTGTGATGTCACAGGACTTCGGATGTCAATAGTTTCATTTGTTCCTTTTCTTTCTATAACTACCTACACTGTTAGTCTGGTGCACCCTCCTTTAGTGTCATCATGCTGGTTAACTGCTTTTGTGCAGACCATCAGTATCCACAGAGAGAGGTAATCTGTTGAATCTCATGGCTGTGAGACCTATAAAGTCAGTATTTTCCAGTATATAAATGCTCTTGCATGTGTCAGAGTCGTACTGATTTCAGTTGGGTGGGTGTAGGAAGGATGAGGATGGTAACATCTGACACTGATTGTTAGACATGGCAGGATTTGCTGATCTCGTTGTTGGCAGTAGGCATCTTCTTAGTTCCGTGCTGCTGTTTTACAGTGGGAATCTGTTATGTGCCAGAGCACGTCAGGATACTGAAGGGATATATTACATTCAATATGCAAAGATTATTTTAAAAACATTGGTACCTTGACAATTTTTAGTTGTAATACATGGTAAGAAATCTGAAGTCTATAATTTACAATTTTCCCTGCCTATTCTTATTACAAGGTTGAGTAAAGGAAAATTAGTTGTATGTAACAGTAAAAATAAATATCATTCCACATTCCCTTTCGCCACATCAGAAGTGTTAAGATAACCCATTTGGAAAAGGCCAGACTGTGATCTTCAGTTAAACAGAATAAGCTCTGATGTTCACTGTGTTTTGCTGGAACGAGAACGGCTGGATAGGAATCAGAAACTGCAAAGAACAAAATGAAACAAATAAAAACCAACCAAACAAAAAACCCACAATAAAAGAGGGGACACAAACTCCAAACTAATTGTCATGTAAGCTCCTAATTATTCTTTGTGAATTATAATATTACTGTTCCAAACTATTTTATTTTATGCTCCGTGAAAGTTGCCATCTTCTGACATATTGAATTCTTTTCCTAAATGCTTTCTTATCCCAAGCCACCTTCTAGCTCTAAGCCCGAACAAAAAAGGATTTCCTCAGTCAGAGCACTGCTATATTATTTCATTATATGTAGTACAAACATCAGTCAAGAATAAAGTTTAGACCTTTACTCAGGGAGTAACAGTTTTTCCAGCTTAGGGCTACCATGACATTGCTAACAATGCTTTAAAGCTGTGAGTGTAAAGTTTTCTTATGTGATATGCAAATTTGCTTTATTTAATGATATCTATTTGTGGGTAATTATTTTCTAAAAGTCTACGCAATTTTAATTTCAGTCTAAGTTTGCCTTTTGCATTTGATAGCAACAGAGAATTTAATTTTGAAGAAAGCTTTGCTTACCATTAGTAATCCCCACAAGAGTATTTTTCTTTTTACATAAGTGTACTTTTGCCCTAAGAGATAGGAAAGCTACATTCATTAATTCAGATTTCCCAGTAGATGGTGCTCTAAGTACATTTCAATATGTTCATAAATTCATGTCTGAATTATTTGAAGACATTACATGTTCATTAATTTACAGTTCTCACGAGTTCATCAATATTGATGACATGGAGATGTAAAGTCCCATGTAAAATTAAAAAGAAAAAAGTTGTTCTACTAGACAAAAGTTTTGAAACTTGTTGGCTCGACATTTCCCCCAGTATGCCCATAGCTGTAGCGCATCACTTAAGTACTAATGGTTTGGGTCACATGGGACGCAATGTGTTACAGTGCTAACAGCAGGCTTCCTGACATACTGCTAGGAAAGATGGATGGTACTTTTTGAAAACTATCAGCCAGCAAAACTTGGGGCAAACTGCCTTCTGCTTGGGCCTCTTCTGCTGCTTCTTTTTTCTCTTCTGATACGCTGTTTTTTTGTTTTTAACTTGCTTGGAGCTAATGCATGATGATGTTAAATGCCAATAACTACTGCGCTCCACTCGCGTAAAGAATACTTAATTTGAATATCTACCTAGATGTTAAATATACCATGTATTATATGCAATCACACACACTCAGAAATTCACAAACTGGAATCCACAGAGATACTCTATTAGACATCTATATGTTCACCTGACACTTTGCTCAAATATATCTTTATATAAAATATAGTGAAGTACTATTGAGGAATTATCATTATGACAACAATTTCCTCAAAAAGTATCCTCTGTGTTCAGTTCTTTATACAAGATGTAGGACAATGTTACAAACATATGGAACTGCCTCAGAGAATTTCAAGTTTGCAGCACTGATGACATCAGTGCTGTAGTTGTTTATATTCTGTAAGAACTACTTAATAAAATGACAGCAGTATTTCAGTCTTTCGTCATTTAAAATGATTGAAATATTTATTGCCGAAGCACAATATGGAGGAAAAAACAACAAATCCAAAACAAAAAAAAACAACTCTTAACCAAAGTTTCAACTAAAATTTTTCTATCTTGAGTAAGTGAAGCTGGGCTTAAAAATCTCCTGACTGTTCTAACCTACAGTTGACTCTGAGTGCCTTATCAGCAGCAAAGCATGCTATTCAACCTATGTGGGAAAAAACATTTTTTAACTTTTAGATTAAGGTGGGTACACGATTCAATAACAGTGTTAACTAACTTGAAGATATCCTGGGTTTACATCAGTGACAAAACTGGTGTAAATAGATATTTTCATATTCATAAACAGTAAATTTGAAATGTGCCCTAAATTTAAAGACTGGTATTTGCAGCAGAACCTTGATGCTTGTGATTATTAATTGATACTTTTATTTTCATTTCTCAGTTACGGTAAAATATTTCATGCAGACATTTCTATCAGTCTCTGAGTATACTTTTATCAGGTAGCAATGGCAATGACAGCTCCAACAGGAGCAGACTTGGTCACCCTGCTGTGACAGACTAGTGAGTAATGTTTTCATCTTTCATGTATTGACTTTCTAACTCTTTAAAGTACAGACACTTATAGATACAAAATATATTGAAGCTCTGCTTAATAAGCAATTCAACAGGATTTTTATCTTCATTAATAAATCAAAGAATGTATTTATTTATATGAATGAGTGAGCTGTATGTCTGCATTTCTTCTTTACCTGCTAAAATACCCCAATCTTCTCACATGAGAAGATTTTACTAGGATTGTTGCTAGTGATGTTTTGTGAACTTACACATAGATGTTTTTTTTGTTTGCTCGCCTATTACAAGCAATTTTTATGCCATAAATTTTTAATTTAAAAAGTCCTTGTTGATTATCAAACAATTCTGAGTGTATTTAAGAAATGAGGTACCAACACTCCTCTTATTTCTTGAAATTTACCAGAAAAAATAAGTTGTTTGCATCTATATATGACCTCCGTATGCAGTTCACACCCTGATCCATTCCAAGGAAGGAGACATATCCACACAACCATACTGACTTCATTGGTTTCAGGGCACAGGGGAGGTCGCACATGAATCAAACTACAATGCTGCTACTTGCGAGAAGTCATAAATCGTGACATCACCATTCTCCATCACTACAAATAATGAGATATTCAAATTGTAATATTTTATTTTTAAATTTATTTTATAGTTCTAGAGCATTTTTGGGTTCAGGTTTTTGAGATTACTGGAATCATTGTGCTACACGCTTATTTTTTAAATACAAAAATAAATTTGCATTTCTAGTTCTCTTGGCTGTGCTGGCAGACCTCTTCTACGTGCTCAGCTACGTCAGCAGAAAAATGCTGTCTTTGCTTATGCAATTCAGGAATGTGGTGCAGCTATACCAGCCAAAAAATTCCTTCTGTCAGCATGTCTTGAATCTGTACTGGGGCTTCTGCCAGCCACGCTAGTCTGGCATAGCTGCACAGGCAAATAAAGACAAGCCTTCAGAGCCATGCTGTGGATCTCAGTTGACAGAGCTCAATTTAACCTTTGAATGCCCCAATAATGATCAGTGATTCCAACATAAGCTTAAACCTAAAGTCCTGCCCTATGGCCAAAATTGAAGAGCTTTGTCCTGAGATGTACTGAAGCTTCCCTGCAAGATTTGCTTTGCACAAGTGAAATACTGGGATTGCAGAACCTGCCTGGTACTGCCCATGCCAAAGTCCAGCTGATTTTACAGCACAAAGGCATGGATTTACAGCTGCCTGTCTCACAGCTGCTAATGGCTCTCAGACTTCCCAATCGGATGAACGCTTTTTCTCTTAACTTCTATTTCTGTCTTGTCCGGCATGGGAATGATACATTTAGTTAACAACTGTTCTGTACCTCGACCAATAACGTGTCTATCAGGTATCATGCCTTATCTCACCTTAAGCCACATGCCAGCTCCTGGCAAAGCAGCACTGTGCTGGTGAGTATGTCTGAATCTCTCCCTGACTGAACGGTGAGAAAGTGCTGCCAAAATACAGTGGGCAAATGAGAGCAGAAGAAATAGAGCCAAAAGGGAAAGAATTAGACAGGAAGGGTATGGCCGTATGGAATTGTGGAAGCTTAGTCTAACATTTCCCATTCTTACTTCAAATATATTTTTTTCAAGATCTGGTTGAGGCAGAACTGAGATTTAGCTAAAGCCTCATTCTGTCTCATTAGTTTGAATTTAAAGAACTCTCAGGATGGTATATGATTTTCTTTTTCTTCATGCAAAGTGAGTGGAAAGCATCACCTAAGCTACTGTTTAGTGAAGCCTACAGCAGTAGCATGCTCCTAGTCACTTCAGGTGGTGGAGGATGAAAGAAGGCAGCTAACAAAGAGCACAGTGTCTTTCAGTTTGGTCGGTAATTCTCTGAGCTGTGTTCTGAACAGAACAGATATGAGAGCAATTGGAATTATCATAGCTATAGAAAAAGTCTTACTCAGAATATCTTTTGAATTAAAGGAATAATTTTCTACATGTTTGCACAGCTCTTCTCCATTCTATGCATTTGGTATTTCAAAACTAAGGATTAGAATAAAATATTTGTAGTTGAAATGAATTGAGCAGACAGACATTAGTTTAAAGTGAAGTAAAACTAATACCAAGAACACACAGTGCTACAATCTCTGCATAAAATGGTAAAAAAAAAAAGAAGAGGAGTTAAGATTCTAACTCATTTTTTTTAAATCGTTTTGAATGGACCCCCCTATTTTTCAGAAGGAAAAGGCAGAGCAAGGGAGAATCGTTTGAAAGTCAAAATACTACTTTACACATCTCTAATGTTTTCCATTCAAAGATCTCTAGTTCTTTACAAGCTTAAAATGATTAACTTTATGCTCAGTAAGCAGTTCTGCCCATAAAAATAGGTAGCTCTTTACAGGATTAGGGCCTCAATTTGTCCTTAGAGTGATGAGCAGTGAATATCACTTACTGCTTTAACAGACAAGATGTATAAATAACAGATACTGTGATTTGCCCGAAGATCTGTCAAAATGAAATGTTGTATTGGATTAACCTGGAATAAAACAAGTGTTTGTATTTGCAGCAAACTACAAGTAGAAGAATGTAGTGTAGGAAAAAAACCCAAATACTAAGAGAAAAGAACAAAATTAAACATTTCTTTTGATTAAAAATGAATTCTTTTAAAGCTCTTAAAATATCATTCTTTAAAATAAAATGGAAATTACTGAAAATTACCAGTTAGAATTGAAATAATAATTCTTAGTATGTCAACACAAAATGTCAACTTTTCTTTGTACATTGCATAACAATTTTTATATCATAAAAATATTCTTCAATAGCAAGCACTTTCTGGTCTCTGTACAATGAAAGGTTGAATGGAGCTTTTGAGACATCACTTGTCATGGTAAAACTATCTCTTTGGAAGCAAGGCTCTGTGGAGGCAGATGTGCCTGGAGGCAGGAGGCTGAGCTTGGCTTTGCCGTGTCCACTGGTCTCTAATTAGTGGCTCTTAGAAAGAAGACACACTTTGTCTTCACTCATGGGGCGGTGAAAACCCACTTTGATTTGTAGAAAGACAGGTTAGTGCTACAAGGACCTGCAACCCTTCATTTTGATGGAAGAAACAGCACGCAGTTTAAACACACTTTTACTACAGAACTCTAGACAGAGCCAAAAAAGAGAAGCATTTCACAGAAATGTGACCTTCTTGTACATAAAAGGATGTGTTTAGGAAGTCTGATAAAACTCATGACATTGGGCAAATAAATATCCCATGCAGCTTTAACTAACATGTCTCCAATGATCAAACCGTTGTACTCATGAGAGAGCACCCACACCACTGGCATTTCCCTATCACCTCGTCAAGAGCGTGCAGGTAGCACTAACTCCATGCTGTGCCCTGAGTCAGGGCCCTGGCTCACTGTATGTGGAAGCACCGTGCTGGTCCGTGGCTGGGACTGACACACATGTGGACCTGCATGCAAACTGCAACTGGCTGTGATCAGCAGCCAGGCCTTATAGCCCAAACACTGGAGAACACAGACATGCCAAACCTACATGGCAGTAGAGATGGCCACTTAGGGCATGGCTTCCAGAGGATCACATCCATTTTCCCTTTTCCAGCTGCAGTGGACCCATGTCCTGTCTCCTTGCTGGCCCAGCACCATCCTGAAAGTCCCAGCATCATGAAAAGTACACTCACAAAGTATTAAAAAATAAAAAAATGATATTTTCTACAGCTGATTTTTTTTAGCTGTATTTTTAGGACTGCAGAAAAACTTTTGACGACATAACTTTATGCTGCATTTAGACAAGAATAGGGAGAACACACACTTCTTTTCCAAATAATTCATTCATAATAATGAGATTAATTTTGAATTGAAAAGGACAGCCTATTTTTGTATTGCAAAATCCATGAATAGAGCAAGTGAGGATGAACTTGTTTCAGAAATTTGAAAGCCTCCAGCTTGAGTTTTTAAGAACATTTGTAAACAGATGCCTCTGGGGATTTTCTAGACAATCTGCAGGTCACCTTGCATCCATTGATTTCTTTGGAAGCGGGCACCTGATTGTTAGCGCACTTTTGAAAAGTCTCATTATGCCTCTACTGCAGATTTGAAATCCTAAAATCTATTTTGTAGTGACAAGAACCAAGCTTTCAATTCACTAAGTGTAGTTAATACTAATGTGATGCTACTGTATGTTTTAATAAATCATGCTGTTAGACATAAAATAAAAATAAATAAGTTTTAAATAAATGAATAAAAATACATAAGAAAATGAAAAAGTGTTACCAGTTGCATAATTTTAATTCTCAATTTTTGCAGTATAAGTATACATTCAGCTTGCTACAAATTCAAACAAAAAGTCTCTCGCCCACTAAAATTGAAAATGTACTTTATCATTTTCTAATGCAAGTCAAAGTTTCTGCCATAGAGTTTGGAGTGAAATCTTCTGCTTAAAAAACTTATGTGGCCAGTACTTAGTAAGAAATACCCAGCTGGAATAAAGGCCATGTGCAGTTGAGAATGTATGTGTCTGATTGATTATGCACACCAGTAAGAGCAAACATTTTCAGAATAACAATGAAAGGCACAAATGCAAAACAAGATTAAAAGCAGTTATTCAAATCAAGACTTCATGATTCAGATCTGTGATTTATATCACTTTGATTTACATGTCAATCCATCGTGCTTACAGTATTTTTCCCAATGCAATTAAGCTCAAGAACTAGACACCATATTGTTGTATTGATCTGCAAAGATACCTTTCTAATCTCCCTGATTCTATTTTAGTCATTTATAAAAAGAAAATAAAAACTTCTGTCTTTTTTTGGGTGAAGGTACTATGCAAATGCAAATGATATTACACAAAATGGTAATTGAAATGGTAAAGGAGCAAAGGGTTTTAATAAAATGACAATTCAAGACACATGCATGTGTCCCTGTGTGAATGTTGATTAAAATGAACAAAGTTAAGAGTGAATTTTAAGTGCCTGTAGAAAAATGCACTGAATATTAAGAGTAAATTAAGAAATGCACAGGCCAAGGGACAGAGCTCTCTCAGAAATGCATGAAGAAAGAACTGATATATTCCTTTGTGGATCTGGGACAAAGAAGCTCTCAGTCCCTGATATCAGTGCAAAGCAGGTTAGGGAATAGGCCGTGGGGAGCACAGGCATTGTGACACTTCAAAAGCACCAAGAACTTTGAAAAGTTGAAAATGTAGTTAGCAACAGATTTGGATCTGAAGGGTGTAAAAAGAAATAGTGAGCACAGCTGGATATGAACTTTGATGTTGAATTATATGACATTTAAGAAGATGTAGGGCCTTCAGAAGAAGTTGTCACTGGAAATTCTGAGGGGTGACTCCAGGGCAGGGAGAGGGCCAAATTGTTCTTTCTGCTTTGCAGCCTAAGGCTGCTGGCAAATTGCTGTGGTAGAGGCTGATCCAGAGGAGCCTGACAGAGATTACTGCATGGATGCTCACAGTTTCTGGGACTCACCCACCCTCAGGTGTCTAAACAAAATGGACCACAAAGATAAAGGAAGCTGCAATGGCCTTTCAGATGCGTGGAAACCAACTCTGAGGTATTACCCTTTCACTGAGCCCCATGACAGATGGAGATTTTCAAACTCAATATTAAGAGTGAATTATATAAAAACGAAATATGGAAACACATGATCATTTTTACCAACCCTCAGTCTGAGATGGGAAAAGTATCCTTTCCTGTTTTCAGGAACGCTGAAATTGTGCTTTTGAACTTAACTTTCTTTCAAATTTAACTCACAATTGCAGAACACACGGTGCATTATTATGCTACTAGGAAGAGAGGAAAGAACAATGACAAGATGACTGAAGAAAAGAAGGGCGTATGTTGGCCCTTTTCATACTGATGATGACCCTAGAAGCATAAAGCTTTAAATACACAAAAGGTACTGCTGACAAAAAAAAAAAAAAAAAAAAAAAAAAGTGATTTCTACTTCTTATGAAAACTTTTCTGTCAAAACTTGTATAGGAGAGTGCATGAAAGGGGCAAAAGAACACGATGGGGAGAGCTGGGGCTTACTCATGGACACTCGAAAATGGAAGAAAAATAGTAATTTCCATAATGAGCTGTTATCTTGCTAATGAGAGAGTTGAGGAGGAAGGCACCTTACATTTTCTTAGAGAAGTTCTGTAGCTGAGACTGTCTACTCATGCCAGGATATGGAATGCTTACTTCATGTGAGAACAATTGCTCTGTGAAAAGATAGACCTTAAAAGTAAGTGGGAAATTACACCTAGCAGCCATGCACTGCTGCTGGCATCTCAGCTCTCCCAGTTGGTCGGCTGTGGAATCTCCTGATGTGGAACACTGAGTGGAAGAAGAAAAGGGACCATCCCTGTAGCTCCTAGTGTCTCTTCAGAGACACAGACAGTAACCAGCTGTTTAAATGTCAGAGAGGATTTTCTCAGATGGCCTGATCAGCCAAGCCGAGCGAATCTCTCCTCCATGCATTTTCTCCCACCTCTTACAAATTATCACAATTGCCACTGCTAATGAAGCGTCGCTGGTGAAGAGAACAGCTGAGAAAACATAAGTACTGAAGTTTTTACAGTACCCAGTTAAAAAAATTTAGCTCCTTTGATTTTTTCTTTAAACAAACCCACAAACACAACAATCTATCATTTTAATGGATTCCAGCTGAAGAAACTATACAATGCTGAGATATACTCTGCCTAAGATAAGGCTGTCTTCTCACTTTCCATCATTTTACTATCTGCTCAACTGGTTGGCAGTTCTGATGCTGACAGTTTAATCCTAATTTCTAAATCAGTGTCAACAGCTATTTCTTTCTCTGGAAATGATACAGAAAGACCATAAATGATGTAGAGCACAATGCCAAACAAGCCCTTTTCTTTTGGCACATCAAGAAAAGAGTAAAAAAGAAAAGAGAAAAAGAAAATATCTCCACAGCCACTCCTTTGTAGGAACCAGCAAACCAAGCACAATGTGAGAAATATTTTCCCAGCTAGTGTGGGCAGTTGTGACTGTCAGAAGATGTGACCAAATTACATTTGATCTCTTTGCTGGATGAAGTTACAAATAGAAGGGCTTTAAAATTGAACTGGCCAAGTCAAGAAATCCTACTGGATGAATGATTCTGCACTTTTCTCAGATAAAGATAGATGACCAGTACAGGAGAGACAAGGGGTACTGATTTTAATCTGAAATCAAATTAAATTTACCTTTACTAGGGGAGAGGGAATGATACAGAACATGTAGCAATTCTTACATGTAAATGTAAAAATGAAAAATGTTCATCAGCACAAACGTTAATCACTGCACTTTTATTTGAAAAGCAGTTGTTAGTGTTTCTAGGATTTTAACAGCTCCCAGGAATTCACAAATTCACTAACATCAGCAATGAGTCTGGATCACATTTATACACAGAATGATTTGTTTGCCTTGATTGCGTGGCTGTGGCTGTGTAGGGCTGTACTATGATGTTGACATGGGGCCAAGTGTATGAATGAGATGGCTTAATTTATGCTGCTGCACAAATGCAGCTTGCAAAGTAAAGTCACATCTTCCCTTTCACTTTTTGTTACAAGTAGGTATGCCCTGTAACAGTCTACTCCACTAGGCTGAATTCCTTTAATCTTCTGTCTTTTATTTTTATTTTTTTAAATGTATTTTTGAACAGGAATTCCCTATTGTTGTTGGGGCACTGAAACAAAAACCAACTGTAGTTTTTTTCCTGAATTAAGTTTGAAAGTATGAAGTTTATTATGTTTTTTTTTCCTGTTCTAATGAGATACTCAGGGACACAAATTATTAAGCTGTCAAAACACTCGTGCCATGGCTACAGGCAACGACTGTATGGCAGACCCACAGCAACAGTTCTTGGCATACGCTTGCAGTCACTCTACCTGTATTACTGTCTGATTGCGTGAAAACCCTTAATTCAGTATGAATCTTGTGAAGCTTATTAAGAATAGATTGCTTCTGAATGCTTCTGAAAAGGATTGCTGTTGATTATCTACCTAGGAAGTCTACTATAAAATGCATCTTCATCCCCTTCCACACCCTCTTCCCATGTAGCTTGTGCCACTCTGCTGAACTCTGCACGATATCCTTGGCTCCCACTGGAACCAGGGCAACCATGTTCAATATATAGCACGTTCTCAGCATCTCACAGGATGTGGTCTTTAGGCTCCAGCTCACAAACACATGTGCTTAACTTAAGCATGTGAGTAGTCCTATTAATGCTGAAGTACTTAAAGTTAACCATGTATGTAATTGCTTGCAGGGCTGGTTCCTTAATTAGCTACACTCATCCTTTAATCCTCCCTATCTTTTAACCTCTGTACTGTTACATGACTCAATTTCTTTAATCAGATAATGAACATTATATAAATTGTTATTTACTGCTTCTGTTTTGAGATTTGATCTAAAACACGATGCTCTCTGCATAGAGCCTTATTATTAAACAAAGCAAAACCTAAAATACAGTGAGACAAGAAGTTTGCAAGTTTTGAAGAACATCCTATCTTTCATTTTGTTAAATAAATGACTTTTCAGACTTCCTGAACTCATGAACGGATTTCCTGATGGCATTTTTACCTAAGTTTAAAAGTTACACATTGTTTGTGAGATAAACCTCTGGGTTAAAAAAAAATAAAAAAAATTACATAGTCAAAGCAGCAGCCAATCAAAACTGAAACTCATCATTAGCAGAATGGCCAAATTGGAACAAAACCCACCACCAACAAAAAGTCAGCAAAAGGTACAATGAAGTTCTAGAAATACAGAACAGCACAGAAAAAAAAAAAAAAAGGAAAAGGAAAATGAAAAGAAAAATGAAGAGGAAAAGTTAAAAGAAAAAGAAGAGGAAGAGGAAAAAGAAGAGGAAAAGGAAAAAGCACACTGGCAAAAGTAGTTTGGAAGATGCCATTTTCCAATTGAAGTTTTTCACTGGAAGTGTGTGTGAGCTGCAGCTGTTTGCGCTACCCGCTTTCTACCAATGTCTCCTTACCAAGTGTAAGGCTGCTGAGAGGGCAGGAAGCACTTTGGCGCAGTTTGGCTCACCGATTTCTCTACTCCCTTGACCTATTTTTTTTTTCCCCAATCTTTAATTTTTTTCTTTCTCTTAGTTCAGCACATTAACATTCCTCTAAAATTTAATTATGCTCCCTCATGATTCCCCAGAGTCCTCTGCTTGAGCTTACTTTCTCCATTTGCTTTAATTCTAAATAACGAGCACCTATACTATACTTTGCAGGAGTCCAACCCCCTGTAGTTTCCTTTACTCCCTCCATATGCTGCAAGCTGTCCCTTTTGGAGAGTTGCCCTGTAGCTTGACTGGGGGCCTATTCTTTCTCAGATGATTTCCCTGTAAGGTTCATTGCTACTGAGAGCAGGACTACTGACAGCATACATTTTGAATCCAGCCATGAAAATTGCTTCGTGATAATCTTTACCAAATGCTGCATTACATGGTACTACATTTGCTACTGGGCTGGGGATTCTTCTCTCCATTTGTAAATCTGCTTTTATGACCATATTATTTTGAACACTTCATTTCATGCCTAGTACTGAAAAAGGAATAAAATATCACAGTAAAGCATTAGATGCTTACCTAAAAAGGGGATACTAGCCTATCCAATTTTCTTACAGTATTGCTCACTTAATATAGCGAATAAGCCCGAGGTCCAACAAGATTCCTTCATAATATATACTGAACTGTATCACTCTCTTCCTCGAGCCTGTTTGCCATTGAGCTAGATGTACCCTAACCATCTTCTCATTACTATGATCAATCTTCTCTCTGCTGATCAGAATTTAATCCTGTTAGATCACTAGCCTTACAGTGCATGTCTATCACACACACGCGTGCTTGCCACAGCAGATTACTGTAACTGCCTTTATTTTTGGAACACGCTCTCCAGGCTCCCCTGGGCTAATCCCTACAGCCCTGCTGCACAGCCACGGGGAGCTTGGGCAGCACAGCCCTCTCGCAGGGCAAAGCTGTGTGCAGAAGTTGCATGGATCCCCCCAACCTGAGCTCCAGGTGGGGAGGGACAGAGCAAGCAGCACAGACCTGCCTTCCACCCAACCCAGCTGCTCGCTGCTCAACTGCAGCTGGGAGCAGTCAGCACCACTGGTCCGTGCAGCTTCAATATACCCAGACACAGTACAGTCTTCTCAATTTTACTGACATTTTTGATTATTTGCCCTAAGACAGTAATAGAGTGATAAAGGTCTTGACTATGGGAGAAGCACTCCAAGTCATTTAGCAATTTGTAGCTGCCAATGTTTCAACTAGTTTGGATCACTAGAGGGTGCAGATTAGCCTCTTCAGTCTCAAAGTGGACGTTTGTATTGTGACATATAGACCCAGACAGCTCCTGATTTCCAACATTAAGTGCTTCAGACAGGAGACATGAATTACTTACTTTGAGTCTGCCTGTTTCAGCTTTCCTTTTACAAGCACACACTACTGAGGTGCAATGTTACATAGAAAAAGGCATTTTGTGCCTCCTGTTCCTATCATATATATGGAAAGGTTTTGTCAATATAAGTATTAAACAGAATAGCAACATAAAAAAGTTAAGTATGGCTTACTTAGTCTTATGATAGTCTGAAAGCAGCACACTCAAGTTATATCTCTTATTTTAAAAATAGAATATACAGCCTAATGAGATTTCTAGCCAATGGTTGAGCTTTTTTTTCAGATGAGATGTACAGAATTTTAGTACATTCTCATTCCTTTCACTGTGTGACTTGCCAAACTCTTTCCCCAACCTTACCACTTTCAATAACAGAGTTCAGTAATTCAGCACTCTCTAACAATGGCTGTTATCTCCAAATCTATTCTTTTGTTTATGTGGCACTAGTTATAGATCACATTTTCATCTAGCAGTTGCAATGAACGACTTGAATTTCCAAATATCCTTGCCAGGGAACTAGAGGTTTGGAAAATAATGAGTAAGAAAAAACCCTCCTTGTTCTCTATGCCATTCTCTGGGGGATAATGGTGATGAGCTAGAAAGCAGAGTGGTCGAGCAATGTTCTCCTGAACAATAATAATCTAATTGTCCCAGGAGGTGCACAGAACAGCATCCTGAAACCCCTCACTGAATAAGAACACCCGTCCAGGTGCCTAATTAACAAAAATTTCTGCATTTAAGGCTAATTAAGAAAGTCAGGATCAGACAATCAAGAGTGTATCTCAGAGCACTGAGCCTTTAGTGGATCTATGAAGTTCTAAGCTATTGGAAAAAAGAAGCACAAAGTGTTTATAAACCTTAGCAGAAAGAAGCAGATGGGATTTTTGTACATTATATGCATCTGGATTCACTTGCTGGAGCACAGGTAGATCAATAAATACTATTTAAATGAAAACCTTTGACTCTTCCCACACTTGTATTTAGTATTTCACTTGTTAAAGAGAAATTTATTTTATGAAACAGTTGGGAGTTACAGTGGGAATTTGATACTTGACAATACTCAAATCCACCATGCTGCACAGGACTCAATATGTCATAAAACACTGTTAATAAAATGAAAAATAATGTATCATGTAGGTTATCTAACTGCCAGAATAACATTTGACAGCATAGTTGTTGTGGCGTAGACAGAGTCTGGATGTCAATTTGTCTGCTATTAAGTCTGCAGTATTCACTATAGATTACAAATTCAGCTCTATAGCAGGAATGGACAGGCAACTGAAAAGCTGAACCAGATCCAACCACGTGTTAGGGAAAGTGGCTGCAGAAAAATAATGACACTGACTCTTCATCACTCTTTGTCAGAAACAGAAGAATCTGAGTAGGGAAAAGAGAATATTGTAAAGGTAGAAGAATAAAAAAAAATAACGTATTTTTCTTCTACGATAAAAGATAATATCTGTGTGCTCTGTAAAAACAGCACTCATGTAGGAACTCTGCTCAATTGGCCTGCTGCAAGCAGGGCAAAGAGGATAAGCTCTGCTGAATCAGTGCTTGACCTTGGGCAGAAGCAGGCAGGAAGTCCTTGTGCAGTTGACTGTGATGCAGACACTCAGAGATGGCTCAGAAGGGAGTCTGATGAGAGCTATGGGGCTTTCAAAGTGCAGCCAGGGCGATGGCAATGCTAGCAACTGGTTGAATTGCAAAACAGACAGTTCTCATCTCTAAAAGTGACAAACCTCTTCTGTGGAGCTACAGACAGGGCTGTGACTGGCCTTGATTCTCTACTAAGAGTTGGAAGAATGTGGCTCTAATAGCCACAGTGACCAGCTGGTAGGGAGATGCCACCAGAGTCTGCAACAGTAGCCTGTCAGTAGAGAGATAGAAAGGGCTGATTCCACATGGAATATTTACATGAGGACATTGTGCAGAGAAATGTATGGTAGAAAGTTACAGTGCACATAAATTCCCATATGAACATCTCCTCATAGTCAATACTTGGAAGTGGAGCACAATAGGAAGCAGCAGGAAATAAGATTGCTTTTCTTCAGCTGTGGAAGTCTGCACAAAGCAATTGTGTTGGAATTGATCCTATTCAGTCAGAGTTGGAGCTTAGAAGAGGGGCTGTTTAATCACATCTTAGTTCTAGTTCAGTAGTCCATGCTCAGGAAAAAAAAATCAACAGCAGCATCGTGTACAAAAATAACAACATCATTAGATGAAAAAAATTGAATCACAGTTCCTAAATCATCTGAGATAGATCTTAAAATCATAGTCTTTTGCTCATGAGTTAGGGGATAAGATGCAATATCATGGTTTTTTTTTTTTTTAATAATCTATTCATATATATTCTTTGAAAAGCAAATACAAAACCACGCAACATACTTCTTACAGAGGCAACAGCGTAAGAAAAGACAGTTTCTTGGCTCAGGGATGATTTTGCAGGTATCTTGCCTATATTCTCTGCTATAGTGTTAAAAAAAAATCACTACATTTTCTTTGTTTTCTTCTTTTGTCTCTCACTTTTCACTTGCATTCTTCCTGCCATATTCTGAACTTGTATCTAGATCAATGAAGAGATCCTTGGCCCTCCACTAATCATTAGCATTTTGAGACAGAATCAAGTCAGTGACCTATAGATTAAAAGCACTACAGCCTATTACCATCTACCAGGGTAGTTTGCCCTAATGTTAAGTGCCATTTAGCAAAGAGGTCCTCTAGTTTGTGATCTTCTAAATTTATTGTCTAAAAAGGAATTAATTTTAAAATAATTAATGCCAGTTTAAATTGCTATGATGTATCTGCAGGCTTCTGCTTGCTCTAGCTCTAAGTACAGCACTGTTCACTGTTTTCTATCCTTCATGGTTCAGTCCCTGTAATTGCAATTCACGGTCAAGATATCTGTCAACACATTGCTCCTTTTGCTAGTTGATAGTTCATGCAACGATGGAAGGTATCTGCCAAGCAGCACCTGTCTTTTTAATAATTTAAGATATTAAATAAATAAAATGGAGTATGCACCCGCTGCATTATTTTCTTTAAATTCGTTCATCCCTCTCATGCACATTTAATGATAAAAGCTGGATGTTAAGAGATGCTGATTTGTCGTCACCACAGAACATAGAGTTGAAACCAGGAAAAACTTTGCTTTTCTGACTTACTGTTTTATTCCGAGAGGAAACACAGCTTCAAGCTGCTGCCACTCTCAGTTGCTCAAATTAGGCAAGAAGCATGCATAAACTCAGCATATTTGTATTTTCTGTGCTATTAAACAGCCATAAATAAATTCAAATCCCTTCATACAGAAGCTGAATGCAATATGTTTTAGAGTATGAATTATTTTGAATTTGAAAATTAAGAAATTTCTACTTCCTCTATGCTATTTCTATTCCTCTATGCTGACATTTCAAATGAGATAGAGATACTGAGCACAGCAATGTTAGAAATTTAACTATGACATCCAATCTACAATGGTGCTGACTTTATTCTGCTGTGGGCTCCACCACAGAGGTACTGTGATGACAATGTACCAATTGCGTGTGGTTTGACACAGGAAACTGCTATTTGCTGTTTTAGAGGTAGGGAACTGATCCTCAGAGAACAAATGCAGATCCTAAAGAGCTGTTCAAAGCTCTTCATACAGCCATGCCAATTGCAGTGCTGCTTGGCCACTTCCAGGCTCTGACCTGTCAGAATTATCCAGCCTCAGAGCCAAAGTCTTTAGTGCAGAAATGATCATGAATCTGAACCTTTCATGCTCTAGGCCCCAAGCATGAAGATATCCTTCTATTTCATTTTTAATATCTACTTTAAATTCTGTTTTTCAATCAGCATATATTTGAATAATCAAACATATTTATTTTTGTCAAAAGAGAGTCTGAAATGTGAGAATTCACTGCTCTCCACTTTTCCCCCAAGCAATCTGCAGAAAGGCAGTAGCTGTATTTCACAGATAACATAGCCATTAGCAGCTCTGTCTGCTTTCCCTGACCAGTGGCATTATGTCACACGTGAGTTTTGGCATCTGAATTGAAAGCAGCAGGTATCCACTTCAATTGATTTCTCCCATACTATTTCTAACACGCTAAATCAGTTTAGATAATGTATGTCGCTACTTATCAAAACAACAATTTTGATAACTGAAAAATAGTAATTTAAAAATAAAAAACAACAATTAATAATGCAGGAAGAGCCAGAGCTGGTGCGTAGGGGTTAGGGTGAGGGTAAGGAGGGGGGTGCAGAAATTCAGGTACCACCTTCCTTGCCTACAGCATCTTACAGCCTGAGGGTTTTCAGAGTGCTTCCAGAGCTCCAGCAGAAAGAACCACTCAATTACTGCAGTGCAATGTGGATAATTTCAGCAGCATAAATAGGTTCAGACAGTCAAAGTATTAGCATGGTCCTGTCGTCCTGCGATATGAGGCAGCTCAGCAACATTTGA
Organism: Pavo muticus; assembly: GCA_016647715.1. Lineage (NCBI taxonomy): Eukaryota > Metazoa > Chordata > Aves > Galliformes > Phasianidae > Pavo > Pavo muticus. The sequence goes on along the minus strand of JACDJE010000228.1, from coordinate 276,634 downwards.
GGTTCTGAGCAAAGAGAGACTGGTCTGTCTATCTGAACAGCAAACAGCTTCCGCTAGCGATCATTTTAGCCCATTACATAAGATCAAGCTAGGTTTTTTTCATACTGTGTTGAAGATAACAGCTCCTCTGGAGGGGTGACAAAAAGAAACACCCACAAAGAGAGGAGCAGAGCAGCAAAAGCAGACACAGCAACTCATGTCTCTGAGACCTTCGCTTACTAACAGGCCTTTGGACAGAGCAAGTGGCCACTTCCCGTCACCTTATCAGTCCCTCTGAAATGCAGCAACAACTTCTCATCTTAAGCTGAAATGGCTTCCTTTGATCACAAGTTCACAGCAGCAGGGACAAGAGTCAGACATGACAGTAAAAGGGGCGATGTTATTTGGTTCCCTTCATACACTTCCTCACTCCAGCAAGGCCCTGCACAATGCTACAGGTAGAAGATGCCTGGATGGGACAATCATCATGCTTCTAGTGCTCCACCCTCCCCTCTGGCACTGATTTAGTTCCCAGGGAGCTGGCTGTTTTAATACCTGAATAAATCTCAGCTTTTTGTTGGCTGATTTCTGTCATACTACTTCTAGCATCCAGGCTTTGCCCGCTGTAGGGTTTTGTTCTCCATCACGGTTTGTATGCCATGCAGTCAGATTCCTGGCTCCTGCCTGAAGGCTTAGAGTTTTTGGGAGGCCTGTGAAACCTGGTGCTAGAGCTGCTTGCATCCAAATCCCCAGGTGAGCTTGCACAGGCTTAGCTCTTTGAATCCGGCCCTAAAATTTTTAGCAATCTACATTTTGTGATCAGCAAAATAAACTGATGGAAACAATGCTGTGAAAGTTGAAGGTGTTTGCTAAAAACAAGGGACTTTGTACTCAATGGGAGGGATTTAGGAAGAAGTGAAGCACTCAAATGCAAAAACATCCACTCTCCCTTGGACCTGGAAACAAGTGAACCCAGAATTTTTCTTTTTGTGTCTCAGATCAATGAAGTTTGAAGAGATACGAGCCCTAGTACCCCTCAGCTAATTGAGATCTAGGGCTTTGCAGTCAGTGCTTTCTGAGTGTGGCTCTGCCCATAAGATGCAAGTGGGAGAATGGAGCTCCTCACTCAGTTGCAGCTGCACCTGCAGCTGGAGAGGTGAGGGTAGGATGCAGTACTGCCGTTCTCCTCATTCACAGAAAGTTAGCAGCCACCCAGAAAGCTTGTGTTCATGCCCTCTCTACCCAGACCTGCCTTGCAGAAAAGTGTTTTCAGGAAGGGCAGTTACACTGCCTCTTGTGTAACTTGCATGCTCACATGAATTTTCATTCTCTCACTCAGCAAAGTTGAGTGAATATCCATTCTGGGATATTTTAAAGAAGAACATGATTCCTTAGGGATGCAAAAGGCAAAGCATGTAGAACCTCTTTGCACACATATAGCCAGCAGCGCACCAGTGACTCCATAGATTTGCACCACATGGCATAATTGGCACTAGGACTGCAAGTTGCTCAGGCTAAAGACCCTGTCATTGACTTGTGTTGTCAGTTAGTGTGTGCAGCTATGGCATTATGAATGAATTACATGAGCAGATTGCCACGTGACATCACTGGCCTACCATGTCAGGCAGAACATTTTATATCACAAAACAAATCGAATGGAAGTGAAAAAAGGCCCTTGGCATATTTAAGGTAAAAAGCGTTTTCTCGCCCAGCTGTGAAAGGTGAAAAAGAAAAGATTGTTTGCGTTAGTGTGCACATGTTATAAAGCTGTCATTTACAGGAATGAAAATAAACTCCCTTTGTACTACTGACATGGTCTAATAACCTGCAATCCTCGATGCAGAATCTGCAAAGAGCTAATGACTTCAGGTCTTGCTGACCCAGTATGGGCTCTGTTCCCAGAGTCCTACTGAACAACTGGGGAAAATAGCCAGGTTTTGTGCAAACACAAATGTTTACTTGAGCTGAGCCCAGGACCAGTGCTGTGTAACCATCATCTTGGGAAAGGAAGTTTTGTTGCCAAGCAAAAATTTAATCTAGAAACTGAAAGTCAGTAAGAAATAGAGTTGTTTCCTTAGGACAGTCCTTTTCTGCTATGAAAACAAAATCCAAGGTAAGAGGAGCAGATTGTAAAAGATTGTGCTATGATGATATCTAAATACATCCTAAAAAAAAGATTCATGATTTTAGTCTAGTCCTGAAGGGAATTTGCAGAACTGCAGGACCACTGGCACTGATGTGGGGACTGCAGACAGCACAAATCAGGCTCTAAATAATGGATCAAAAAGAGGAGCCTCGAAAGCTACTTTTTATTGTGCTTTGGGGAATAGCACAGACTATTATAAAATACCGCAGGTTGTGAAGCTCCAATAGTATCATGTAGTTAAAAGAAAAAAAGCCTCAAGGAAGGCAGGGAAAAGTTGGTGGCAGCGAATAGAGCTGTACCTCAGCACAGCAGGGGACAGTGGTACCTCAGAGGCAGGTGATGGGGCTCACCACCCTGCCCCATGGGCAGCCACACCACACTGTACATTGCAATGACAATGTGCAGACTGGGGGATTCAGCTGGCCCCTTTCAATCCTACATTCTTCTAAAAATAAAGGCGATGATATGGCCTTGGTTAATAAGAAAAATCGTGTGAAGATGATATTCAGATACATTCTGTTGATTGCTGCTACCCCATGCCAATTATTTAAACACGGTCACACCAGGAACCACCTCCTCTTGCATCAAAAGGGGCAGGCATCATCAACATGTAACAGCTTTTAGTAGTTCAAGCTTTAAAAAACAAGACCGATCCGCCCTCAACAAAATTTCTGCAGCATGCTTCTTTGTAGTTTTGGGGTTTCTTCCCATTTGATTTTTTGTAAAAGAAAAACAAAAAAAGCAACAACAACAACAACAACAACAAAAAAACCACCACAACCTTGCTACCAGTTCAAATATGTAAATTAAAATACGCCAGAGAACAGCAGTTTAATTTCACCTGGAACTTAAATAGGTGAATAGCCATGAATTCTTGGCTATCTTCAAGCGAACCAAGAGCATGCTTGCCAGACACAATCTCTGGTGACCAGCACTTTGCAGCTACATGCAAGATTCAGTAAGAAAACAGATGGTACACTAGAGCTTTGCTTCGTGAAGAATAATAGATGAGCAGATAGAGCCTCTCAATCTCAGAGTGGCACACTGGGTGATCAGAATCCTAATCACAACTGTGCTGTGATAAAAGACTCTGGATGAAAAATGAATTAAGGTGGTTTGGTCTGTTTTATCAATAAAAGTAATAGCAAGACATATTTCTTACAATTCTTTAAGCAGAAGAAAACTCACAAGAGTGATACATACTGCTTCTAAAGCAGTGTGAAGTCGGATAAATCACACTGTCCGTTTAATGGTTGTGCATTTGCTTCTACTGTATTATCAGAAAGATTATTCCCCACATTCTGGGAAAATAGATAAGAATATACAAAAAATATACAGACCAAAATTCCCCTTCTGGCATCTTTTGTCTCCTTTCTGTGGAGTACACGTTAGAAAACAAATCATTTGCTATATGTTGCACTGTTTTGTTATTGTAATACATTATAAACTAATGCCTAATTCTGTCATCTAGAAATATCTGAGCATGATTTCCATATTTGAAAAACAATTTCACGTCAAGAAGGTAATAACAAGTGAAATAACATCAATATAACTAGAATGTTAGGACAGCCTGAGAGTAATGACATTGCAGCCTAAGGTATTAGAAGGAAATAGCTTAAATTATTCAGCAAGTAAACTGATGTCATGTGGTCAATGCACTGCATGTTTCACATATCCCAATTAGAATTAATGTAATAATAAAGATTGATTATTAAGTAATAAGCACTGGCCAAACAAATTACTGCAAACATAAGTCAAATCTTCTAGGACAGCATCTCTCTCCATCTAGTTTAAACAACAGCTCTTGACACAAACCAGTACTGAACAAGCAATTATTTAGAAATATTTTCTGACTTCCTATCCATCTTGAAAACATAGATCAAGTCATCTCAGAACTCACTATAAAATTTCTTACTTTGTTTACTCAGTGCGTTACTCTCCAAGATGTGATATTCCCCGAAGTAGTCTTCAGGCTTACCTGTACAGAACTGTACCTCTGTTACCTGTGCTGATTATAATTAAATGTGGTAAATATATTTTTCTCTGTATCGCACAAGCCATTGATTTCATAAGAGCAGAGTAGTTTACAGACTTCTAGGTTATTTTCGGTTATTTTACTGAAAATGGTGATATATGCTACAGAGGTTTTAATACTGAATTGATTGCCTTCACAAATGATGATTCAAGCTGTGTGACAAACTGTGAGGCCCTGTGGTTTTTGTGAAATACCACTCCCACTTTCTTGTTTCTTGGATGGTGCATGTTGTGCCATGATACGGTTAGCAGCAGAGAATATGTCCCAACAGATTCCTTCTAATTCGGTGGAAAAAGCACATTTTTATTCTCAGATACAAACTTGTCCACAGATCTAAAAATAAAGCTGAAACTTGGATCCAACTGGCAAATACAAAAAGGACTTACTAGCTAAAAGATGCTCCAGGAGGTCTCACACAGCCTTAGGACCATGATATTCGATCTCATTTCATACATAAGCACTGTCAGAAAACCTATGAACCACCTATGTAAGCCGCTTCAAGTCCTTCATATTTGTTTCTAGCTTTTCTGAGTAATTCCTATTAAACAGAACTTCTGGCATGGTGCTATTGCAGCTAACCTTGCTCTCAGAAGCTGTTATATCATTACTTTTTGCCGTGCAACTCTTTGGGCTCCATAAATCTATAAGCATGCTGTTCTAAGTGGTTTTATTGCTAACAAACTACCACCAAAATGGAAACAGAAGAGTTTCCACCTGATGGAAGACAGCACTGCTATGAAAAGGCAGATCCATTTTGTTGATGTGTGTGAGAGACAGTGAAATACAGCTTGTCGGGGCAAAATAAACCAATTTCAATCCAAAGTGTTTGGGGTTTACTAGAAACAATAGAATACATAATTGATTAGAACATAAATATAAACTAGCAAGATTTAAAGTAGCATAGAGAATACATTTCCCACATGAGGATGTTAAAGATGAAAAACATGAAGCCTTTGTTCTAGATTTCTTTACTGTGAATGTCTGTCTGCATTGTATATTGCTCTGGTCTGTACACAGATGAAATATTTAATGTGGTGGGAATCCATCTGGCCTTTTCAAATATAGTCCAAGGCTACAGTAAGCCAATACTCTCAGAAGTCGCTAGAAAAAATGACAAGCTGGAGAGATGCTAACTGCTGTTTCTAAATGTGCAAGTAGTAAATGAATAGAAGACTGTTGCTTAATACTCCAGATAGTTTAGAATTCATGGCTGCTAACAGAGAACTTAACTGAGATACAGTGTTTTTGAGATGCTTGTTCAAACACACGTTGCTCTCACCAAATGTGCCTCTCAGAGAACTGTGCAGTTCTACCCTCCATCAGATTTGTATGCCATACATTCCTAGATCTTGAGATAAACTAGCAGGCATCTAAGAGAGACCCCAAATGAAATATTCATGAACTTTCATAACATTCATTACCATTTTATGATTCTCTTTACTTGGTCGAACAACAACGCTTTCTAGCAGTCTATTAAATCAGCCAGCAAACTTTATAAATCACCAGATAAACTACATGAATCTGTCATATCTTAATGTACTGTCTGGGCTCCAAAAATACTTGAGCACATGGCAAAGTCATACTACTTATGAGGCTATGTCCTATCATTCTTCAACATTGATTTTTCTGGGTAAACCCCGACTGTGTTAGGAATTCACCATCTTTTTAGGATGGAGTTTGAGCTCAGTAGACAGATACAACAAAGGAACATGTAAAGTCTATCAGATATTCATTTTCCACAATGTTGAAAATAAACTTAACTTATCTAGAAAAAAAATACAAATGTGCAAGAACTCACCAAATAAGATCTTGTTGAGCTATAGTGAATAGAATGAAGACATTCAAGATCCAGCTAAAGCTCTGCAAGGCTGCAAATACTGGACTGAAAGTCAACTCAGGCTGCTAGAAGATGATGCTAAATCCTAGTGAAGGAAAATGGAAGCAAGTGGAATTGCTGAGGATGCAGATGACCTCAAGAAGAATCAAATCTGTCCATTTCCACTAACATTCTGTCATCTCTTGTTTCAGGGCCTTCTGGGCAAAAATCTTCCCAGCTGCCTGCAGTACACTTTAACCACCTGCCTCTGCAGGCTAACAATAGCTCTCAAAACAACTTTTACCAATGAATTGCTGCTGAGTATAAACATACTCTGTTTATCTGTTGTATTCACTATAGACAACACAGCACACCTCACCACCTTCGTGGCTTCTTCCCTGGTTGCATTTAGCTTTGCTTAGCCTGTCTCTGTTGCTTGCTAAAATACAGGATATAAGTAGTCTTAGCAGTTCTCTCATGGCTGACTTCAGATGTCAGCTCACTCAAATAATGTGATTCAGAAAAAAAACTGTAACTCATGGGAAAAAAAATTACCTCGTTTAAACTGAAATAAAAACATCAACTGCCACCTGGATTTATTTGCTGCAATTGCATCTGACACTTGCAATATTTTCCACAGTATCTGTTCTGTTGATGATGTTGTACAAGATCACAGTTACTGTATCTTTACTGTTCCAAAATTTCTATTTTCTTATCTTAACTTTGACCTATCTTCTACTGAGTACTGATTCTTATCGATTCGTGTGACTTCTGCCCCTGAAGCTACAGAAGCCTAAGCATATTTTGAAGCTAACTTCTCTCCTCTAAGGAGATGGTAAATAACTTAGAAATCATTTACAAACAGGGTTAACCTCTTGATGCCAGTCCTCTAGTTCTGTGCTTGAAGTTAACCGCTTGTTTAAGTGCTTTGCCAAAGTAGAGAAACAGAACCTGGTTGAGGGCCCTTGGCAGCAGCAGTTTACCAAGGCAAAATAACCTTTGGATTAGGCCAAGAATATTCAGAACCATTAAAAAACATTTGACATGCCTCTGTGTTTTTGTTTCCTTTTTAAAATGGATGTCAAAGGCAGAAAGCTTTCAAGCAGACTGTAAAACTTTGGTAGACATATTTAAAGTTATAAAAGCTTTAAATTGTTAGTCCAGAAACATCGTAGTAAGTCATATGAAAAGAGCAAGCACCATAGGGAAAATGTTTACTATGGACTTGTTGACATTCTAGCTCCTTTATAGAGTAAGAAAAGACTTTTTTTTTTTTTTTTTTTAATTTGTCCTTGAAGTTTCGTACTACTTTCCTGTCAATAGCATGCAGCAAGCCAGAGATTTTGCTGTAGAGTTGATTCTGAGCAAACTGCAAGTAACTCCAGGCCTCACTTTGCAGGAGGCCGCTAAATTCAACCCAGCATCTTAGTCCTGGCTTCATAGAGAGCAGTAGCAGAACTCTTGTGACTTTAAATAGCAGTTTATTTTGTTTTTGGTGATTCAAGTGCATCATAGACAGTTCTAACATCTTCTGTATATTTTATAAATGCTTCTCTGGAGACCATGTTTCCAAAAGAGTAGAGTAAAGGGTGAAAGAGCCTTCACTGTGTCAGGTCTGATCTTTTGAAGAAGCCTGCAGTTTACATTACAGGTGCAGTAAGTAATAAGATACATGTCTCCACTGCCAGCTGAATGCTAGATGTTCAACTTTCTACTTGGAAAGAACATTTGCTTTGCAGATACTTTTCTAAATATGATTTATTGTAACTGATTGCAACAGAAGTAAGCATTGCTGAAGAGCAATGTGTCGGAGAGGCTAAGACAACAAAGCATCATAGACAGAAATCAGTGGAAGTTTCTCATTAAAAGGATTTTTCCATAGTAAAATTCTTACTCGTTAATTGAAAATTTCTACAGGAGGTGTTTTTTTTTTCTTCTAAACATTTCAGATGATGACATTTTTAATTTAAAATTTTATCTAAAAACACCAACACCTTTAACTTCATGAAGCCTCACTTTCACACTCCAACTACATTCTCTAGGCAGTGCTAGGTAATTTTAAAATATTCAAAACTAAACATCTAATGAGCATTATTTTTTGTGCATTACACAGCTAGCATCCTCATGAATGGAGAGAAGACCACAATTTTGTTGTGTTTTATATATAAAAAGAACAGAACCCAACATGAAAATTAACAGCTGAAGTCTGCTGATTGTAAAGTAACTAACTGAAAAGCCGCCCTTGCTCTTTCCTATTGAACAACAATAACAAGACTTTGGAGCTTGTCAACAATTTGCCAGATGCTGACTGAATTTGTTTCGTACGACTGAAATGACTGTGAATGGATGGTACAAGTGTAAATATGGATGCTGTGTGCTACTTATTCTTCTGCTGTAAATATGAACTTTAGAATAGGATCCAGCTTAAATATTATCAATGACATCAAAAATCTTTGATGCATAGTACAACACATCATAACAGCACCAAAATTATTTTGGTTTCTAAGAAACTGATTTTGATTTTACTTTTTTTAAATTAAAAAAAAAAAATTTTGTTTTAGAAATTGTATTATTTTGTAACCATATTATTTCTTTGCTTCCTGGAGCAATGACCAAATTTGCTAAAGATTCAAGTTTCAATTCCAGGTTGCACAAAACGGTTTATAAGATTTGCTTATAGGTTTCCATCAGACTTCACAATGGCTTGGATGTTACTTTCTTAAGGATGGAACACACCAGTGACAATATCTCAGAGCAGCTTGTATTGTTGCAATAAAGTATTTCATATTTCAGATGGGGAAGGTAACATTCAGTTGCTCCAATGTGTTTGTCTATTGACATTTGAGACATCCAAGGGTATCGGTGACTTCTATGTGGGACTGGCAATGGGATGCAGCACACAGGGGAGACCTATCATGCCCCCAGGCAGCAGACAAAGGCTTGATAGGATACCCTGGACATCTAAAATGACATTGGGTGTCATTTACTGTTCTACAAAGCAGATAACATTAATCCTCCCCAGTCATAGGGTAGTTGAATAGAAGTTTTCTGCTAAATTAATCCCTTTTTTTTTTTTTTTTTTTTTTTTTCCTGTCATGGACGCACATTGAAATAAGCAGGTTAGTTATGGACCTGTCCAGATACATAGTAATGTGAGAGAATGTAATGCTTGCACACTAACAAGTAGAAACATAGTGTATCTTGTTTAGGTAAAATTACTGCGGAGAGAAACTTAAGTCATAGAATACCTACAATGTCTGAAGTAACTGTTTCCTCAGTCCTGAGAAGCCCTGTCTGAGGAAATTTTGTATCCTGGGGAGAAAAAGTGTGTCAGTTCCATTCCAATTCAGTTACCTAGTTTTATCAGGAAATTTGGTCAACAAAGATCGAATATCCTCTTCCTGACAGTGAAGGCAGGTCCTCTGAATTCTCACTCAAAGGAGCTGAAGTTGAGCTTTTCTCAACCTCTATCAAAAAGGCTTACATTTAGGGATAAGATCTCTAGGTGATACAATCTAATATCATCCTTGATGACCAAGCAACAAAACTTTATTCATTTATTTACTTTTGTGATGGTAGCAAGTATTTTCAAGTTTGCTCCAGTGCCCTAGCTACTGTATTACCCACTGCATCTTTAGTCTCCAACAAGAGAAGTAGTTCTGTAAAAGCACACTTTCTTTCACATGGCATTGGGAAGACTGCCTTACATCAGACTCCCACAGCAGAAAAGCAAAATATCCTCATCCAGATTCTGCCTCCAGTTATGTCAGCTTAGATTTTCAGTCACCAGTGGACATAATGAAATTATACAACATATGTATTATTATAATTGGCCATAATTGCAGTGCTTAGAGATAATGAGATGAAGAATTACTTGAAATATAGAGGCATAATCAATAGACAGTAAGTAGAAAAACAATTAGATAATCTTTTAGGAAAAGGGTTTTTTTTTCTGTTTGCTTTTAAATTGAATTTATTTTTTGGAATTTCAGTTTGTGGAATCCTGGCTAAAGAATGTATTCAGCATTTTTAAAATAGACACTCTAAGACTCAGAAGCATGACAGATTTAAATTGTAACTATGCCTAGATGAAAGGTGGGATAGAGCGAACTTTGCATGGAGGAAACATCAAATATTTCCTTAACCATTGTCTGTCAAAAAAAGAAAAAAACTCAGTGAATTCAATGTTAAAAGAACTACGAACACAAGAGAATCTCCAGCATTGGGCCTTGTTTGTAAGCATACTGGTGTGCCCAATGGGCAGCACAAGGCCAACTGCTCTGCTCAGGCCTGGCCACAGATATGCCTCTGCAATTTATACTTGCAATGCTGAGGCTCGCTTTGCAGCCTGGACAATGCTGGGGCAAACAGGGACATACTCCTAGCCCTGTGCCCACCCTCTCTGACTCCTCACCATGAGCCGTTAGCTGGATAAAAGGAGGTGTGCAAAGAAAGAAGACTGTAAAAATAAGGGCGGTTGGCCTCCATCCTGCTCACCCAGACAGCACGTTCTCCATGGCTGCTGCAGAGTGGCTTTATGACCACTTTGGTGCCAGCCGTGAGTATGACCACACCTTTATCAAGGCTAAGATTCTGACCCACAGTCTGAACTGCTTTGCTGAGCAAATCTCCCTGCTCAGGCTCTCTACACAGCAGATGTCTATCTCCACCTTTAGATGTCTGAACGTCTTCCAAATCAGAACATCAGAGAACAACTTCCCTAAGAATTTCAGAATAAAAGCTACAAAAATAGAGATGAGATCACTGCTAATGCTGGGCTGGTATATGAAAGAGATGCCACTCTATAGTCACCATACAGCAATGATGTACACTGATGTTTTCAGCATGTCTGCACTGAAATTCACTACATGGGAGAATTCAATTAATATGAATATTTTAGTCATATTGTTATTTGAAATGCCTCCAGATACCTTAGACTGTCAGACCAATATCTAAATGTTAAGTGCTTTAGCTTCCCTCCTACAAACTTTTGGGAAGGGATGGCATGCTGCAACACTATTCTAGTGTCACTTCTACAGGTTAAATAACCACAAAAATGTTGCAGTTCTGAGAAAATCATTTTGGTCTTTGATGAAATGTGTGATGAGATGGCACTTGATTCGTGACACAATCATTATTAGCTAGTGATGCTTTGTGAAAATCAAGAGTAGCTGTAAACAGGATCCATCCTTCCTCAGGAGCGAACCACCTCCCTGCCAGTGCCAGGCTGCACTGCCCAGGCTGTGGGTGCCTGTCCTCCCTTCCATCCTCACATCCTTATCATCAGAATTTCCAGTGTCTATTCAATGCTTTAGTGAATACTATTTTTCAGCTATATCCCATCTCTATTTTTTATTAAAAATGAAACTTTTATGAATGACCTCTTAACTTTTTCTCCAATCTTTGCATCAAATGTTCAGATTGCTAAAACAGTTGTTAAAAAAATATTTTTAAAACAAAATAGCCTATAAATAACAAAGTTTATTTTAATGCTACCTTAGACTCAGATCTTGAATTGGAAGACAAGCTTTTAGTTAGCACAGCAGAGCAAAGGAAACTTAGGAGTTCCTGATATATACTTTAAGCTATCACTTGAGCTACATCCCAAAGCTAGAATATTCTTATTTTCTAGTTATTCTTCGTATGCAAGATGTTTAGCTGAAGGTAAGCAGCATTAAGTTACACATTACATTTTCAGATGTTAAAACAAACAGCTGAATAGCTTGGTAAACAAGTCTACAGCACATTTTTTTGATTCTTTGTATTTGTTTTCTTCTTCCCCATATGGTTTAGAAGATCTATTAATCTTTATGTTTGCTGATTTTATATTTCTTCAAAAGAAAAAAAAAAAACAAATTGTCAGATAAGTGTCATCCTTTTAAAAACATGTAAATCTCAAATATGAATAATGTGGTGGTTGTAATCACTGGTGATAGCTGAGATGAAACATCTGAAAATTAAATAGTCTGAACTTGGATCAAGTCTCTCAAATGCCGTACATCACAAAGCAAAATAATCTGTCATAATCTGGACAACAGCATTGAAGGGAATGGAAAGATAGCTCTAATTTTACTCTACATGTCTAGAGTAAATTCTTAGCATGGTCCTTCTGGTCATTACAAGACCTGGGGCAGCAGTAAGGTTCCCAGGTACTGCCTAGCTAGAACTAGCCTCCAGATACATGCAGCGGTGCAGTTATTTGTCCGTTTTGCATCCAACTCAACAGAATAGTAGGGGGGTTAAATCTTTTATTTAAGCTATGATTTTTGGTGCCTTGAAGAACTAAATTCTATTTTCCTAAATTTGCAAGCAGTGTAACTGGTGAACAAAATAACTTGAACAGTCAGATAATGCGAATCAAGCCATAAAGAACGAACAGCAACTACTTGTTCCAGCAACCTTGCTTCCTTTTAGCTTACAACCTCTCTGCTTTACAACTGTCTTTTTACATCCATGTTTTCTCCATCACAGTTACTTAATTCCTAAAAGACACTACACAGTAGTATTAATTTCCTGAACAGCTCTCCTCCGTGAATGAGGCAGATGTGCTTCAGTCCCATACTGGCTGTCTGCTTCAATTATTCCAGAGCCAGCTGAATTCTCACTATGATCACAAGTGCTCTGCTAGCTGACTTGGTGAGAGCAGGCTTGGTCTTTGAAACAACTCACATCTTGCATTCTCATCCCTTTCTTATGAATCCTTGGTGGGTTATATATATACGTATTATATATATATTATATTTATTTTATATATATATATATATATATATATATACACACCACCAAGGCTATATATATATTGTTGTTGTTGTTTTTCCTCTCTGCTCTTTTCTAAGTTTTCACCGCTTCCCTTAGTTCGAAGAACTGTTAAAGAGCAAGTAATTTTTGTTGAATGAAGTTTTGGGCTGAACAGAGCCCACAGTGCTGTGTTTCTGAGTTCACTGCATTGAGGTTCTATGTAACAGAATAGGCTTAAATGCTTCCCCTCATCAGAAAAGCCCTATGAAGTAGGATCTACTACTAGCCTAAGTACAGCAACATTTTAATGCTAGTAGTATCATCTGAACTGAAGAAGGTTTTATTTCTAGTGACTGAGATTACATTTATGCATCATCACCTGCATCATTCCTAGTAGGACACCTCTAGAGGATTGAAAACAGGTGACTCATATTTGCATCATCATGTTAGCTTCAGTTTTTCAGATCTATGATACAATTCCTGTTCCACAGAATTGCTAGTGCCCATCCCATTCATGTTCTCAAAGAGTTTAACGAGCAGTCAAAAATACCCTCAAAATCAAACTTAACAAAATCCACCCCAAAATGAAAGTTTGGGTTTTCAAGCAGAATTACCTGCCATCTGATGGGTACACTGGAGCTGGGAGAACTTCAATATCCCTGAGCATAATGCCTGTTTGGTATCCAATAGGTCCAGGAAGAGCCTGCGGTTGATTACCATGTTTTAGTCTTTTCATCACCTAATAAATTTACAAGAACCTGCTAATCAGATTTTTTTTTAATTCCCCCTTTGTCCCCACATAAAATGCTTCCTAGAGTACTTGCTGGGTATTTATGCTTTTGTGTCCCAGTTGTCGAGTGCTGCCATGTGAGTTTGGTTTCAAAATTTAAAGAGGTTGACTCCAGTGATCTGTTCTAAAAAATATTCCAGCAACAGTTTTTCCATTGCTTCCAGCCTGCACATGAACAACTTTGTTCAGTTAGCTTCTGGCTATGATCCAGTGAGATGATTAGATGCTTGAGTGAACTCAGAGAAATATTTTTACAGTGTGAAGAACTTGTGCTTAATCACTTGGGGGAAAAATATTCCATTTTGATTCTCAGCTACAGTACTTATCATAAGATGCTTAGTCACATGAAACTGTAATTTCACTAGCTAGTCAGGTATCCCTTTGAAATTTCACTTGCAACATGCTTTGACTCACCAGCTATGACCCTGATGTAAGGTCATCTGCACAGCTGTTTAAATAAAAATATACACCGTGATAACTCACGGTGTGCTCCAGTCATGCAGAAATGTGAGCGAGCAGTGTCTGACAATGTCTGCTTGTAATTAAGAAATCTATAACCCTGGATTCCTTCTCTCTTCTCCAGCGCTATCCTTCCTCCAAATGCCAAAAATATCTTTGTATTCAAATAACACTCAGTTTGGATTCCAAACCCAGTTTTGAAATGCAAGCATTTTTCTAACACTTAGAAAATTTCACTCTTTCTACTTTCTTGGTATGAGCTCCTTCCCTTCATGACAACAGCTTTTTTAATTCATTATTAGTATTGGTAGAGGCATTCCTGTGATCACTAGTGACTGTAACTGGCATAAGATGCAAATACTCAGCTGACAACACCGCTCAGACTATTGATCCCTCATCATTTCATCCAGCTGATAGCACGGCTGCAGTGCATCATCCTGTCCCTTCCTGCCAGGTTACTGAACAGCTGGGAGGTCTGAACCCTATCAATGATGCTTTTTTTTTCCTCTGTTTGAACTTTAGCATCATAGTAGCTCATCAGTGTTTCCCAGTCATCTCCTCTCTAGCTCCTACTGCTTCATGTCAGCAAGAATGCCACAGGGCTTGAAAAAACTGGAGGATTTTTTGTGAAAGCTGCTGAAGAGGGAAACAGGGCATGCAGACAAACCAATGGAAGAAATCAAATATTTAAATAACACATGTAAAAGACTCCAGGCTTCTTACATAGCATCTCAGAAAAGAGTCAATTACTGGGCACCGAAAGAATCTAATAATAACCAAAGTAGGCCAAATGCAAACACTGTCATCCTGGCAAAAAATGTAAAAGAAGCTGTACAAATAGCAGTGAAGGAAGGCAAATATACACACTCAGAGCATGCATACCCTAGAGCACACTTACTAAATCACATTATGAGAACAAGATCTACCAAGGTTGAGGAGTTCTGGATTCACATACAGTTAAATTCCATCTGAAAGACTTGCCTTGCCAGCCCTGAACCACTGCACACTCCAAAGCTGCCACACAAANAGAATAGGATCCAGCTTAAATATTATCAATGACATCAAAAATCTTTGATGCATAGTACAACACATCATAACAGCACCAAAATTATTTTGGTTTCTAAGAAACTGATTTTGATTTTACTTTTTTTAAATTAAAAAAAAAAAATTTTGTTTTAGAAATTGTATTATTTTGTAACCATATTATTTCTTTGCTTCCTGGAGCAATGACCAAATTTGCTAAAGATTCAAGTTTCAATTCCAGGTTGCACAAAACGGTTTATAAGATTTGCTTATAGGTTTCCATCAGACTTCACAATGGCTTGGATGTTACTTTCTTAAGGATGGAACACACCAGTGACATTATCTCAGAGCAGCTTGTATTGTTGCAATAAAGTATTTCATATTTCAGATGGGGAAGGTAACATTCAGTTGCTCCAATGTGTTTGTCTATTGACATTTGAGACATCCAAGGGTATCGGTGACTTCTATGTGGGACTGGCAATGGGATGCAGCACACAGGGGAGACCTATCATGCCCCCAGGCAGCAGACAAAGGCTTGATAGGATACCCTGGACATCTAAAATGACATTGGGTGTCATTTACTGTTCTACAAAGCAGATAACATTAATCCTCCCCAGTCATAGGGTAGTTGAATAGAAGTTTTCTGCTAAATTANAAAAAAAATGGAAAGTACTTTTGTAGTTGACTGACTCTTTATAATGGCTGAATAAGAAACAGTGTGCAACATCACATCATCCCACTGAGCTGAAATGCTGAAGGATCAGTTAAACACCAAGAACGGAATGGATAACGCTACAGGAAGCAAAAATAAAAGATCTGAATTTCAGAAAGTTTTCCAAAATACATTTTACTTCATTTCTGCTTCCAGCAGATAGTGTTCTGCATGCATATTACGGCACTGACAAAATAGCAATGCATAGCTATACATGCACAGCATAAGAGCCCTTAATGAGACACATGCTCAGAATTACTCAGTGAATGCTGAAAAATAGGTATGTCAAAATGAGTTCTAGTGTAAGCTTTTTTAAAATAAACATACATATTAAAAAGAACCAGTATTCTCAGAAAGACTTCAGCTTCAGTACAACAGGTGAAAAAAGTTCATCCTTCGTTTGAAGAATTATTCACTAGGCTACAGTCTTTTAAACACTGTATAAATTACCACATTCATGTAAGATAACATAAATTTGCTTTCCTGAGAGAGGTCAACTTATCATTCTTCAAGCAATATATCTGTACAACCCTTGGATTTTGCGATAAAAAGCCCTCAGTGACTCCAGGAATCACTTTCTGTGGGCTCAGTGCTTTCCAGTGCCCTTCCCTGGGGACAGCAGGCTGCTGGCACTGTGGCCATGCTGGGCTGAGGCTCATGGGCAGCGGAGCTCAGCCTCTCACCCTGGGATGCTCTGTGCTGGTGAGCACTGCTTCCCAGAGCTCCATCTTCATAGAATCACAAAGTAGTTTGGGTTGGAAGGGACCTTTAAGATCATCTAGTTCCAACCCCCTGCTATAGGCAGGGACACCTCCCTCTAGACCATGTTCTGCAGCGCTGTGATTTAACATGTAGGATGCACACATTGTCCTGTGTAGAGGTGTCCATGAAGTAAAGTGAACGCAAATACTACTGTGGAACCAGTGAGGTGAATGGGAACAGTTCAGTGATGTAATTGATGACATGAGAATATACACAACACTTCTGAAACACAGCAAATGAGTGAACTTAGAATGAAAATATGATTCTATTTTGAGAAATTCAAAGTGAGGGAGAAAGAATATAGAGCCATAGCTGCTTTCCACACAAAGCAGACAAACCAGGACAATATTTTCCCATTTCCTCCTTGCTTCTCACTCATCCTCAGAGTCTGTAGAGCAATTCAGAATGCTTCTCTTCCAAAATATTTTTTTTAACCAAGCTATCTCTTTACTTTCCCCAGATTTACTTCCTCTGATCCTCACATCGGCACTGCTGTAGCTGACTGGCACAGTCCTGCTGCACTGTGATCCTACACTTCCCTTCTCCCCCTTTCCACACAACTAACAAAAATAACTTGTCCTTTCAGAAATCGCTGGCACTGAAAATAAAAATACATTTCTTCTCTACTTTCATGGGTTTATGAGTTACTCTTTCCCGCAAAGCAGTGGAAACAGTCAGCTCCCCTTGTTTCTGCCTCCCAGCGCTGTTCCACACTGATTGCAAAGACGAGGTGCAAAATTTTCCTCAATCAGAGGATGGCTGTTCACCACAGCCACATACCACAGACGAAGGTACTGAATGCTACAACAACATGACAATAACCAGAGCATGAGCTGTATTGTAGAAACACTCAAACCACGCCATATTCTAATCCTAGGAATAAGATCCTTTTTTTTTTTTTCCAGAAAGTTTGATAATAATCAGAATCTCACTTTTATGTAGTAACATAAACCTTGTAACAGTTAAAAGAAGTCCTAATCTGATGGCTGTAAACATTTCAAAGTACAGCATACCACAGTCCTTCTCCTGCCTCCCCCAGCTTCTCATGCTTACATTTCTCTTCTGCTTTCCAGCATGTGGAATTTTTCTCCTTCAAACACACTTCTCCCTGTGCTCAGTGAAAGCCAGATGTTTTGGTGCACCTCTACATCTATTTAATTTGTTGCCATTTAACATGAAATAGTTACCATGTGATGACAAATTCAAGGCTGTCTCCTTTGCATTCATTTCCATCAAGTCACAAATGCTTGCACCTCACTCTGGTTTACCTTAGAATAAGCAAAGACAGAAGGAAGAACCTGGAGTTAACTTCTGTGAGAGCACCTCCTGAGGCAGAAGGAGAGCAAAGAGTTGTCTGGAGAACTACCCCATGGCAGAGCAAGATACACCAGAGACAGCAGCTGCTGAGCTGCCCCTTCTGAGGGCAGACACTGCTGGTTTCCTCTGTCTCAGCACCTTGCAGATGAAAGAAGGCTGACCCTTCAGGTCTTGCAGGAGCAGAATCGAGACTTTCAGAGAGGAGCACATGAGTGAAGCTGCAATCAATGTTTGGCTCTGCATTGAGGCCAACTTTCTCACCCCACTCCATTTTCTCTCTGGTGGTGAACTACCACTGGGGTAGCTGCATGGCAAAGGAAACCAGGGCACCGATCCCAGTTAGGAAAATTTCTTATGAACTACAAATCCTATAGCTACCCTTGTAAATGCAGGAATCACTTGGAGAGAGTGAAACACAGTATACCTTTTCTCCCTGGAGACAGATCTTGCAAATCCTTACCTTGAGGGAGGGCTGAGGCTGTCCGTGGCCCTGCAGACCCACGGATGGGAGGTTCTGGTGAGGCTGCCTGATGTGGTTGCAGGGAGTAGAGAGCTGTGCTTCAGCATCCCCTCTCCCTGCCTGCTCCAGCTGAGCTGCAGCGACAGAGCACTGAGCTGTCTGTCAACAGAAAGAGGGATTTTTTTTCTGTTGCGTAAGGAAGCAGTCAGACCTGGCTGTTCTCACAATTTGTTTCCAGCACAACTCACTGCAAAGCAGGAGCTAGCACATTTTTCTTATCAAATTTTCAATCATTTTTCATAGGTACTGCCAACTCCATTCAAGCTGTCTTGTCTGAGTTCGTTACACTGGGCTGTAATTCTGTGATAGGGCCCAGGTCACCTTATGTAACCAATTTCAATATTTGCTATGTAAATCTCTTAGCTGATGATATTTATTTCATGCCTTCTTGTAGCAACAGAAGATGCTACTATTCTAATACATAATTACACCAATGCAAAGGATCCTTTAGTCCTTAATGACACAGAATAGTTGGAAGCTGCAGCAGTGCTGCTTGAATGACTCTTTCTATAAAAGCTGTATTTTAATAGAGATTTATTTCAATTTACATCACCACTTACCAATTTCTTTGGCCTTTACATTGAATTCCATTTAATGTCAAAGAGGAGTAATCACATGTGAAATGAATTGAAAATATACCCCTTAAAACTTAATATGTACATGAGAGGTTCTTATTAACTATAGCTTTACTTAACTTCTGTATCAGAACATTAAATATAATTTTCAGAATAAGGAGTGTGTGAGTTTCCTCCCACAGAAGCAAATGGGGCACTGCCGCTCCTGTAGCCTTGCTGAGCTCAGAAATGATGCTGGAGGCTGTGTAGGAAATGATGCACAGAGTTCTCAAATAACATTAAGAACACCCTCAAAGCATCTCTAATTAAACCCACACATGAGATTGAGCTTCCCAGTGGAGTTTAGTTGCCATGAACGCCTACAGCATATGGTCTAAACCAACAGAGCACTACAGATAGGTAATTAACTGGTTAATCAGAAATTGAAGTGAAGATTTCATTGTGAAAAAAAACCCCAAAAATATTAAAGGAGAAAGCTAACACTGAAAAGCAAAAATCTGCAAAAGAATGCTCATCTATACCAGGGAGAAACAAACCCCAAACCTGCAAAAGTCCTTGCCTGGTGTATTCTCTTATCTATGTTTGACCTTCAGACAAAATCTGTTAACTCCTGAAGGGTACTTCTAGTACCAAGTAGTGACTGCTCATGTTACATAGCCAAACAGACAGCATTCCAGCTCTCCTTGCAATATGTATGTCCCTCCCCCCTGCCCCTTTCTGAGAAGTCGCTGCTTTGTTGGGGCTGCCAGCAATCACTATCCTGCTATTTGTTTCCCTTCAACAGCACAGAGCCTATCTGATCACCCACATGTCATTTTAGAGGGAAGTAGGCTGTCAGTTATCAAAATACAATTTAGAGCTCTGAGCTAGAGGTTCCAGTCTACAGGCAAAGAGCAGAGAAACAGTGAAAGCATGCAACAGTTAGTCTTTTCCCATCCCGTACCAAGTAAGGCTACTTTTAAAGGATAGATTATTTTCAATGAATATTTTAGACTGACTTAGCTGAAAGGGGTTGCCTTTGGCAGTCTGGAAGGATGTCTGTAGCCAAGGAGCTCAAATCATTATTTTTAGGGTCAGAGGAGGAATCACCCCTCTTCTTTTTATAGGCTGAGGAGGAGCTATGTTCTCTCCCTTTTATAGCAGAAATTCATGGTCAGATGAAGCAGGAGCCTTGGCTTTTCTATTCTCCACAAGCCATGGCATCTGAAATCACAATTTTCTTTTATCCAGAAGGAGGATGGGTGTATTCAAGGACCACATCTACTTGAAATGCTAGCTGTTGGCATGCTACTAGTTCCTTTTGTATCCTGGTACAACTTGTCAAAAAAGATGCAAGGAGAGGAGTCTAGTAGAAGAGATTCATCATTTGACATAAGAATGCATATTTAGTATCTAAGAATTAAACACAGAAACCAATAGCATAACAAGAGAGAAACGCCTTCTATAGCAGCCACTCCTTCAAGACTGCAGATGAAAAAAGCCTCTGAGGACCAAAGCTTACTTAACCATGCAGTGAGTTCAAAGGGCCTGGTGTTCTCCTGGCTGGATATGAGCATCATCCACTGAAATCAATGCTGTTACATGCATCTTGCAGAGCAAGAGTCAGTCTGTTTGCATGTGATTTGCGAACACTTGCAAAAAACACTAACAACATACGAGAGCTCTCATTTATCCTCTAAAGGCTAGGCTGTCTGCCAAGAGAACAGCATGTTAAGCAGACACATCAATAATTCCCATCATCTATCCATCAAAGAAAAAGAGATTCCATTTACCTTAAAATGTACAATATGTAGATTTTACTGTACTGAAAAGGGTAACACTTGTAGGTCTCTGAACTACCATAATATAACAGGATTTGTTCCCCTTAGTATTTCTCAGATACAGCCACTGCCTCAAGGAATTTATATTAATTCAGCAAATTTCATTTCTTCTTTGATAGGAGAGGGTTATTTAGCCATAAATTGGCTATCCTCTTTGGCTATAACTGATCAAATAAAGTATGCCCATACATAATGTTCAACCAGAAAATTTAACTAAAGAAATAAAATTTGAACATCCAGTAAAAGCTGTTGGAGAAGTGGCAGCTATGATCTCAGAAGCAAAGCTATTTCCAGCACTAGATGCAAGATTAGCATTTTTAGGTTGTAAAATTGGATGAGTTGAATTCCAAACTAGTGATTTCAATGTATTATTTAGAGTGAATTTAAACGGTCTACTGTTAAACATGGTATTTGAATGCCATTTATTCTTTTATCACTAAGTATTTCACAGAATCACAAAATCATAGGAATTGGAAGTGACCTCTGAACTTCATCTAGTCCATCTGGTTCCCTACAGTAGGTTAAATAGGAAAGTATCCAGGCAGGTTTTGAATATCTCCAGAGAAGAAGACTCCACAGCCTCTCTGGGCAGCCTGTTCCAGTGCTCCATCACCCTCAAAGTAAACAAGTTTTTCCTCATATTTGGATGAAACTTCCTATGTTCCAGTTTGTGACCATTGACCCCTGTTCTGTCACTAGGCACCTCTGAATAAAGCCTGGCACCATTCTCTTGACTCCAGCCTATTAGATATTTTTAAGCATTCATAAGATCTCCCCATCTGTCTTCTTTTCCCCAGGCTGAACAGTTCCAAGTTACTCAGCCTTTCCTTGTGCAGGAGATGCTCCAGGCCTTCAGTCATCTTTGTGACCCTCCACTGGAATCTTTCTAGGAGATTCCTGTCTTTTTTCAACTGAGCCCAGAATTGGACACAGTACTCCAGATGAGGCCTCACTGAGTTAGAATAGCGGAGGAGGATCACCTTCCTCAACCTGCTGCACGCACTCTTTTTAATGCACCCCGGGATATCACTGACCTGATCCACCAGGGCACACTGCTGCCTCATGGCCAACATGCTGTCCACCACAACTCTGAGGTCCTTCTCTGCAGATCTCTATTCCAGCAGGTTAGCCCCTAATCTACACTGGTGCATGTGGCGCGCAGGACTCTGCACTTGCCCTTATTGAACCTAATAAGGTTCTTCTCTGCTCAACTCTCCAAACTGTTCAGGACTTGCTGGATGGTAGCACAGCCTTCTGGTATATCAGACGTTCCTCCCAACTTCATATCATCAGCAAACTTGCCGAGGGTGGACTCTATCCTTTCATCCAGGTCATTGATGAAGATGTTGAGCAAGACTGGAAAAGATCTTGCATAGGTATCTCGATTGAGAAACAGGGCACTGATGTTCTGTATAACGTTTTGACTCATTTTGGTTAACAAGTGGTTACATGGTTTTAAGATGACCCTACAAAGGTTTTTTTCTCTCTGAATAAGCAAAAAAAGCCTTGCCTACTGCTGAAAAACTTTTTGTTCAATACAGAAATAAAAACATTCTAGTTTGCAGTGCTGAGGTTTTCCTAGCAGTAGATTTTAAAGAGTTGAGAGAGAAAATATTAGAAAACATTCTCTTCCACCCCTGTAATTACTCTGCCCTCTTAAAAAAATAAGCAAATAAATAAATACATAAATAAAACATTCACTGAATCTTCTCATCACTTTTACATCTAAACATTGACTTAGATAATCTGGAAAGCGTCAATGTGTGAACATAAATGTATTTCTCCTTCTGAGAAAGAAGATCTGTCTTGACATGCATTACTGTGAAGAAAGACAGAGAGTTTCTTTCTACTTAGCCCATCTGACTCAGTTATCAAATCTGACCCAGATTCAGATATTGCCAGGTCAAATCCCAGTCTTGTGAGGGAAAAAAGTCTGATCTATATTTATAGGCAGCCTGCTTTACATCTCGGATGACTTTTGCTGGCAGCGATTATTTGCCACAATGCTGATGTTCTAATGGAAGGACGCTGCCCATTTGGGTGTGCATGGATGGGTTTGGATGCAGTAGTAACTTGTGGACAAGTCACATGTGCAACAGCTCCAACCCTGCCAGGAGCTGGTGTCAAGTAGCAGAGCTACTCTGCATGTTGAACATACATTACACTATGATGTGCACTCATCACATGAATTTTATCCCTTTGAGAAACAAAACTTGAAGATTCCTGGTAGTTTGCTGTAAGTGAAAATTGTTGAAAAAAATTACACATGAAATGCCCCAGTGGGAGTAGAAATTAGGAAAAAGAGAAGGTGGGAAGGGAAGATGAGAGGATTAGAAGTTGAACAGGTAGGGATGGGCAGGACAAAACAGTTGGATGTGTCAGCACCAGGGAACTGCATCTCCCATCTGTTCCTTCTTTTGCAGTGGCATTGAGTAATTAGGAATTGTCCCTCAGGCTAACTATATACTCAGGCCTCCTGGCCAAGTCTCAGAACAACCCCAAATCCCTACACAGAACTTGAGTAACAAAGGCTACAGCCACTCAACGAGTAAAAACAAAAGAGAAGAGACAGAGCAAGTCATATTTACAGTAAGGAGAATTTTTGAAAGCATCTGCCATCCCACCTGCCATGAGGTGCTGGTTGTTTAATGTCTCAGAGGAAGTAATGCAGTTACTCTTGCCAGAAAGTGTATTTTCTCCGGGATATTTTAAATTCATTAAATGCTACTAAAGAAATATTTGTCCTTGGAAGGTTTAAAAGCAAGTCTTTTCATAAAATGTTCTGCAAGGTTCACTGAGGTAACGAATGATGTGAAAGAGCTGAATATTAGATTCCAAGCACTGCAGAATGATTGAAATTTCATGTTACTGAGAGGCTAAAATAAAATCCACTACCTTGCTTTGAAACAATTTAAGCTAAAAAAATGATTTTCTGATTTTATCAATGCTGCTGGAGATTTATTTGAAGCATACAGTACAGATCATTTCGTAAAATCACATGCTCTTTGGATTGCTTAAATGTTTACCGTATACAAAATAAAATAGGATTTTCCAATAAACTTCTTCTTCCTCTCCTTCTTGACTCTATGCCGTCAGATTTCATCACAGGGACATACACGGCTGATTTTCTTTTTAAGCAATGGTGAAAGCTTCACTTGCTGGCCTCCCCAGAAGGTTTTGCTATCACCTACAAATCTTGCAAGACTGGTTGTGCTAGAGCAGGCAACAGCTGTCAGTCAGGAAGACAAGGACTTGAGCAATTGATATGGGAAAGAGTAGCTTTTCTAGGGAGGCAGAGAAGGATTTTCTCCTTTCTTGCTCTTGGCAAAGGACTAAGCCGATCCTTGTTTTTCTGGGCTAATCAAGATGTGCAGGTAACAAAAAGTATTGTCTACAAAAATCACCAATCAATACACAACATTTCTCCTGGTCTCCTAGGACAACTGAAAATATCTCCTGTCTCGTGCTGCTACAGAGGAAACCCATGCTTGGGCACACTGATGTACAAGGGCCATTTTATAGCATCCGTTGTGCAATGCAGATCTCTGGGTAAAGGACAGTGGTTCCTTCTGGAGGACACATCATATTTTTGCGTCAGAGTGAACATTCATTTTACTGCAGATGGATCATAGCGGTGTTCTGATGCCATCTCTAAGCTGGGCATATTGCCAGGCCGCAAGTTCATTCCAGCAACATACTGAGATAACTTTGCTCTTCTTAGTCTCAAGTCTCCTTGGAGACTGTCCAGGTAGGTTTTCCCTACTTTCTAACAGCTCTTGGCTAGCTCCTTCTGGACTCTGAGGTTCATTTTCAGATTTCCCACTCTCCTGACAATGCTCCTCTTTGATTCACCCTGAACCTTGTGAAAAAGAACAAGGAATCCAGGCCCTTCTTCAAGGGCCCTAGTATCTGATGTACAGATGGTGAACATCCAACAGCACTCACACTTCACTTAATTTTTTCCGAGCTGCTCAGGTGCTCTCTAAATAGGAAGACCAGCATAACATTGTGCTGCCTTCCTTTGCTTACCACCAGCAATGGTGCAGGGAGGGCTCTGCTGAGCCACTGGGTGTCACATGCAGCTCCTCACAGGAAGATCTGGGGCAGAACTCCATCACAGAAGATATCAGAGAAAAGTCCAGGTAATATCTCCTACACATGTAACACTGCCTCCAAAGATGCAGGTCTTCACACCTCCCTGGCTGCAGACTGGGGCATGTTGTTCTACACAGATGGGCCAAAAGTTGTGCCCATTCAAATGACTATTGCTCATGCTTTTAGTTGCTGGCTAACAGTTCTAAATATTTGTTTGCTGTTGGTATTTATCCAGCTTTGTGAATTACTCAGAAAATATTCAATTAGCAAGGAATTAATTGTGTTTTTAATTGCCCGCTCTTCTGTGATGAAATATAGTATAAGCGCAGCTCAGATGAATACAAAAGCAGAAGATTATGCATGCAGAGTTGGAAGCCTTCCTGAACAGCTTTTTTTTTTTCAAGTCCTGACTGAAAATAACAAAATAAAATGAAAGACAATTATTGGAACTGGGGACAAGAAAACTGCATTTTTAAATTCATGCTTAGGACATACACCAGCTATAATCATCTGAACAGTTCCTCAGCACCAGTCTCAGCATCTTCAGTGCAAAATGTGCCTTTCCCCAGTGCTCCCTGTCAGACAGGTCTTTGGAGGCCTTCATCCAGCTTATAGAAAGCTCTCGGCATGAGGATGAAGGATGAGCAGGGGCCACCTGAAGGCAGTGCTCAGAACTGTCAGAACACTGGAAATTAGGCAGAGAGCAGCTTGCTGTGGGACAAGGCTATCTCACCTCTTCAGTGTGCCAGAAGCTCAATTTCTCAGCGTTTGAGGCAGAGGATACCTCCTCTCACGTTCTATGCACATATGAAAGGAAGGCGATTGAAGAGACGGATACATTTTGCTGAAGGGCTATGAAGAAGCTCATTCTGCTTTCAATAAGATACTGCAATGAGCAAAGTGCTTTTAAAATAACAACAGTCAGTACCTTACTGCTGGAAACAGCTCAAGAAGTGCTCTGGCAGCCCCTGCCTCATCCACTGGTTGAAGGCCCAGCTCTGCAACACAAGTCGGACCAGCAAAGCTCTCAGTATCTGACCTTGCATTTTGGGGGGGGAACATTATTTGTGTTCCACCTAACGCTGACCATTAGATACCTATATCATTGTGAGATGCTGCTAATAAATGCAAGCAAAATTCCACAACAGAGCAGTGTAAAACAATGTGCCTATCACAGGAAATCACATGTGGGGTTTGAAGAAGTGGTCCATTTGCCCAGAGCACAGATTTAAGGCTGTCAGACTGGTTAAGTATAATGAAGGTAGCTCCATGCTCTTATGTCAGAAGTCAATGATTCATTGTCACCCACTGCAAGATAAACTGAGAGCTCAGAACTAACATCTTGACAGGTAAAATGTCTTTGATTTTGCCTTTAATTCAGCAGGCTCACATCATCATTGGGTTCCCTGTATTAATAATGAATGCATGCTGAAGATGTTGTCAGCAGCAGAGTTGAGTTCTAGCCTGGTAACAGCACATCTGGGAAAGCAGGACTCTCCTTGCAGTGTGCCAGAGCCAGGGAATGCAGCGACTCTCTAACACAGTGTGGAAGTGAAACAGTGGTAATATGATCATTAATTAGATTTATAAACTCCTTTATTATTTGCAGTGTTAGTTGTTCAGTCAAAGAAATCCATTCAGAGTGAAGCAATTTGGATCAAACAGATTTGTACTTATATATGACAGCACTATTTGGCCCTTTTCTTCTTAGTGTAAATTTGAACTGCAAAGCCTGTGAATTGATTTGCTAAGAGGAAAGCTTAAGAGCTGTATTTGAAGACTGTTAAAAGCATAAGCTGGCCTTTTGTATAAAAAGGAACACATTTGAATCTACATTTAACAAATCACTGGATATTAATTTCATTGAATTCAGTCTCTTTGCCACAGTAACATTTATTCAATCCTCATCTTTTATCTCAGTTGCAGAGCAATTCTATATTTACTGTACAGTATTTCATCTGAAGGATCATTAACTCCATTAATAGCAACAACCTGGAGGTTTTCTAGTTTATGATTCCTCCACTGGTCATTATTTTCTCAGTGCCATGAGTGATTATGAATGTGAGCGATGCCTAACCACTGCAGCCTCCATCGACTTCAGCAAGAGTTGCAGCTGGTCAGCAAATTATGGCCTTCAGCACCATGTTTGTGTCAGAGTGGCAAAGCTCTGAGGTGAGGGCTGATCATGTGGCACTGTAGTGATTTTGAACTTAGGAGGATATTGTCTTGGAAATCTCAGGAAAGAATTTAACCTCTCTTCCACATCTTAATAAACTCCTTTGCTGATCCCTCTACATCCTAAACAAAGACTGCAAATTGCTCTAGTTGTGAGCAATAGAACATGCAAGTAAATTGTTGCTACACAGGATTCCCTAAACACTAATACTAAACACACCCATAAAGTAGCCAACATCAGCAGACCAAGCTGTGACAGTCAAACATACTAATAACATTCTTGAGTATAGCTGGCTTACTTGGTGAACGTCCATCTTGATTTTAACATTTTTACTGTTATTTTAAAAGTATTCAGTGGCATCTAGCCTTTTTCTTAACACCTTCAGTCATATAAACTGAAGTATTGATTTTTTTCAAATAACCCAATGATCTCGTTGAATTGCTGGCAGGCTGTGCTGCACTCGTCTTGTTCTGGTTATTACTGCCCATTCAGTCAAATCTTTAAGACTCTTAACAGAAATAAGGTTACCGACCTTCTTTGAAAGACCTCAAACCTACCACCAGCATCAATTGAGCAGTACAGTGTACAGGTGTTTCTGATTAAAAACAGATTTGATGGTGGAAGTTTAATGGAGACAATTCAATATACATCTGTTTTAAAAAAAGGTTTAAAACTCAGTGTACAGCAATATTCAAAGAGAAAAATGACAAAAAAGACACTTTGCTACTGCATAACTTGTAATTAGAAGGAATATAGAGACTAATCTGTATCAGGTCAAAAATACCCTTATCTAGAACAAATATTAATGATGGAAACATAAATACCAAGGATGCAACATATCTCCATTAGAACATGAAGAATACCAGTAAGAACTAGGCAAGATATCTTGGATTGATCTAACTACTGTAGATGGATCCATAGAAAGGAAACTGTTTTTCTGACCCAATCGATGCTCTCATCCACACCCTTAAGACAGATACGTGCTGTTCATTTACCACTACAAAATGCTAAACCAATAATCACTGCAGTACTACATCCTCCTCCCAACACAGCTGCGACAGATTTGCTACAAGCAATGAGACACCACAAGTTTCTGTACACATCTGCATCCCAGCAGTTGCCTGGGAGCTGCACACAGCACTGCAGTCCCTCATCAGCCCTAGCACCCCATCCGTGAAGCACTGATAGAGCACAGCTATTTGACTATCATTCTGATACGGCTTTATAGCATGACTTCTTACGTCCAAGTGAAAAAAATTCCTGTGCATATGCGCTCAGACACTCAAGGATGGTAACAAAGACATGAATATTTAACCAAAAAAAAAAAAAAAATCATGTTACAGTAATCCATCTTTTTCTCCCCAAGATACATCCAACTTGTTTTTCTTAATAGACATCATGAAAGTTTTTCATTAATATATTATGAAGTTCTGTATTTACAATAAATTACACTGAATACATAAAAACATCAAACACTTTCCAGAGTATTTCTTTCAGTTCTAAGGCTGCTATTACTCATGACACTAATTTTGATAACTACACCAGCTAATAAGAAGATAGTTATTGACTCTAAGCATAACTTCTGAAGAAATTATTTGAATGCCCTTCTAAAAATAACTATTTGGAGAGAGAGAAGGAGTGACTGTAAACCATAGTGTGAAAACTGGTATGGCATTATGACAAAATGACACAAAAAACAACTGCAAAAACACAAGTTGGCAGTTCATAACCAGAAGTGAACACCCACTGCATTTATTTAAAGACCTGCCAAAGGCAAGTATCTGCAAAATACAGAGTGTCCGGTCTGATGGAAAGAACAGCTAACATTTTTTACCCATTTTTCGCTCATAGAGAGGAGAGCATGACATCTTAATAGCGTAATCAAAACCCTGATTGCTGTTGGTGACAGCACATGCCACAGAATCTGAATGGATTTGATGGAAAGGAGCATTTGTTTTGAATTTGTGCATTGTATCGTCCTGTAGTGCAGCATTTTTGTTTCCTAACAATAGTTCTTTCAGCATCTTTTTAACAAAGCAGCAAAGGTGGGATGGAAGCCTGTGAATACAGGAAAACCATGCTCAGAGTTGAGCATAAGTACCACTTTTATGTTGCATCCTGAGAGTTTCACTACCATGGGATACACAAGTGTTCATTTGCGAGTAGAATTGGATCTAGTCTCTCCATTCTAAGAATCATCACTAAACACTGAATCAGTCTGATGCGTTCGTTTCACTTTTAATATTTGCTCTCACTATGAGTAAAGAAGTTTCCTGCATTGCATTCTCAGATTTGTATTTTCAAAGGTTTTTGCAGAGATGTTTCCTTATTATTTTGTGGTCATATTTCCTCTTACATTTCCTCTTGCTCATTTTCTCTACCTTTTTTTCTTTTTCTTTTCTTTTTTTTCCCCCTTCTCATAAAATACAGAGTTGCTACACTTGAGACCATTTCTTCTCCGTGTTGGAACACTCACCCGTGGCAGATTTGGAAGGAAACCTTCAATGTACAGGCTTGCCCTTTAGCCTTATGTGCTTATGTCTTGCAGTGAGAAGTTTGGACTCACAAGGAATATGTGACAGGGTCTCAACATGAACTGCTTAGCCAAGCAACTACAGAATCACTAAAGTTCAAATATCACACAGGGCAGTGTCATAATCAGAAATATAAATGAACCATGATATTTGTAAGGAGCTGATTAATGGCCTAATAAATCCCTCTAACAATGAATTAATTCCATTTAAACTCTGGAAAAGAAGGAGAAACAGTTTTTTCCTGTACATGGACAAAATTCTTTCAGTGATACCTTGTGAATCCGGCCAGTGCTCAAATTCAGAGGTTCATTTGGGAAACAAACAAACAACAAGAGAATAGATATAAAAATAAAAATTAGAACAACAACCCACAACCGCCCAAATCAAACCAAACTAACAGAACTGCAAATAGCCTATATAAGTAACTTTGAGGGAAGGATATGCTAGTGAAAGCAGTCCTTCAGTCCTCTACCTCTTGCTTCCCAGGTCCTGCATGTTATCCTTGGCCATGCAGCCACCCCTATGTGCTTTCTAGCCTGCTGCATCAGAGCCCTTCTGAATTCGTCTGATGCAGAACCATCTCCCATATGCTAATTGCAAAAGGGTCAGGCTATGTGAGATCTTCATTCTAGCAAGCCCACTTCTCCTGTAAAGACCTGCTTGGATGGCAGCGGCACTGATGTGGTTTGGCATGCTGCTCTGCCACAGCCAGCTGCCGGAGCCATGGCATGCAACGCTACTGCAGCATGAAAGTAATCAATGCCTGCAATTCCTTTACTTATAGGAAGTCATTTAACTACGGTGTACTTAAAGGAAGAGCCAGAGACTAGTAAATTTCTCTTAAAAGAGAGATTGTTCCATATCAGAAAGGAAGGGCGAGACAGCGTAGCAATTCTTCCTTTCTTTTAAGTTCTACATTCTATAACAGTGCAAAAACTCAAAAACACTTTTTTTTTTTTTTTTTTTTCAGTTTGCATCCCTTGGTAGATGAGATTCCTGCATCACATTGATCCTTCTGCAGAGAAACTTGGAAGGATGGTGGCAGTTTTAGGACCAGCAGTTTCTCTCCTTAGCTGTGTTTGCTCAGAAGAAGCTGGTAAAGAGATATTTCACTGCCTCAACTATTTTTTCCAATATAGCCAACTGATCAGTCTGACTGGCTTTTTCACACTGAGCATTTTGTAATCAGACCAAATAGTTTGTTGCTAAGACAAATTTGTACGACATAATTCTTTCTCCAGCTTAAAAATAAACTACCTATGACTAAAGTACTCAGGTTTTACTCAGCATCTGCATTGAACAGTAATTGTATGTAGCAATTTCACATTGACATGTTGCATATAAAAGTATCACCATTGTCAAATACCAGAGGAAAATAAATAGTTAAAACTATTTCTGTCTTTTATTGTTTAAGAAGGAAAATCTCTTAACAATTTTAAGGAGACCTTTATCAGAAGGCCTGATGTGGCTGGGGCAGGGTGTGATTTTCACATTACTGCACACATCTGCAACTAAGGCTGTCAACTGATATTTCTATAAAACTAAATTCCTGATTGCCCAAACTGATTAGACAAAGATAACTTGTCTCTCTTCATTATTGATACTGGACTCAAAATTAAAGCCTTTGGGAGGGATGGGTGGTGAGGGAGGGAAAATATATCAGCCCAATAACATTATTTAGGGCTTCAGTTCTTCGTTAGAGATGTGCATGTCTTAAGCTCTTGACCTAAAGCACCTTAAAATGAGGATGTACAGTGGGCATCTTGTAAGTGCTAGGTGGTAACAAGCTCCATTATTATTCACTTCCAGGTCTTTTCTCCACGTATTGCTCAGACATAGTAAAACTGCTTTTTTCCCCTTGAAGTCACCACAGTGCTTAGAGTTCTTCAGGTGGCCTCACTTTCACCTAGACTGAAAGATATGCTGCTTTCCTAACCAAGACCCTTGCCTTTCTCTGTCAAAGACCTTTGTTTTTTTGCTCAAACTCTAAAGCAGAGAGAAGGACTTTAACTCAGCCAGCATGCAGGGTGCTGTACAGGTGCAATGAATAAACAAAGAGAAGCATTTTGTCAGTCTAAAATACTCCCTAGGATTAGGCTTACTAAAATAATAATAGCTGTAGTGATGACTGAGGCTTACTACTGAAAACCTACAATTTTAAACGGCTGTGGCTCCCAAATTATGACAGATGCCAGCCTGTATACCACTGCATTTACCCCACTGATTCTGTGCTTTGCTTTGTCTGTAAAAACAGTGGATCAAATTGGCCCTGTGGGTAATTCCCCTGACTTAACCATTCCTTCTTTCCTCTGAGCAGCAGTGCGTAGAAGCAGGACTGACTCCTCATCTGTGACTCCCCGTGTGCAGAGATCTGATTAAAATTAGTAGTTGCAGAGCTATTCAGGTATCCAAATCGGATCGGTTATAATTAGAACTAAATTGTCACAGCAACAAAGCAATGTGAAAATGTGCTCTTCCTTTAGAGAAGAAGCAACTGCAGAAGAACCACTCTGCAGATAGAGCATTCCGTATGGCTAATAAATCTGATTAACTTTCCAGGTCGTTCTGTAAATGCAGAATGTTTTGAATTTAGAGAGAAACAAGGTTGGGAATTTCCTTGCTTTGACACGTCCCACTTGCAGAAAGTACATCTAAGCACAACTGCATGCAGAATATGACATTTTGAGCACATTGTAGCATTATTGTTTTCATTGTTTAAATAATACATTTCAGCACTCCTGAAACCTTGATGATGTATTGCCATGACCCAAAACAGGCTACTCTGAGTCAGCTGGAATTTAACGAGCATTTTTTCATAGTGAAGCACCACTTGCAAGGAGCTGCAATTTGTAAGAATGTCTTTCTCCAGTTCCATTCTCTTTAACAAGCCAAGGACTCCCATCAGAGTGCACTTCCCTCTGAAGGTACAGTCAGCAAGTGATTACAGCTTGCTAGCTGAATAAAATCAGTCAGAAATACTGTTATTTGTTACAACCTTGGAAGCACTGTTAAATAATTTTTTTAAGAGTTATTTAAATAGTCTGATTTTTAAAAACATGTTTTAGGCCACTAAGCAATACCTTTCAAATAGCTTGCCAAGTGAATTGCCATCCTAAAACTGCATTTGTTTAAAAATTTCTATGCATTTAAATACAATGAAGTCATCTTTTATCCCATGACAAACTCAGACACATATGGATGAACAACTGCACAATACTCCTGCAGAAGGAAACCTCAAACTGCATTGTGCAAAGACAAAGTTCTCCGTAGACTTGGCTTTGTTGAGGTGAATGTGTGCCCTAGTTTCAGCAGCGGTAATACAAAAATAGATCTTAATATCTTGAGTCAGTTTTAGCATAGATTTGCTTGAGAAAATTTGACTTTTACATAATGTGCATATTTCTATGGGTTTTGTTTCTAATATTTGTGACAACTTTGCATATCCAAAGAGAACTTAAAATGGAAAAATGAGTGCATTTGCACCATCTTGTAGGGAACAATCCCACTCCAACCTTTCCTGTTCAAGGATTTATATTCTTGCTTTCCTCATCATTGTTTCTTCTGAGGAATTTGAGGATAGGTCTGGTCATCCTGAGGCTGAGATACCTGAAAATGCAGCTATGTACATACTGATGAGAATAACAGCTGCCCATGAACAGGAGGTCTCCTCACTGCTTAGCAAACAAAATTCCTACAATTGTAGAAGAGCCAGCAAGGGACAACTCTCCCTTGTCTGTGATTAATTTCATTGCAGAACTAGAAGTTTCATCTCCCAGGAATTTCCCACAGCAATGAATAGCCTGGATGATGGATGCAAAAAATAAATGAAGGAAGCACTAAAATCACAGCTTTGGTTTCAGTGGTACTTCACTAACACCTGCCCTGCTTGGTGGTGATGCAGCAGGGGCAGGACTCTGGCAGCAATTGCTCCCAGCCCAGCATGGGCACTGACTTCAGGGCCTCCAGCAAGACCCGCCTCTGTGGCCGGCCTCCAGCTGAAGGAGCTCAGCTGCCTGCTCCATGAGCTCCTGCAAACCTTCCTGTGATGCTGCCCATACCAGTGCTGCAGTCAGTGCCAGGAAAGCTCAAGTCTTAATTCCAGACCTGGCACTCACTTGCCATGTCTAATTATATGTTGCATTAAGTATTCATGAAGAAAAAAATCCATATGTGATTGACTGCAATAAAAGGCATTTAACAGTCTGTGTGCAATTCAAGATGCACTGCAAATACACAGAACATGCACTGCAGCTCTGTTTCTCTGGTCAAGATGATGCATCTCAGTGCTCTGGTCACCTCTGCTCACCTTGGCTGAGAGCTGGGAAATATGTGATTTAAGATGCTACAGCCTGCCTGTGTGCTGGTTTTTAGAAACCCATTATGCTGTACATAGGTTTCCCAGGCAACACTTGCAATACAGCCTTCAGGATCTGCTAGTTATTTGTGTTGACAAACCACATACAATCTGCTATTACTATGGCTGTTGACTCTAGCACTTCAGGGTTTTCAAACTTTTATAGGAGCAAAGGTTATGTTTCATTGAATAGTGGCAGAAACTGAGGCAGCTGCTGATAGAGCTGCTCTGGTACATGACTACTGCACAAGCTGCCATGCCACACTGCCTCTTCCATCTCACCCATTTGGAAGACTGCAAACACCAAGAAAACAGCAGTTTTTTGAAAAAAACAAAGCTAAATTAAACATTTTCTTAAGAGCAGTGCTGAAGGACCCAGCACAGGAAAATTAATGGAAGATGCATCTTAAGTTACCAAAAGCATTGAAAGATAGCTGCTTACCTAAATTGTAAACTTAAATCCTTCACCTGGCGGGTATTCAATTCTTTTCCTCTCCTTTAGGAGCTGCAGAGGGACAGAGAGCACATTACTCTTTGCTCATGTGCCACCTTGATCATTTTTCTAGAAAGCTGCCCATGCCTGAAGCATAGGTTAGCAATTTGGGAATCAGCTGGGATGCCGCACAGCAGCCACCCACCTGGCAGAATGAACTGCATCGTGCTGGTGGCAGTGGGATCTCATCCCAGCTATGGACCTAACCTTCTGCTCACCAATCTCACATTTTAAGGCTTCATAACAACCACACAAATTACATTTTGTCCCTGAACTCTTTTCCTACTCTGGCTTCCAATCAGTCACTTTCTTGAGAAATTCCATAAGAGGATATTGGCTTTTGCTGTTTTGACAGCAGCTATGTTCTACTTTCCGTAGTTTTCAAGAGCTTTAAATTTTCAAAAGAAGGACTGAGAATGGATCTACTTTTTTTTTATCTGAAAGATTTATCAGAAGCTTGCATTAAAATAACTCATGTAATTTGTGACATACTCTTAATTTCATATTTTCTTAAAGTATCTGTTTCTTAATATTTTCTAATAACTCAACAAATGTATATGCGCTCTTGTCATCATCTGTATTCACTACCCTCAACCTGCATGGATATAACCACCAAAAATTGCACAAGATAATTGAGCCTTCTGCCACAGAACCGCATGGAAGTATGGATATAGCTAAAAAAGAACATTTTTGTTTTAGCACATTTTCCTCTGAGAGGTTTTACAACTTGATTTGCTATATTCTTTCAAGCAGTCATCAACATTTTTGTTCATTCATTGTTCCCCAGGTATACTCACTTTATGAAATTCAAAATACAGTATAAGTATGTATATTTTTACAAGGCATAAATCCCCCTCCTTTCTCCTCTAAACTGCCAATTCTAGCTGCTGAATAAAATTATGATTATTTCTCTCATACTCAATATATTAGCACTGGCTGATCAAAGACAAATTTTGTAAGACAAGTGTCAGTGTAAACATGTACATTTTAAAGAAGTTTAGACTTTGAACTGACGGAATGATAACCAGAACTGCAAACTCATCCTGATGCTCTGGCCGTATTTCGAAAGGAGACAACGAGAGAAAAACCTACAGTTCAAAAAGCCGCTTCCCTGAGCTTAATATCGAAATCCTGCAGACTTTCATAAAAGGTGCACAGAAATACCGCAAATAGAGAAGTCACAAAGAGAAGAAATGATCAACAAACTGCAAAATGACGTGTAGAGAATACAGACATGGCAAGCGATTGCAGTCTTTCACTGATGGAGCATGAAAGAGACAGCAGAAAATGTAACTGAACAACTCCACTTATTGTTTTCAGACAGATTTATTTCCATCCAGACTCCTTAGACCATCCTAAAATTACTTCTCAAAGCCTGCAAGCTCTAGAGATACCGCAGAAGAGATTGGAAAGCACATTTGGCTCATAAAGAAACCAAAGAATCTCTTTGAGGAGCTCTATAATAAGTGACTCACAAGAACAAATTGGCCAGGCTACATACTAAATCTGTATCTTGGAACAGCTCATTTATTGGGAAAATTTTGTCCTGAATTTATCCAGATGTCTTTCAACAAAATATACCAAAATATCATTCCTGGCTTCCGGCAAGTGTCTAGTGTGGCATTCCTTGTTAACCTGGCCTCACTTATTTTATTTTGAGATCTATAGTCATTCAAGAACAACAAACTACGTAACCCTGATAGATTATCCTAAGTCAAAAGATTTTTTATTTCATTTCTCTTATTACACTGCAGTAAAATTATTTCAGTATATTCAAGTATCAGAGAGAACTGAGCTTGTGAGACTCTAACTACATTCTGAGATATAAACAGAAGATAAAGTAGCGATACAAATTGCTGCTTAAATGTGCATTTATAGCTCTCTGCTAAACACAATAAAGAACTCCCAGCAGATAGTATTTTTATTTGTGTGTGGGTGTACTGCAGTTCTGCACTGCATTCTCTAAGCATCACTTAGCAATATTTATCCTGTTCTTTGATTCTTGCATAATATACAAATTTTACTTTCAGATACAACGTCAACTTTGGAATACCAATACTGTAATATCCTTTTTATAAAACTTATAAAACTTGCACTGCAAAAATCAAGTATAACAAATGAGAGTCCTGCTACAATGTTTGAGATTTTTGCTGAACACTTTATGGTAACTTCTGTCAAGCTTTCATCCTTATCACATCAAATGGCTGTAAAATTCACTGTAACTATAGTTCTAGAGAATATGTCTCTGAAACATTCTAGTATGCTGTCGTATATCTAGGCTCAACTTTGTTCTCATCAAGCTCACATCTGTAAGCCACCACAATCCAGGTCAACTTCTGTGGCTGACCAAAGAGAGCAGTGTGAGACAGGCAAACACGGGCACTGAGCTGCAGCACCTCCCCCTCACTGCACCCACGGTGTTGCTGCCTGTAAGTAAAGACAGCTTCAAAGGAGAAATCAGCAATGCACAGAGCAGCTGCTGGAAGGTTTTGATCAGGAAACCTCTGAGAGCAGCTCAGCAGCACTATTGCCTCCTTGAGTATGTACTTCTTATCACATAAACCACTAAGACTAATCCCTCTGTGCAACGGACATTTGCACATCTTCTGCTCAGCATCATATGAGTTTCTTGGACAAAGATGTTGGCTAGTGCACATGCTTATTTTCAAAGGGGTTTCTAATCCACTGATGTTTAAAAGATTTATTGGTTTAATTATTAGTTTATTTTCTGGTTTATTACTATCCTTTGATGTTACTGGTTATTACAAAACTTCTCTAAAGGCACTTAATTACTCATGCCATTCAGAGATCTACCGAAGCCTGATTTAAGTCAGCTCATATGGTCCTTCATGAAAAGGAGACCGTGAATCTTTTTTCAGTCAGTAAGTAAAAGGAAATATTTTGAAGTATGGTTTTCATAATGGTGAAGTGGGTAACAAGTTTATATTGGGACTGCCTGAGGGAACACAAAGCCAAGGAATGGGGAGAAATGGATTTTCCAAGTGCAGCTATCTGATGGCTCCAGAGCAATACTTGGGTAAAATCACAGCACACCCTGTCGGTGAAGCAGCCCTTTCTGTGCAGACTCAGCTGCACTGTGCTGAAAGTATAGCACTTCAAGAAACTCTTTGAAATGGTCTCTGTGTTTTCACTGCAAGGCAGAAGGGGAAGGTATCCAACCTCCATCCTCCGCAGAGAACTGCTGCTGCACAATGTGTGGAGTTATGTCAGAAGAAAGGTGGCAGGTAGCAGGAAGTTTTCTTGGGTGCTGAAAACTGGAAAAGGTACTGTTTGTGCCATAAGAAAGATCTTATCATGCATCCAGTTGCACTAGTTCCTCTTGCTGAATGGTTCTCAATAAGTTAACGTGCTTTTTTCTGTTGCTGTGAGAAAATCAGTAGTCTACAATGGACTTTGCACTGCTAATAAGATTCAATGTCATTAGGTAAGAATATCTGGGAGGGGTTAATATTCATCGGCTTCTAAACAGAGAGCAACTATAAGCATGCCCAAATTTAGAATACGTGTTCAAAATCTGCTTATGAGTTATGGAAAAGATACTGCATCTCAGTGGAAGAACTGATAAAAAGCTCTCTAACATGCTAATAAATATAGACTGACACTGGAAAGTTGAGAGCCAAGTGTCAAGCTCCCATATGAAAGAGGTTACACTTTAGGAAACTGATTAAATGCGAAAGACTGAGATCAGCAGGAGTTATGGGCTTTCAGCAGCTCTCTGAAACAGGCTTTGTGTTTAGGAACTAAATTGCAAACTAAAAAAATTAGTCCAGACGTTAAAAACAAAAAGCATTACAATGATCAGTTCATCAAATTCCAATTCTAAATCTATTCCAAAAGATATGTACCTTAACGTATCCTCTGCAAATACAGCCTTCAGCTTTTGGCAGCAGAACAGCACTGTGGAGTCCAACTCTGAGAAAATAAAATCCCTCATATCCCTTAACACAGACCAAAAGAAAGGTGGTGCAGCTGGATGCTACCAGATTATCAGAGCTGGTGCTGATAAAAAAAAATGTTAACATCTTAGAAGAAAAATATTCAGGGATTTATCTTGTTCTTGTAACCGTCTCACCATCTGAAGATATTCTCACTGATGTTTCTCTAATACAACCCCACTGGCAACGCACAGAGCAACTCTCTCAGGTCTAGATGCATTCAGAATTTCATAAAGTTAAAAAAAAAAAAAATCACTTTCAACTTTTTCAATTAAGAACCCGCCAAACTAATCAATGAAATACCTACTTCAGTACGCTGTGTACGGATACACCACATAAAAGCAGTGTGTTCATATAGGGAAGATATAGTTGTATACTATAGACCTGGATTCATTCAAGTGCTGAGAATCCTATGGTCATCATAACACCAGGTCAGCATTTAACCTGTGCTAATACTGGTGAGAGCAACCACTAATCTAGTACTCAAAATTATATGCTGAAGAAATACTTTGCTAGTTTAGACTGATTTTCTCAAAAAAGCTCATTTCATACTAGATAATATCACCTCTGACACAATATCTGCACAACAGGCTTTGATCCAAAACTCTACCTTTATTAATATATTTAGTGCCAGTGTGGTGACAGGAGGTAACAGCATTCAGCACCCCTTTTTGCAGGCTATTGGAATGAAACTCCAGTCTCTGCTCCCATTTCAACTGACACGCAGAGAGCAGCTTCAGAGCTATCACCTTGTCAGACATCAAATTCTGAATGTCAGTCAATCCATACAGACTCAATTCAGAAAAGACCTAGATATTGCTTCTTGCATCCAAACACTGTTTAAAGCCATTATATATGCTTGCTATTCCCTTTGATGGAAATCAAATTGCTCCCACTCTCACACAGAGTCTGAAGGTCATATTTTGCCCTTGGAAAAGCAAGCAATCTGTTTTTAAAAAGTTCCTCAGTGCATTTCATGGGAGATAGCTGGTTTCGTTCCTTTTAAAATTACATTTTGTAGTAAGAAACAGTTGGTACTTGGTTTGTCCTAATTTAGACTGTCACAATACTATCTGTTTGTCTAAGGGACTTTCCACTTCGTAGGTCAGTGCAATGTGCTGATACACAGATTTTCTAAGATAGCCAAAAGCTATTGATGCACACCATCAGATCTGGAATTGCTGCAGCACTTTCCAGGTATGCAGTAAGTTGCTTAATTAAGGATGATTTCACAGCTATGCCATGCTTGTTATCAGGCCCTGGAGGAGTCTCCTCCACCCT
The DNA here is from genome assembly GCA_016647715.1 of Pavo muticus. Taxonomy (NCBI): domain Eukaryota; kingdom Metazoa; phylum Chordata; class Aves; order Galliformes; family Phasianidae; genus Pavo; species Pavo muticus. The sequence goes on along the minus strand of JACDJE010000228.1, from coordinate 237,053 downwards.
TGGCTCTCCCAGTCTTTCCCATTTACCCTCACCAGGGAAGAGAGAAAACAGATTCTTGCTGAAGGATCAGCTAGCGACATCCTCAGTTAACACAGCAGCAGCCCAGCTGATATCAAAGAAAAGTCTTTATTCACAGTTTACTGAAGGGCAAAGTGATAGAAACAGAAAATACCTGAAAGGGAGACAAGGGAACAACCTCCTAAAACATTTCTGTTCTCGGGCTGCAAACATGCAGATTTATACGCTATCTTTTGTATGACAGGAAAGCCATCTCTCTGTCTTTCCCCATTAGAGCCGTGATATATGGTGGCAGTCTGAAATTTCACCAGAAAACGCCTCTTCACACCAGTTCCCTTGCTTTTATGTAAATAGTTGCTCATTTTAGGTCCTACAGGTCTTGCAAGTCAGGAATATCACATATACATACAGTGTATATATAGTATCTACTTTCTTGATGCAAGCATACTGATATGATTATCCTGCCCCTATTTTATCCCTCTGTTTTTGATCTCTGAATCAGTGCATTCATTTTGCCTGAACCACTTGGGCAAAAAGAATGCCTTGAACATATTTTAACTGATCTGTGCTCTTCTCTACAAAAGTCCATCTTCAAGTCAGCAGCTGGCACCTTCAGCTTGTTTGTCTCATGGAGCTCTGGACAAGACTTTGTTGTTTGATGTAACAAGTCACACAAGCAGACACACCAGGTAAGATCAAAACCATGGGAGTTTTTAACTGCTGGTTGTACTCCTTCAGAGTCAGCTTTGGATGTCTTTCTGGCAGAGGAGTTGCATTGTAAGTTGTATTTCTGGGGTGCTGATGAGAAAACCTGGAGAAATCTCATGTAATACATTACTAATATTCTGCCATAAATATATAGCTGGGTTTGAGCACCTGTAAGAAGTGGTTTAGCCTCTAAGATAGGTAAACATTTTAAGGATGAGAATAAGCCCAGAAATACCTTCAGCAAATTAATAGCTCTTGCCTAATTGAGTATCAGTTAAGGTGAATTTGCTTATAGTAATGCCCTATCTGAATCAACAAACATTATCAACAGCAATGTTCAAAATCTGTTCCATTTTACCAGATCCAATGCATTCTTCCAGCGTAGCTGAAGAGTGTGATTTACCCTGATTACAATGGATTAACATAAGCGTAGGTTTAGACTGAATCATCCAACAGTAATTTTATTAAAGACGTATCTCTTGTTCTGCCATGGAAATGAAAGCTGTTATCAATTGCCTGTATGAATTATGTAACAGATTACAGTGGGGATCTACTTAACACCTTAGTGTGTGGGGGCTTCTCGTGCTCCTCTCTCCTCTCTACAGGACAGTAAGAGCTCTCTTACTAAATGGACTACTAAAGGATTTTGACAGCTATGCGTGACAACTACTTTAATTTATTTAGAATTATGCATGAAGCTGTGCTAAAGACTAGTTGTGTTAATATTGATGATAATATCCGTAGAAAAGGCATGTATTAGGTCTACAGCCAAAGATGGCTACATTTATTTGTGAAAGCTGTGGAGTGCGATTAAATAAAGATGTGGTTGTTTTAACTTGGAAAATGAAAAAAAAGACCAAGAGTTTATATCAGAGAAATCAACATGCACGGAGTCAAATTCAGATGACGAGTTGAGGATACACAAGAAGCTCCAAAGCCAAGCAGTCACGCTTTCCAGTATTGCAGAAGCAGAGATGCAGATGTATGAAGAAACCAAATTGCATTGGATGTGCTTATTATCTTCTGCTTAAATTACTCAAGCATCAAACACTGCTGCAAAGATCCTATTTATGGGTTCAGTGCCTGCGTTCAAACTCTGCCTGGTACAGATTATGTTACACTGGTCAAGAGAGGGAGGAAAAAGAACAAAAAAACTTTCTATTCCAGGGATACTCGAGCTGCTGACCACACATGCGTTTGAAAGAAGCAGGTGTTCTACCACATAGTCTCAGATTTTCTCTTATTCCATGTGCACTAGCAATTTTCCCTCCACAGGTGGTTAACAGTGCTTCTGAACAGAATGCCTCATTTCTTCTTATATTATACCCAGGGAAAATTGCTTAGAAAATAAATCGGTGTATGTTTAATGCTGAAACACAATAGCATAGACTGAAAAATTGCAGTTACAGTTAACTGCCTGAACTCTGGAAGAACAATACAATGAACAATGAGCATAGCTGCTGGGGACAGAGAGAAGACAAGAGGGATGTGATAACAGTCAGTGGACACGAGTGCTAGCTGAAGGAAAGAAGAAAATGATCAGGTCTTGATGTGCATGGTGGAAGTAATCAGAAACATGAATGATTAAAGTTAGTCTTTGGGAAAACCACTGTCAGGGGTGGAGGAATTCATACATTTGAAGGCTGACTGAGGACACTCTCAAATACCAGATATATTAAAAACAAATATGGTATAAGTATTCTGATTAGACTTTGGCCAAGGGATGGATTACAAGGATAAGTATAGCTTGTGATGGAAAATGAATAGTAACAAAAAAATCTTTGTATTTAAACCATAAGGAAATCCAAGCCACTCCAAGGATAAGACACAAATTGAATCTCCTGAAATCAATCATGGAGCTCAGTGTGAGATACAGATCTTTAGTAAACGCTGAGGTTTGGCTTAGAGATACAGGGCAAAAATTAAAAAAAAAATGGTTCAAATGTGTTAAAGTGAAGGAAGATGAGCGCATGGCACTATAGAAAAAATCTCACTAGGAACGGAGGAACCACAGAACCATACAGCTTTTGCAACGTTCTTAACAGGCATCAGACTAAAGATTTCATTTTCTCATAATCTCTTCCAAACTAATTACAGTAGTTTATGATGCACTTGTTTATCTCAGAGGGCAATATAGCATATCAGACTCAGTTCTTATGTCATACTCCAGATTTGTAACTATTCAGAAAAATAACAGTGAAGTATTCATGATGAGTTAGAATAGAATAGCTCAGTTAGAAGAGGTGTACAAAAATCAAGACCAATCATTCAATCACTTTAGGACTAAGCAAAAGTTAAAGCATATTAATAAGGCATTGCCCAAATACCTCTTAAACAATGACAGGCACAGGGCATGAACCATCTCCTAGGAAGCCTATTCCAGTGTTTGTTCATTAGTTTCATTAGTGCTCTAGAAACACGAAGAACAAATATTGAATATGAATAAGTTGAAATCCTGGGAAAAGACAAGGAGAAAACTGTTTATAATAAAAAGGAAGCCCTACAGATACTGAGAAAAATTAATATGACTGATGACATGAGAGTGAGCTAAGAAAATCATCCTACTTTCCCCTCCTCTGAGATGGCAAGTTGGGTCAGGTAGTTTTCTTCTAGACAGTAAAGGAACCTAAGGCCTTTTAGAAACAGCCACAGGAACCCTTTCCCTGGGAAGTCTGGCAGAAAGAGAACCGAACTCTTAAACAAACAAGAAAGGGGGAGCATGAGGTGATGTATTTGTTTCTTTCACAAGTAAAATTAACTCTTCCCAGGCCTAGTGAGTCTAGTCCAGAGGCTAATGTAAGTAACCCAGCAAGTTCAACATGAGTCAAAGAAAGATTCTAGCTGCTGGAGGCTTACTGAGTAAGGATCAAGGCAGTGTGATTCACAGGGAATTCAGTTAAATACACAGAAGGTGAGTGAGAAAGCTTCAGTGGTCCTCTACTGCTTGTGCTCAGTGCTTGCCTTCTGGAGTTTGGTGACTTCGAGCTGATTCTTGAGGTGCACACACCATATCTCAGCACAGCACAAATCTTAAAGGGATCATAAAAACCTGAAAAACAGGAGACCTCCTGAAATCCTTGGAGACAGCAGCAGAAGCCAACTTTGCCAGCGTAGAAGAGCTACTGAAGTGGAGGTTGCAGAGGCTATTTACAACAGAAGTAACCAAAAAGAAAACCTGTAAGACTTAACCTGTCAGGGAACTGTACTCAGGGACTCCAGTGTGCACACAGACTTCTTTTTGGCTCATCGAATACAGAATTAAAATAAAACCTGCAAGAGGCGTGAGACAAGAATTTTTCACTTTCAAAGAGGAATGGGTTTCTTTTAACTCCTGGTTATAGGCACTAAAACAACAGGTAAAAATGCAACCACAGGAACTTCTGAGAAATGATGCCTGCAGGCAACTCCCTCAGAACTGTCATCATCCCCTGCCCCCAGAGCCTGACAAAAAGAAGAGTCTTTCAGCATGAGATAAGAGTCAGCAAATTAAAGCTTTCAGACGAAAGGAAAATCAAGCAAGCCTCTACTATGGGACTCATATTAAGCCTTCTCTCCCCTCCCCCTTCTTATCAGAGGAACTAGCCTGAATATCTGCAGTGATTATAATTGTTATGGTGCCATGTAGAAAGCAAAGCTTTTGTAGTGAAATCATAGCCCAAGACACTTAGTCATTAGCAGCTCAGAAAAGGCAATTTCAGCTCTATCCAGATATTCAATGGCATCACTGTAATGTGCCTTGTAATTGACCCAGCCCATCTTGCAAGAACAGAAAATTCAGATTGAAATTGTTTGCTGAAAAAAAGCACAGTGAAGGCCAAGAACAAATCTATTACAGAGCTCTGGGACTGTAACATTTATTTTTCCAATTCACCCCTGTCTGGTGGAACACATTCGCTCTTGCATTCCCATTATTGTCCTGTGGCCAGCCACTTCTCTGCTGAGGTCAGGGCTGGATTTCTCCTTGCACTGGACGAACCTCAGGGCGATGAAGGCATGTGTAATAGTCACCAGGTCCACCACTAGCAAAATAAACTGAACGAAAGTCCTGGGAGCTATTTAGAAAAAGTTTATTAATGACCTCGCAATCAAGTGGCCTTGGGGATATTAAACAGAGTTACTGTACTGTGAAATCGAGGAGGTGATATTGATTTAGATGTGGGTTCATTTTTTATAATTTCATTTTAATGTCTTAAATCAGTTGCGTCCCTTTGGTTGAGCCAGATCCAATAAACAATTGCATTTTATCAGATCTTTGTTATTGTTACTCATGAGGCTGTTACTCATGAGGTAACAGATCATCACATGTATAAAACTCACTTTCAGTTGAGTATTTCAGCTGGCACTGCACCAGCTCTCTAGAGAAGCTCAGTGTAGCATTACACTCATGAAACCCATCCTGAGAGGGCTCTGTTGTAATGACTTGACCTACCTACTCATAATAGCTTGACCTATCTACTCAAGCCATAAACAGCTATGAAAATGATTTTTTTCTGATCAAAGAAAAAACTAAAAGTAGTATATTTTGCTGTCATTCTGCTCTTTTTCTCTGTTACTAGAAGGAATATGGATTATCTTAATTTTCATATCTGGAATTTACTGTAATAGAAAATCCAAGTGAATTGTTTTGCTTGCTGCCAAAGAAAGCATTATATGATTAATACTGTGATTGTTGCTGATCTTAGGACCAAGCATGAACACACAAGAAGGTGAAGATAAGACTGCACTTTCAGATTACATCTGAGAAAACAAGAGTAATCATCATATAAATGAGTGTATTTTTCTCAGTTGTCAGAGTTTGGAGTCCCCATGTGTTAACAAATGGAAAATAACACATTCATTGCAGCCAATCTACAATAATCCCAGTGTGAAGAAAGCCAGCAGCAGACCTGCCAAGATACATAGCGTCTCGGTGTGACCACAGACTTCATCCATCACAAGCAGAGAAGAGCACACAATTACATTCAAATGATGATAGGGCTGCTAGCATTGCTATACCTGGGAATCACAGTTTATACTACAAAATAGCAGAATATCACACCTGTATGTTGACAGGTGTTTCACTTGAATATTTGAAAGTTTCTGAAACTAAATCATTAAGCTACTGAAAAAATGTTTCATGCCTCGAGTCTTGACATATGGAATAGCTTTTTCACCATCTTTCTCAAATTCAGTCATTTGAAAAATTATGTCTTTTCTTGATCTTTAATATACTCATTTGCTCCATGATCTCATCATACTTCTATTTGTTGATTGAAGAAGTTCAACAGTATGAATTAAATTGTAATTGCTCAGAGAAAGGACTTTGCATGAGAAAGTTTTCAGCTCATTGAAATGCACAGGATCTGTATCCCAGGAGTGTCTTGCTAGAAACATCTTCGTTATGTTCATGGCTTAACTGTGTCATACAGTTTCCCAATTAATAAGATTTCATAACCCCTGAGGTTTATGTGCAAGTAAGATTTGTCAGTAAGTTTTTAATCCAGAATACCCAAGAAGTGTAACTACCTTAGCTAATAAATCCCTCAAGTAACAATTAGTGTTATCAACGTTTTATACATAGTTTATAATTCCAGTAAAATTGCCAAATATCTTCTTTAATACTTTCAGCCAGACACACTCAAGGTTCAATTCCTAGAAACATGGAGAGCTGTCCTGACTAATGAAAATGCAGCCAACAGGGCTTTTTTTTTTGCCAATTAAGGCTCTGTCCCTCACAGTAGCAACCAGCACTCCTTCCCAACCAACCTGCACTGACTGAAACACGGCTATCACCAAGCCAGACCCCAGGACTTCATCCTGATCCTCTGAAGGGAGGAACAAACAGAACCACATCCAGTTCTAGATATTTCAAAAGGGAAGTAGAAGAAAAACTGTAGGAATATAAAAGAAAAAAAAAGGAAGAATAGATCTATTATGTCCCTTATTGCCTCTCTTTATTGCTGTATTCTAGACTTCTTCATGCTAGCTCTGGAACTGTTGCTAACGCTGCGACCAATCAGTTCAATTAGATAAAGACTGACCTAATTTCTCCACTTGTTGGCTGAGGACAATTGGTTTGCACAGAATGTAACAGAGGCCAACAGTATGCTCATGGTTCAGGGTCAGTTAGGATACGGGGATTTTTAAGTCCTATTATCTATCAGCTGAGGATTACACTGCTTAGAAACTGTGAAAAGAAAATATATTTTCAACTAGCTTTCTCCTTACATTCATTTAGCATAAGGATTTATTCCATGTAATAATTTGCTTAGTGGTGTATGAACTAAAATATATCCTAGTGCGTTGTGAACCTTACACTTCAAGTTTGGAGTTCTCACATTTATGATATTGTGACATTTATGAATGTTCACTTTTGAGCAAGGTAAAGTGGCAAAGAAATCTTGTACACCTGTCTGTAAATACAGGTTTCTCATGGGTATAAAAACAAGTTTTCTTGGATGGTAACACAAATACCTCCTGCAGACTCAGTAAGGAAACACTGAGAGTAATGAATTAGTGACAGAAAAATGCACCGTCCATAACTTCTCTGTGGTAGACTCTGCAGTCCTTTGCTTATACTTGAATTTATTAAACTTTCTCAAGAGTTGAATGATGCATTTTAGAAACTACTCAGTCAAAATTTCAGACAATTTTAGTGTATATTAAAGAGATGCTGTCAAGGAGAAACAGCAAGCGTTTTGCATTCTACATTTTCAACTTTTCCTCCATGCACTCAGTTTGAGCACTGAACATGAAGTATTCACTTTTCTTTTTCAAGTGTTACCACTTTTCTTCCTTATTTTTTGCTTCTTTCCCATTAGTGCAGTGCTACTGAGATTCCAAAATTCTGGGACGCTCTTTAAAATTCCAACCAAAAAAAGTGAAGAAACGCCTCTGGCGGTGAAAGCATTTCTACTCATGTTAGGTTTTTCCATTCATTTTGTTTTAATCCCTACTTTCCCCTAAAATAAATAAATAAATTACACACATTTGTGGGTTAAATTGGTATTGGCTGACAATATCACTACGGCATTCTGATGAGATAGATATTATTTTTCCATTTTTTTTTGGCAGGGGTTTATCACAGTTGTCTGTGCATCTTAACTTAAGCTTTATTACTCCTCCTACTGACTCAGTTCAAGCAAAATTAGACACACCTGAAAGGGGAAAATAGTCAGAGAAGGGAAGTGGTTATACAGTATTCTGAACGCCAGTTTTGCCAACTTAGCAGTAGCCTCTTGTTCGTCATCTAAGGACGGCAATGTTACTTCTGTTATTAGCTGTATTTTAGAACTTTTAAACATCTGCAAAAGTGAATTAAAGAAAAAAAAACTTAAAACCTAATACACCAAATTTTCTCCTATAAGATTTTTGTTTGTTTGTTCTGTTGCTTTTTTTAGTGAAGGTATGTTGATCAGGCAGTTACAGTGCAAGATAGGCTTCAGAGAAAAAAGAAATCCCTGACTATATAGAACTTTGAAATTACTGTACTGTGTCTTTCTTTTCCAGAAAAGAAAAGAAAATAGGCCTAAGTCTCTTGTTTAGAAGAAAAAAAGTGAAGTAGAAAGATTTTTTTCTTTCAATTAACAAAAATGTACACTGCTACTGGTCTGTAGATAGTCTTTCTTCAGAGTTCCCTGAGAACCAATGAATGTTCATGAATCATACTGTGTTAATTTGCTTAACTTGCAATTAGATATATATTTTGAAGATTACGGTGTGATCTTGGGAACTTTAACTGGTCTCCTGGTTTACAAAAGGAAGTGTAATGTCCTGCATGTGGGGGCCAAATCTGTCACTAAAAGAAACTTCACTGAACCCTGTCTTTCATTAAAAACAGTCTGTTCAGCTGCAAAGGAAAGCGGATTAACAACATCTGCTGCCATCACTGATGCTTTTTTTCTTTTCTTTTCTTTTTTTTTTTTTTTTTTTTTTTTTTTTTTTTTTTCCTGGTCTAGTCTTTATTTGCCCTGGTAATCCATGCAAATATGAGACAGAGGCAAATTTGAAGACATAGAAATTTCTGACCCTGGAAAGTGCTAAGATCAAAATAAAGCGATACTTCTGCTCTGCTGCCCATTTCTGCCCCCAGCTCCATACCCTCAGGCAAAAGTCTGCTTTTGCTTTTTCACTATTCTTACTTATTTTGTTTTTATGCCATCAGTTACCATTTTGACCACCTGTATTCAAGAGATGTTTTCAATCTGCAAACACTTAGAAAAACACTTAAAAGAAAAAGGAACTATTTTCAAGCTCTTAATTCTGAAGTATGGTACTGGCACCCGCCAAAGAGGCTCTTTAATTCCCCATTTGTCCATCTAGGAATAGGATTAGATAATTACTGGGGGTCCAGGCATGATATCTCAGGTAAAATAATCCTACAAGGACTATAGAAACATCCTTGATAACAAATTCAGAGGTTACTGAATTCAGCTGTCCCATAAAGCACACCTTCTTGCAAGCCCTCCTAGTTTTCAAAAACCATGTTGGCTTGATCAGTCTCTCAGTAGCATCACACAGGAGAGCTCACACGAGCAAAGATGTTTTATATTTCGCTTGAAGGAAGATGTGATAAAATACTTTAAAGGAAGTAATTTCTAATTAGAAGCTCCAGGATGAACGAAATTTTAAGACTTCCTCTTCCCACATTTCCTACACTAAAGAAAATAAATTAAAAATACATGAATAATAAATTACATATGCTTTTCTTATATAGGTTACTTTTACCACTAAAGACCACAAGCATTCAGTATGACCACAAAAGATGTTTTGATCTCAATCCTTTAAAGGTTTTCTCACTTAGCTACAAATCTTGAATTACAGTCTTGCACTAGAATCTATTTATATGGTCTCAGCAGAGGATGGCTTTTAATTTTCTTTTTCTTTTCTTTTTTTTTTTAATGACAACTCCGATTAGGCTTCAAAGATGTAGAGAGTATATTGAAGTAGTCTTAGTGTCGCTATTGTGTTTCTGCAAATTGTAAATGTTTCTTTTTAGAAGACATTTTGTTACTAACTACACGTATTCTTTATTCACAGAGGCAACATTATATCTTCTCAGAAAACCTGTGTCCCTTCTGAAAATTTCCCACAGACTTTTAACATGCACTGGTATGGCTCTGTGTGCAGTAGCACTGTCCTGACAGACTACAGTGGCACTGATGTAACCTTTACAGTATATTTTCTTAATAATCTTTGAATTTGAAAGATAATCAGATAGTATAACAACCTTGCTAACAGTCTAGGAATTTGGCTTAGCAAAAAAATATTTGATGACATAAGTATTGCCTATTCACAATGTTTTTTAACCAATTAGCTTTTTCATTCAATTATCAAAAGCCTGACATCCACTGCTTCTGCAAAAACCTGCTGACATCCATTGTTTGGTCTTCATAAATGTTCAGCAAGTGTCAATGAATGTCAATAGGTGCCATTTTTTCTGCACGGAGGAATTCAATGACGCTTTGCTTCATCTGCACTTCCACGTCAGACACCATTCTGTAGACTGCCCCTCTGCTGCCATCTGTCACACAGCAACAACATGCAATGGAGTATTGGTGGGAGGGTTCAACCTCTACTGCCATACCACCAACATCCATCTCTGACATCAAGGGCCAACATAATAACATAGGGAGCATTACTTTTGGAGCATCACTTGTATATTTGATCATTAGTATAGCAGCATTAAACAGCAAGAATAAAAAATGCGAATACCAGCTACGGCTGGGTTCTTCTCAAAGGTAGTAATCTTATAGGATAAATGTAACTATAAGAACATACCAACAGAAGAGATATGGACTCAAATTCTCTTCAAGTAAGATGGAGTCTCATCTCTTCTATTCAATTCTGGAGATGACTCCTGAGAACCAAGATGCCATCAGACACTTACGTTTTTTGAAATGGTAATGCATTGTTCAGTTATCTGCCAATCTCAATCAATTTTTTGGTGATTTTTTGTTAGTGTTTCAATAGCATTTTGTACTGAGATTGTATTAAAGCATCATTAAAACACAAATTAAACTTTTTTTTTCGCGACGGGAAAATATTACTTAATATAAAAAGTCCTCTTTATTATGGAAAAAGTGGGTTTCATATCAGTTCTGAATTGACCTTCCTTTGCAGCAACCTCTGTAAATATATTTTTCTGTGTACTCAGTTTAGGTTTGCACCCAAGATTTTTGCCACCATTTGCAAATGCAGAAACTGCTGACTGGACTCAATAGAATAAAGCCAACCCTGCACTTGCCTTCTGAGCTTTGTTCAAGGTGAAGCCAGATAGCAAGACTCCGTATGAGCCCCTGAGATACTGAAGCATTTCCACTTCTTCAGGAAACAAACTTCTGCAATATACTAAAATGTTCCTACAGGACCACAAAAGAGGACCCTGTAATCTCCACATGATCTCTAACATATTTTTAAAAGATGCTAACATTGCAAAACAGGCTTTATTTCTCTTACTGACTGTTCCTTCCTATTAGTGACTACTTCTAGCAACAACAAAGTGACACTGTGTCCAGCATAGGAATCTGCGTAATTGGGTGAAAAATATTGATAATGAGACCTTATCCCAATTAGGCAGATACAGCATAGAACTTCAGGATCAGCAAAACACAGCAGGAATGTTTCAAGGACACTTTGTGCTCAGAAGCACACACATACTTCCATGTGTACAGAAGTTTTCCTCCTCACAGAACTTCAGCTTTTCTAATGAAGTGGAAGAAAACCTTGAAATAACATTAAATCAAATTTCAATATCAAAGAAATTCATCAAATGGCAATATTAAGATTCCTATCATCTTTCTTTTTTGTTCGTGCTACATACAAAGATGTATTTTCTATTTATATTTTATTGAATATCCATCTAAATAGCCTGGTTGTGATAAAAATATTCTATAGAACACAAAGAATGAGAAAATGTAGCTTTTGAAAATTCAATGGGTACATGTCTTAGCTTTTTCATTTCAACATCAATGCTTTAGCATTCCAAGACATTAAATATAATTTCATCTCCTTGAAAGAAAGACACACAAAAAAGTAAACTCACTGGAGATTGCTTAGCATCTAAATTTTCTTAATTTGGAACTGTTATGCATTATTCTCTCAGAATGAGGGAGCTGATAAACAGAAATTTTAGAAATTCGTAGAACTATATGAATAATCGTGCTAGGTTTCAAACCTCTTATTTCCTGGAAGCAGCACTGCCAAATATCAGTTTTAAATCTTTTTTATAGCCATACTTATATCATATCCAAAACCGTGCTCTTATCAACCATATTCATTGCTAAGTAAGCCTCATACATTTTCAATATCGGTGTGAAAAATACATCCTTTTAGCCTCCTGCAGACAACTTTAATCAAAAGCACTTCCAGTGAGTGTCTGTTCCAGCAAAGCCTTAACCTTCCGAGGGGCTGCAAACAAAATAATTTCCTCTTCAAAAAAATAACACTTTTTTGAACACTACATGGCAGCAACTAAACTTTCTTATCACAAGTCAGCTTCCAAAACCATGCTGCAAAGAGCCATGATCTTGCCATACGGCACATCACATCTGTTGGAAAGTGAAAGGAAAAGGAGGCTTCATGAGAGATGTTCACAGGGGGGGCTCTGACATTGATGCCCATTGGGACCAACAGCATCACTGAATGATAAACTGATAAACCTGCTGGGCCATGCTGTGCTTCTACAGCTGGCTGGCAGGGATGCAGTGCAGATCGGCTGGTTTTGTTCAGCAGGCCCTGCCATTAAAATACCGCACGGTGGGAAGAATTTGTTACACGTCACCTCCAGCCATGCCCACTGTGGCCCACTGTGTCTGGGGCTGCCTGCGTGCCATTGGCCTGACTCTTGAGTCAGAATCTAGCTGCTGCTTGCTAGCATGGTCCTGCTCTAAGAAATTTTGCCTGAGCTGTGCTCTGCCAGTACTCTGGCATCTTTGCCTTTTGAACAGCAATAACAAGTTTCTAACAGTGTTAGCAAGCCAATACTTATTTTGCTTGGAAAAACACTATAGGAGTCAAGAACGTTGAAAATTCCTCTTAAAATTTTTTGGAGGGATGTTTTCAACTTGAAAAACATGCCAGTGTTGGGGTCAACAGTTCAAAACTCACAGTTGGAGAGGGAATACTTATATTTTTATTCTTGATAAAATGGTGGGTCTGAGACTCAACTGTTGTAAACTGATGAGGGAAACAAATGCCTCAGCAAAACATACAACTCATTCAGTGAAAGAAAAAGGAACATTGTGGGACCTTAAACTATTAAACGGATGTTGCTCTACAGACAGTAAGTATGCTGATATTGCGAGAAGTATTAGCAGAAATCAAATTTGGCTTCAGACATTTTCAAAGGTGGACCTAAGTTTATTTTATTACTGTTTTGAAGTTATGAAGGAATGCCTGCAATGCTATCAAACTAAACATGTGCAGTGTATGCCAGTCTCTGTTTTTCCTGGTGACATTCAATCAATTGAGGAAGTACATCAGAAGAATATATACCTTTCTCCTCTGCATTCAGGAGAAAAGAGATGTGATAATTTCATTCCAAAGTCCTTCAACAATTTTAAATCTTTAACTCTTTCAATATTTTTATAGCAGTGACGCACACATGGCCATGATAACTAGAAGCCTGCATTAGATTTCCAGTAGCTGTAGTTCCCTCATCTAACTTGGAATCTCATTAAACAACATACTCCTCCTTATCACAAACGAGCAACTCATCTGAAATTCTGGAAACCAGTACTGGAGATGGTCTTGCAGTATAGACATCAATGTTAGGAAAAAACAGCTGCTACTGCTACTGTAGGAGCATGAAACTGAAAAACTGGGCTGCAAGTCTTTCAGGAAAATAATACTAGATGATAGATTTTTTTTTCTTTTCTTTTTTTCTTTTTCTTTTTCTTCTTTTTCCCCCAGAAACGGTGCTCAGGTGCATAGCAAACACCAGTGGTGCAGCCTGTGCCTTGAGGCAGGCCAGCTGGAACTGAAAATATCATGCTGAATTCCAGCACAAATTTGGTATGGCATTTCCTGCAGTAAATTTTTTCTTAATTTCCACTTGTAGACTTGAGGCCAAGCAGGTAGAGGGATGCCCCGAGCACCCCCAGAACTTTGACCTCTGAGAGGAGACACTGCAACATCCCTTCCTCTCCTACTGACCACAGCATTTCTGTCACTGGATCCCACATTAGCTGTAACACCTCTCTGCCCACAGGACCACCCTCAGACTAGAAACTTGTCCAAAAACTCCCAATATTCTGAAAATGAATCCAGTCTGGGACCAGACCAGCACAACCTCCTAAAAGGAGCAGCAGAAACTCAGTACAGACCACAGCTAGGATGACCCTGGCTGGGAACATTGTCCCAAATACTTGATAGCACAGAGTGCATGGTCTCATGGCTGGGGACATTAATCCCCATCTGTCCGGAGGGAGCAGTGCCTGCTCTGAAGTCAGCTGACCCTGTGCCCAGGAGCGCAGGTGTCCGGCAGTAATATTTTAGGGGTCAACCCACAAAGCTTGTGAGCAGCTCTGCATCTGCAGGAGGTGCTGCTCACATGCCAGTGCTGCAACTCCAGCCAGAGAGGAAATAAGACAGAGCAGATAGTACAGGGGACTGCTTAAATTCTTCACTTAATTTCTAGTCCTCAGCAAAAGATAGACAGTGGATACAGGCTCCTGAACATAAAAAAGCATAATAATAGTTGCTTCCTGCTAAGAAACACCAGCTTTTATCCATGTGCTCACAGAAGCAACCTGTGCAGTGGGCTGTGGGCAGAACAGCAGCTGGTTGCAGGTAGCCCATGGTCCTGCCCTTGTGTCAGCAAGGTCAGTGCGCTGGTATGGAGGTGTTTGCAAGGAGCTCCAGCACTGGTGCATGAGAGTGTCACTTGCTCAGAGCTAGCTGTCCCATGGTTAGAAGTTGGCTCTTATTGGGGCCGGTATGACAGTAATATTACCTTGCTAATCATTGGTTTCTTCCTCTAATGCTGTTGTGGCCATCAGAAACTATTAACCACATCATGCTCTGCACCTGCAGACACCTGTATTTTACAGAGAATAGGGCAGACTGCAATGCTTTTGTCTAGTCTGCAGCAGTGAGTCCAGGTACTGGGGTTCTGCAGTGAAATCCATTCTGCTACAACTATAGTAGTTCTTAAACAAATAACGGTCTGCGGGGTTTTCTGTCAATAACTTGTCATCTCTGCTAAATTTTGTATTTCAGTCTTTAATGTTCTTGCCACATATAAAGTTTATTCCTTCTGGGCTGTGTTCTTAGCATCAGTCTAAGGTGGGACCCATGCAGGATCTGTGATGCCAGTACAGTGATGCCCTGAAAACACTTGGTGGACTTATTTTGAACTTTCCTCGTGTTTTCTTTTTCTATGACTTCTCATTTGCTAGAGACTGTGAATACAACACATAACCAAGGATTTTCTTAGCCTTGTTTTAACTTCCCCACAACTGTATTTATTGGATGTCCCTGTGGTGTTCTGCTTTGTAAATACACGTTTCTGTTGAGGACCAGAACGTTTCCCTAACTTACTACCCCATATTCTGAGGTCACACAGGAATGTTTCCGTTGCTGAAATCTCTGGATTAGCTCTTGCCAAAACACATATCTGGTTTAAGGTGAAGGTAATAAATATCTCTTGTAAGATGTTGTCAAAACAGAATATTAAAAAGGAAAAACCTTCCTTTATTGCCCTGCCTTTTTACACAGATGCTTTCCTGCAAAAGCAACTTTATTTTTTCCCCTTCCATGAAATTTCCTGATCTTTGTTTTAACACCTCTCCAGAGCTCTGAGGGTCACAGGACCATACTGCTAATCTTCCCCAAAATAATTCTAGGAATACCTCCAAGATACGAATCATCATCTCCTGCCCTGATTGTCAGATGCTTATGCAACCTGTGTTATGCCTCAGTTGGATCACAAATTCACACTTTTGGGGCCTTCCTGCTATTTCCCTGCAGCCACCCATTGCTTGTGCCCAACCCTGCTGCTAATACTGTAACTGGAGCCAAAATACTGTAACTGGAGCCAAAAGTGTGGACTCAGTCCTGAAGTAGGTTCACTGCCTTATAATGAAGTAGGGGAGCCGGTCCTGAGTTTCATGCAGCATTGCCCTACCACATATAAGAAAGTTGCTCTGTTGACATTCCCTGTAGCCTTTCCCTGACTATAGTTGAGGAATTGCAGGCCTCCTTGTGAGCCAGACCTACGAAGCATCATTTCTTGTTATTTCCCAAACTTGTTGTCTAGCCTTGGCAATGCTGCCTGAACTCCTGGGCATTCCTGTTCCCCAGTCTGAGGCTCATTTTGTAGAAGCATAGAATCATTTGAGTTGGAAGGACCCTTAAATGCCATCTAGTCCTACATGCCCGCAATGAACAGGGACACCTATAGCTCAGTCAGGTGCTCAGAGTCCCCTCCAGCCTAACCTTGAATGTCTGCAAGAACAGGGCATCCACTACCTCCCTGACCAACCTGTTCCAGTGCCTCACCACCTTTACTGTAAAAACTTCTTCCCTATATCCAATCTAAATCTCCCCACCTTTAGTTTGAAACTACTTCCGCTTGTCCTATCACTGCTTCAGAGAGCACTGCTCTATCTGTGCATGGAGGGCTACAAGACAGCAGGAACATGTGTATCCTCATGCTGCAGGACACCTGCTTGTGCTCTCTTGCCAAATAACAATTTCTTTGCAGACACTTCTGGTTGCCACCAAGAGAGACTGAGTTACAGCAGCTGCCCGGGAAACCCAGGAAATGTTAAGGCATGGAAATCTATGTAACAGAGGAAAGCAGCTGTGTTCAAAGCCAGCTTGTGCCTGGAAAGACTGGTGGGGATAGAACAGAGGTGATGGAACCCAGTGGAACTTGTGAGAGAAAAGTACCCGCAGGTCTGAGCTGCTGGTTGAAGAGCTCTGCCTCTCACCGGATGGAGGTGGGATACCAGATGCCTTCTGTGCTCAGGGAAAGGCTGAAATGAAAAGTTTCCAAGTCTGAATATGGGGAATAAAGCCATGCTGTGTCAGTGGGCTGTGTGAGCTAGCTGGAAGCAGGCCTGGATCTGTGGCTGGAGATGCTCAGCTGTGCCCTGTGCTTGGCCACCAGTGCCAGCTGGTGGTGCTCTTAGCAGCATTTTGCTGCAACTAAGAGACGTTTGGAAAATATAGATTCACTTGAACACTGTACTCACATACCAGCAGGTTCCTTCAGAAGATTCACACCACTGTCTGAAAATTCACTGTCACACACCCAAAAAGAAAAAGCAAAACTCCATGAATTCTCAACACCAACTGTAGCTCTCTTCCAGATGTACCAAAACAGAACAAAACAAAACAAAACAACCCCACAAAACAAAACTATAACAGATAACATCTACCATGGGAAATGGCAGCAGCATTCCCAGGCAGGACTTAAACATCAGAGTAGTGGCATTCAGCTCTGCAGGTGGCTTTCATTGAGGCTGTTTTTAGCTAGAATAATTTACACATTGGTGGCTGTGCTGATGGGAAGGACATGTTGGACAGACAAAATGCATTTACAAAATAATCAAGATGTACACAGTAACCTGGGAGAATGGACCCCTCAGAAGTCTAACTATGTGTTGGATCAAAAAGACCTAAGAATGTTGAATGAGACCATACAGTTACCATAAATTGGAAATAGCTGTTTATGAAATGATAAGTTAGCAGGTGACATGAGCATTCTTATTTTTCACTTTTAAAACTGTTTCTGCTTATGGAAACATGTATTTTCTCACATGTATTTTCTCACAGGTATATGTCAGGCCTGCAACAAAATTACAAGCATTCAGACACAGGCTGCTAAATGACTGTTGTTTAAATCAGACACAGAAGTAGTAACTAATTCTGCTTTTTCCAGGGCATATAAAAATCCTATTTTTAATTTCTCTCTGTAGATCGCAGAAAGAGAGAAAACTTTACTTCAAAATTCCAGTTTGCCAAACAAAATCCTTTTTATCAGGAGATTCCTCTTCACTGTATTTCTTCATTTTTGATAATTTTGAAATAGAAAAATATCTTTAAGAAAAACGGGCCTCTACTTCAGAAGGGGCCATTCTGCACTTTCTCCAAACACCCATTCTTAAAGGCCAGAAAAGCAGTGTAAAAACTCAGCTTTCACCACAGTGTCACAATGATTTCATAGCAGCTTTTTTTTTTCCCTATCATTTTAGTGTTTTACCCTTAGAAAACTTGAAATCCCAGTCAGTAATCTGCCTAAAAGTTAGTTGTGTTGAAACATGAATATGTGAGTAACCTCACAGAGCTTCAGTGAAGCCACTTGAGTGAGCAAAGCCTGTGACATGCTGAGTGTCTGCAGGGTGATGGACGTGTCACCTTTCCTGCATTCATGCCTTGTTTTGCTGTCATACAGCTCTTCAGAAGCACGGCACTGCAGCTGCTGGTTGCTTCCAAAGTGCTTTGTGTGTGCCATTTATATTTAGTGTGTATCAAAGTTTGTGGCTTAAATCAGAAGCACAGAGTTCACCCAGATCCCACTGACTTTGGCTGGGCTATGGAGCATGTGGTGGCACCTCAGAAGAATCGTGCACTTGGTTTGCTTCTTCTTTAAAAAGATCCTATATGACCTAGGTTAAAATATGTGTCTCCTATTAAGTCTAAGAAGTATCCCAGATATGTGTACAGACCAGGGGAAAGAACTCCTTGAGAGAAGCCCTGCAGAGAATGGCTTGGGGGTCCTCGTGGATGAAGCTGTGCCGCATCCCTGGGGGCACTCAAGGCCAGGTTAGATGGGGCTCTGGGCAGCCTGAGCTGGTGGGGGCAGCCCTGCCCACAGCAGGGGGTTGCAACTGAATGGGCTTTAAGTTCCCTTCCAACCCAAACCATTCTATGATCCTATGAACCTATGATGTGTGTCTAGGGTCTGCTTCTTTAGGAATAAAGGAAAAGATGGAGCAGATGGAGAAGCCTGCATGGAAAGTTTACAGCATGCGGTAGTTCTCAGCTGTCATGGAATTTAATAGGCAATTATACCACAGAACAGGATGTTAAAGTGTGTTTAAAAACACTGATAAAAAATAATGTTTTCGTTATATTATTCAACCGTGAAGAATAATGACACCTTATTTAAATGCACACATGAAATTTTAAAAGGAACTTCTATGAGCAGGAAAAATAATCATCAAAAATATTTTTCAGAAAAAAATTGACCAGAAAACACAAAAGTGATCACATCTGAGGAACAAGAGCTGGATAAATTGAGTATTCACATGTACAGGGAATTCCTTCCATGAAGATGGCAAATGACCTTTCAGTTAATAATGTAACAGTTAATAATAATAGCTAATAAAAGTGATCTCTGATTATCTATTAGAATTGACCTATTTGACCTTCAGGATTTTGTTGATGCCAATGGATTTTTCAGCCTTGTATCTTTAATTAATCTCTGCCTCCAATACTAGAAAAGATTATAGGTCTAGATACAGCAATTTTCTTTTAGTTATTGATAAGTCTTCTGAACTTTCTTAGCTTTTAATAAAAATAATAATGGGATATGAACTTAATGAAATTGTGATTTAGGTCATAGGGTTTTGTGCTTTTTTTTTTCTTCCCCTTTTTCCTCTGAGAGAGCCCTTCTTACACATTAGCTTTAAAGAAGAGAAATAGGTCAGAGTTTTTAGCTGGGCTTTAATGCCAAATTATTTTTAAATAAAGATATTTTTTCAGATCCAAGAAGAAAAAATCCTTTAAACCTTTAGGGAAGTGGGATTAAGCCAAGGTACTTCAAGTGATATCAGCCTTGAAGTAATAGAAGCTCTCTTGATAGCCTGAGATTAGAAGGGACAAAAGAGCAGAGCCTGTTCACAGGTTTGGAAGAATATGAGGCAGGAGAGACAAGCACTTACTCATTACACGAGAGGCAACACTTAACATGATTTTTAGAAATCAGAGAAGGGCTTGATAATCTCTAGTCACTGACTAAATTACATAGGATGATGTTGTTTCTTCAAAAACGTACTTGGAAAGAGAAGAATTAGAAAGACTTGAGTGGATACTGGAACTAAAGCTATGATTTGTTAACCAAAAGGCCCAGTTATTTCAGTGATAGAGAAAGAAGAAAATATAAAAGCATTTAGCTGCAAAAAACAGAGAGAGATTTAGCATCCCTCCAGGACTGAGCTTGTGTGTGGCAAGAACCTGTAAGGGATACAAGCCTCAAGGTCAAAGCAGCAGCTGCAGTACCATTTTCAGATTCTCTACTGAAATGGCAGAGGATCAGCTTCATTCACCTCTTCCATGAATTTCAAGAAGCAGTTCCCCATTAACACAACAGGTTTGCTAACAAGCACGTTACTATTGATCACATCTGATTCATTACCAGGATAGAAATTACACACTACAGTGGTTGCCCACGTGCATTACTCTGAAGCAGTGCAGCAGCCTCAGGGCTAGTTCACACATCACTGCCTTTAGCCATCAGTTAGCAAAAGTTTATACTTATGCTGGGCTGGACTCTAGTGTTTCCTAAAGTAATGCACAAGCTTACTATAACCCCTGGATTTATTTTTCTTCATGATTAGGAAAGTGGGAAGCCAAAGTGGCCACTTGCCACTTCTATTCTAGGATCTGCATGATGTTTCTCTAAGAAAAGTTTCTCAGAGGATTGAGGAGCTCTCTGGGATATCAAAGAGACTTTCTCAATCTTTCACAGAATCACAGGAGTTGGAAGAGACCCACAAAGACCATTGACCCCAACTCCTGGCTCCAAAAGGACCAACCAAAAGCCAAATCCTACATCCGAGAGCATTATCCAAACGCTCCTTGAATTCCGGCAGTGTGTTGCTGTGACCACTGCCACGGGCAGCCTGTTCCATGCTCTCCGCTCTCTGGTGAAGAACCTTTTCCTGATATCCAGCCTAACCCTCCCCTGTGAAGTTCAACAACAAATTTGTATCTTTCTGATACTCTGTCTATGCAATTTTGGATGGAGTATCTTTGTTAGAAAATGCCTAGCAAATATCTGAGTGACATATGGTTGAAAAATAAAATTGAAAAACTTGCAAAGAAGAGAAGATATTTGTTGATATCATTGTATGGCCACAAATCAAGGGAGGAACAAACTGAGCTCAAGTTCTAGGCTTGGTTACATGACTTTGAGTTAATAATAGCTTACACTTGCTTTCAAGATGCTGAACCCAGACCCACAGAGGCTGTGAAGCACATGGATAGAATTTCTCTCCTCCGCTACCAGACCTGCTGCACCCTGCAAAGGCTTATTTGCAGGAGAAAGCAGATGGTGTTTGCAAAGCTGCATTCCAGTTGGGATAGTGCCAGGGGAGGGCAGCTTTAATTTTTGTCCCCTTTTCACCATGACAACTTGCCCAGCCTGGCTCTCATCACTTGTTTTTTTGTAGCAGCATTAGCTAGGGGAGGGTTACAGGGCAGTGACGCTGACTTCTGGTGCTACAATTCTTCTCTGGGTGAGCACAGAATTTGTTTGCACAGTTAGGAACTAAGCATAGAAGTTCTCATCAACACAGCAGATATACTACTTATTCTGCACTTAAAAAACAAACAAAAGATGAAGCAAATGAGATGAGGACAGCTTGACAACTTGCTCATTCAAATTAGTATCGTAATTAACATTACAGCCAAAATCAGATACCCCGAGAATCATCCTGGCTGACCCCACAGTGCTCCCATGCAATGAATGAGACCTTTCTGAGACAGCTTCTTAACGGAGTATAGAGTTGGTACCTTCACCCTACATACAGCTAAAATGCATTGTGAACAGCATATGTTTGGATTTTACTGTGATAGAAATCATTTCCCTGATGCAGACAGGCAGAAACTGAGAAATAAAGAGGTTCAATGATATCTTTTTCTTGCAAATTGCCTGATAATTATTTGGTGAGTATGCTGGAGTCAGCGCAGCCTGCCTGCATGAGATTGCATGGGAGTTTGACTCCAGCAGCTCCAGTGTTCCATCAATAGACCTAACACTGTGGTCTGGGTAACTAGAGAATTGTGTTGCTGTTCATTTTAAAGTATATCCTTTGTCCCGTCCTGTCCCGTCCCCCCCACCCCGCATCACTTCAAGAACTACTTATTTCATGAAATGAGCTTTCCTAGTGCCAATCCTCCCAGCTAAACAAAAAAAGGAGATGAGAAAAGGAGTATTTCAAAGTCTGTTCTTCATAGATGAACAAATGATGTGGAGTGAAATACACCATTCTTCAGTTCCAGAGAGGTGAATTGGTATCCAGCTAGGACTGAAGCAGCCCTTAACAATAATACCTGATAGTTCTCATTACACTGCAAATGAAAGTGTTTCACAAGGATCACTTGAAAGGCTCAAGCAAGATACATTGTTAGCGTCTTTCTATCTGGGAGACTCATAGAATAAGGAGCAGATTAAACTACCAAATCCCGATAAAGGCAATAGATTTCACATGCACAGATGAACAAAAATGACCTCTGTCCGCCCTGTTTTTCCAAACTCTTCTCAGAGAAAACAGCTCCTTCATTCTGACTGATGCTTGTTTAGACAAGAACAAACAACAAGAAAAAAATCCAGAGCACAGTTTCTGGTTTGCAAGCCCCACGAATTAAAGGAATAGAAGCCAGGTTTTAATGGAACAAAAATATACTGGAACACTTTATTTGATATTGCTTCAGGTGATTTTAATATAATCATCTAGGCACTGTATGTGAAAAGCAGAGGTCTCTCTCTTTTCTTTTAAACTAAACAGGGAAGAGCAGAACTAGTTTCATGACATTTGATTTATTGCCTTAGTAGAAACGAAGCAGGAAGAATAATTAATCCTCTTTGCCAAACAGAACATATAAAATCTTAATAAGTCTTTAAATGGCATTTATTGCTGAAGGAAAAGTGTTCTGGTGCTTCTAAATGGAAGGAGAGGCACAGAGATGACATTTCTGCATTTTATACCATACTTAACAGCGTAAAGTCATGGCTTAGATATTACCACCTCTATGTTTGCTTTGAATTCAAATCTCTGTAAAAGCTCAAGCTTTAGTCTTTGGGGAATGTTGGTGTAGTTTAAACAATGTTATGCAGAGGATGGAGGCTGTGTGGTAGCAGTCTCAGGGATGATAAATGGGAATCTTCACAGAGAAGATGTTCACAAGATCTTCAGGCAACAAAGCCATGAGGTAATAGTAACTGTGCTAGATCTTTGTCCAAGAAGATCCTGGAGAGATTTAGCATCTCTCCTTCTGGATAATAGCATTTGAAGTGAATCAATGTTTATTTTATTATTTAAACTGCTTTGTTACAGATCTAGCAAAATTTAGCCAGTTTTTAGCCAATCTAGCACTGAAACAGGCTGCCCAGGGTGGCTGTGGAGTCTCTTTCTCTGTCGACGTTCAAGACCCGCCTGGACACCTATCTGTGCAACCTGGTCTAGCGAGCCTGCTTTGGCAGGGGGGTTGGACTAGATGATCTCTAGAGGTCCTCTACAGCACCTGCAATTCTGTGATTTTGACAAACAACAGAAGTGTTGCTCTGAGAGGTGGTCATTCCTGAACAGTGCCTCAGAGTGCTCTTTTCCTCAGCATTAGAAGCATTTAGAATAATTTCTTGGTCTAGGATAGGATTCACCTCCTTTTCCCATCCACAAAAGCATATGGTAAAAGAAGCAGTCCCCATACTCAAGGCTGAGATCACCACAAAAGGTGAGCCCTATAATCTTCCTGTCTCCTTCAATGTATTTTCTTCCTGTTACAGTAAAGGGCTTGGCTTATGAAGATGTTATAATTATAATTATGAGTTTATTTGAATAATAACAGCTTTGCAGCTGCAGGAACCAAGTCGAACTGCACCAATCCTTCTGCCTGGATCAAAGAGATGGGCACTTATGGGTCAAGGTGGACTTAATGATGCCAAATATAAAGGGATGACATTAGTCCTCCAGCCTGAAGAGAAATGGAAAGAAAAAGGCACTCTTCACATTACAACAGCATTAGTACTGTCAGGACTTGAAAAAGACAGAAGGAGCTTTAGTTGTGGTAGTGGAGACAGCTAATAGAGAAATGAGTGGAAGTCCCTGCTGTCTGGGAGAAGGGACAGCCCCAGACTGGGACAGGCACAGATGTCAAATGGTCTTGCAGGAGTGGAAAGGTCTATTTTCTCCTAAATTATCTCACTGGAGAGGTCCAGGGGGACATGGTTGCACTCTGCTGCATGCTGAAGCAAAGGAGAACACGACACCAAACAGCCTGGTTGCTAGCAGGCAACAGTCAGAAACAGAAGTGAGGGAATACTAGTGAAACCCCAAACAACATTGCCAATAGGTAAGGGAAAGAGACATTGAGATTGACCCTGGCTTTTTAAGCAACATATATACACCTTTATTTACAAGTTCTGCCTGTGATTACATCTTATTTTTTTAAGACAAAACTGGGAAAATATTTTCAATTCTGCCTAACTCATGAGAAATCAAAACATGTACCTAAAGAGCAGTAGTAATCTCTTATATGAGTGATTATAGTATTAGCCCAAAAGACACGTAACTGAGCAATATTTGTTCAACAGTTCCAACAAAAAGTGCACATCAGCTACAGGACACAGCTCCTTTCCTGCTGTAATTTGTGATGAAATTGATTAAAGGACAACTCAAATGTAATTTTACCTGCATTACCTTGGTAGTGAGTGTATCTTAGTGCCACCAACATGGAGTTGTTTCTTATACCAAGGACTGCTGTTGCAGAAGGCCTTAACATGTGCATGAAATCCCTGGGAGTACTACTGCTACAGATAGGCTGTGGAACTACACTTCCAGATCTCAAACAACACAATGCCCGTGGGTGCTTGGCTTTTTTATTAAAATCTAGGTCATTTTTCCTAAGAACAATAGGAAAAATCATTAAAAACCATATTCTTGATTTTAAAACAAACAAGCCACTCTCTAACTTTGAACCAGCTTTAAAAGTCCTTGGAGATGGCATCCAATAATAAATCTAGAAGCAGAAGAGCGGAAATGAAAGTAGTGGTAGTTTTTTTCTATTCTTCTTTTTCTTTTAAATACTACCCTTTATAGCTTTTATTTTCACTGCTTACTTACTACTTACTACTTGATTGTAGGTGCAGGGCTGAAGCACGTAAGGACATTAGTAGCTCAAGTCACTTTTGAGAATCAAATGTGTGTCCGTGTCCTTCAGCTCCTTATACATGTTATCCTCTGCTTTGCAGCTCTGTTTTTATAAAGAATAGAATGTAACAAGGACAACTCCATCCCTGCAAGTCACAATCCTCTTAGGATAGATTCATCTTTTTCTTGGTGCAGAAGTATCCAATTTCAAATCTCGGGTCCTTTATCACTCTCATATAATCTGCAAGATTTAGATAAACTTGATGAAAAATTCTGTGATACCCAGTAATCAATATTTCCAAAAATATGCAAGTAGACTGAAGCGCTCACTGACCAGAGATGGAGGTGCACCATGGCCAGGTCAGACAGTGCTCGGTTTTGGAGTGAGCACCTCCACCCTCTGGCTGTGCTGCCTCTGAGGGAATGCAAGCTGCCAAGATCCTGATTCATTTTGCATCACACACTGCCAGTGCAGATAAATGATTTCCTGCTACAGAGAGAAATGCACAGCCAGAGATTACACTTTCAAGCTTTCACAGCTTCCTTTTCTCCCACATCATTTTTTCGCTCCCCACTTCAGGGTTGTATACAATGCCTTTGATTGCAAAGCAAATGATAATTGAGGGAAATTTTGTATACCAGGACACTTAGTACTTGGGAACTGCAATCATAGTCAGGTATACTCATTTATCTCTATATATTTATTTATTATCCTGATGGGGAAAAGGAACTGCCTTTTATTTTCTAGTTTGCCTCTAAAACTATCATTTCCTTTTCTGTTTGAGAAGGAGGAAAAAATCTCGTTACTACTTGTTTTGTACCAAGTTTTGTAATTCCTCTACATCACAGCGGCAACATCCAGAACATCCTACCCTGCAAGCAGCCCCACTGAAATCCACTTCATCAGAAGAACTATGTTTTAAGCAAAAGCTCTGACAGGTATTTAGAAATTTGCAGCTCTTAGAGAATGGGACACATCCAAGTGTGCTCACTTCTCTGTTTTTTGCTAGACAGCTCCCATTGACTTATTCAGGCTTGAGTGGATTTGTATGCCACAAAACTATTTGCCAATGAATTACTTAACTGATCAAAAAATGGACCTATCTGGATGAGACAGTTCTGCCTGAAAATTAATTAAGACTATTAGGTTAAAACATCAGTACTTGTATTACGAAGTACACACTAGATAATATTTTCTACTGAAAAGCTTCTGCTTTACCCTTTCATGTCCCCCTCCTGCTCAGGCTCTCCACAGTCAGTGTGATATCAAACTGCCACGAAACCACAGCCTGGGCCACCCATTAGGGAAACAGTAGAGTACACTTGCATTTCTTGCTCATGTGATTTACTGCTAATAACCCCTTCATTTTTCTTTTCTGGCTACTTAAACTCTTCTACACTTCTTGTTTATTAGGCATTTGCTGGGTAATGAAAACATCAGCTATTTTAGAACAGTTACTAACCCCTTCGATATGCTACGTGGGTATAAAGACACCTGTAGGAATGAAGTTGCAAAAGTCACATTCCCAGAAAACATTAAAAAAAATATGAAATAAACTCTGTTGAAATCTGGAACTACACATCTCAATTAAATAAAGATATAGAAAAGTGTCACATAACTTATGAATTTGGACACATGCTCATTACAAGTAGGACAAGGCACTTCCAAACACTTTGTGCTTAACTATCAACTGCTCTCAACTCTAAAGTACCTACTGTACTTCACAGCCATTAAAATAAGCCACAGAAAAATAGTTATAACATAGAATTAAAAATAGAGATCAAGTTCAGTATAAAATATCTGGGCAAGAAGCCTCCAACTGCTTGAGAATGAAGGTGGGAAGTCAATAAGAGGTTAACCATAAGCCTTTCTATAATCATAGAATCATAGAATCACTAAGGTTGGAAAAGACCCACAGGATCATCTAGTCCAACCATTCACCCATCACCAATGGTTCTCGCTAAACCATGTCCCTCAACACAACATCCAAACTTTCTTTGAACACCTAAACATCAAGGTGCTCAATAAACATTTATCATCATTTTCTCTGCCTATTAGTAGGGCTTGTCAGCCAGCTCAGACTGTCATTATCACTGTCATTTATATCATATTCCACTGAGGGCAATTAACCACTACCTGCCCTAGGTTCCTGGTTGCTCAGTGATCTTAAATAAAAGAGCCACAAGCTAAGTGAGCTTTAAACCCTTTCCAGACATAAGAGTTGGCCTTATCAGTTTTGACAAAGAATATTTCCTATCTTGCACTCCCACAAATTACCAGCTGAAAGTCACAGGCTAAACCTCAGCTCACTCATTATAAACAGGCAGGTCTCAATACACAAAGGACTGTCCTTCCCCTCCTGGGAGGCAACATCTTGTTCAACTCTGTACTTCCTGTGGTCACTGCCAGAGCCCACAGACCAATGCCACCTCCATCCCACCAGCCACAACCACCTGCTGATGGGGACAATAGGAACGTCCCCAGCACCAGTAATGAGCAGCTGGCAGGCACCCAGCAGCACTGGCACATCCTGTATGCACCCAAGGAAATTGGGTCTTCTTGTCTTCTTGTCTTCTCAAATTGTGAACATCCTGCAGAGTGCCATACCATTCACATACAGGACTAGAGCTCATCCACTTATTCTAGGCAAAAGCAGGCAGCAGATTGGGCTGTTTTTGTTTACTTCAGATTTTCTTCTTTAATTATACCCCTGCCATCACCAGCATCCAGTTAATCTGAGCCAGGGAGTAATTAAATAATATTTTTTAAAAACATAGCTATTTAAAATCTGGTCAGTCACCACTCCCCTCATGAGTACTGCTTTTATTCCAACATGGTGGCTGCAAGGAAAAAGCAGACATGCTCCAAGGTAGCAACTTTATGATGCCATCTCTAACTAGCAGATTATCTTACTGTGTGACTAATACATCCAAATGGAAGTCCCTAATTTTTTTCCACTTCAACAGTTTATCTCAGTATATTAGGAAAAAGGAAGCAAAAAAGCATAAAATCGTAAGTACATGTATTAATTTCACTGTAAACCACAAGGACAAACGGTGAGTGGCACTTGATGGATAGGTATTTCTCTAAATCTCTCTGAATGTATTAAAAATATGTCTTATTTATGAAATAGAAAGATTCCTAAAAAGTTAAAGGAGATCTTTAGGTATATAACTTGTTCCTTGAAAACTCACACTTACTTGTCCTTAATATGTTTGTTATTAAATGAACTATTTTTTGTCACTTTCATTCTCTTAATCGATAGGGCCTTTAAAAAGCATTCACTGATGATGTCACACTTGCAGACTGCTGAACAGCATACAAAAAAGGGATACATATTGCATGGTGTAGAGTCCTAACTTTCTTCCCCAGATCCCATGGAAGTTGTCCAACAATTCATATTACGTGGACTGCATGTTGAAAATCATTGCATTAATTCAAAGACAGAGAAGACAGAGTGTTAAAGCTTGTGAAGAATGAACTATACCACTGAACTCGAATACATCCAAATCACTCTTCCAGATTCTGATCTGAAATAGTGTTCGCTAGATTTTAAGGTGTGCCAGTTACGTATGTGACAGTATGCACACAAGACAATTTTGGTAAGATTTTCTTTTGGAAATTTTCAATTTCATCCACTAAAACCATATTAAAATCAGGAGAAAAAAAATATTTTCATTATAACAGAGCTTTGAAAGACTACACACCAAGGTTTGTTTTCATAAGGTACAGTAGCACTCAGAGATCCTTGGCTGTGTAGAGCACATCTTCTGCTCTGTGAGCAGAGACCTTAAATAAAGTGGACACTAATGATTTTATGGAAAGGAAACCAATTTTCATCTTTTCTTTTTCAGCATCATAGTTCTGAGATGCCTAGTAATGACATGCAACTTAACAAGTAGAAAAAAGAAAAAAAAATAGAGGGCAGAGAAGCAAGGGGTTGACCTCCTGCCCTGCAGGACCTAGGGCTTTGCTGCAGGCACGTACCACCAGGATCATCTAAATGGATTCATGAACTTTAGGGTTGACTATACTTTCTACCTCCCTCTCTGTTCTCTAATCACTATATGCCAGGTTTTGTTAGAGCACAGATTCTGTCTTCTGTAGGTAAAATGCCTTCCAGCACCATTAGCTGCATCCTTCCAATTTATGCTATAATACAGCTAAGATGCTGAAAGAAGACTTGGGCACACAGTTTATTTTCTTCAGTGTATACACAATAATTGAAGAAGGGCAACTAAAGTTACCTCTGTCCTGAATTAAATTTGTGTATTTAACATCTGTTATACTTTTTTTCTTCTGTTTTGCACTTTGAGAACATGGAGTAAACAGCCTTGAATAATGTGAATTCTGCTTTCAACTACACAGCAAATAAAATGAACTGCAACTTGGTATAAGCAGTGTAGAAAAGACGTTCTTAAAAGAGACTCTTGGTCTGCTCCAGGTGGTAGGTAGGGGGCAGATCTGGGTGACCTACAGCAGAATCAAGTCCTAACATTCACAGAATTTTTATTTATTGCTTTTTCTCATTGCTCTCAACATAGAATATCAGGACGGATGTAGCTGAACCAGCCCTGTAAATGATTTTGCCGAAAGGAAAGACAAAGGCAAGAACAGTGTGGTGGTGGTCCAGCAACTGACACCAGTTTTCAGCAGAGGACCATTCTGTAGGATGCACGAGCCCCAAGGGCCCGTTTTTCAGGAGCTCAGCACCCAGCTGAGGCAGTGGGAGCCAGCATGAGAGCACACTGAAAACTCATTCAGAGCAGTTCTGATGCTGAATGCTATCCAGCACCCACAGCCCTGACAAATTTCCAGGGCTTTGGGAGCATTCTGAATTAACATCAAGCTTACTGTCAGCTCTTCCTCTCTCCCACCTCCTTCCTTTTTTATTACCAACAGTAATCCCATTCTGGGAATCCTAAATCATGTTATATGATTTTCTCTGTCCTATTAACAGTTTCCCTCTGTGGGAATAGCTGGCAAGTGCCAAATTTATTCTGTACAAATTGTTTTAAGAGAAGACTGATGTTCTTCAATCCTTCCTTAAATTGAACACTGTATCTTGCTGGTGAAAACTGCCTATCGGAAGCATTTGACTTGCCATACACCTACCCTGTGCAAAGAATGAGATTGATGCTTCACATTACAGAATAGATGTTCTGAACAGCTGGGAGCACAGCTCACGGCCACTTAGTGCATTTCTTCATTTTTAATATCTCTTCAGTTACCCTTTAACAAACTGCAGCCCAATTACTCTAGGGGGCAGGTAAAGGGCTGACCTGTTCACGCTGCCTCATCAATCATTATCAATATCCTTAGTCTGCACTAAGGATGTCTTGAAAGTCTTGTGTGTATCTGTGAGACGAGGAGAGCAGGACAGACACCCAGTCATACTGCCGTGTTTACGACAAGAAATATCATTTACAAGGCAATGAATGAGAATACAAACATATGATGACTAGTAGTATCTACTACAAGTATTACTGACTAGACAACATGAGCAAGAAATACATTGCTTTCCTTCTTCTTCCCCTCCTCTCATTTCCCCTTCTTTTCTCACACACGTGCACTCACATGTCCGTGCACACACACAGATTTCCTCTTGAAGCTTGCCAATTGCCACAGATTCATCTTTCTAAGTACATAATTCAATCCACTGAGCATTACGCTGTAGTAATGCTGATGAGCTCTTAATTCTTCTGTATTTATTGCAGCAAATTTATCACTGACCTTAATGAAACTTCCATTATGACAAAAACATCAGTGTCAAATCTCCTAAGAAGGTCTGGCTTACAGTGGTTTTAAAGGTCAAGCTGTTGTTTTTCTTGTTTTTTTTTCCTTCTTTTTTTTTTTCTTCTTTTTAAATGGGTCATTTTGAAAACAGGCACTTACATTTTAAAGATAAGATTACGCATAGAAAAAAATCACTGACTCATCTGTTTGGGTGCTGACAGATTAACACTATTATTAACTAACACTCAGAAAGAGCAATGGAAAATTATTCTGTAAAAGCTCTGCTTTCGCATGCTGGCAGAAGTCATCCAGAGCCACATGGTCATATCAGGACGTCCAAGAGGACCCAGCACCCCCGAGAGCATCACCCAGAAGCAGATGGATGAGGAGGATGCGTGGATGCAGGGTGAGGTGCAGCAGGTCTGCATTTGCTGGCAACCACTGGCAAAACTGCTTGAAAAGCTCATGTGGCATATATGTGGGTGAATAATTCCATCTTTAAAATATCTTTGCTGAGTTACGATTTGCTACAGATGAAATTATTTGCTTGTAACATGCATAATAACAGTGCCTATTTAATACCCTGAACAAAAGTAAACAACTTGGCTCATCTTATTTTATAAGAGGAGAAATAGACAGAGGGTAAATGTTCCTAGGGTAAAATGATTAGCAAGTGGCCAAGGAGAGGTATGCTGATGCTTACATGTTACCTGTATTTTAGGATCTTTCCTGTGCTTGTGCGGTGTAAGCATTAGGAGAAGACCTGATGCTTTTGGAATAGAGTACGTTTTCACTGGAAAGGTTACCCACCAACAGAAGGGTTTGAGTAGGCACAAGTAGCAAAATCTTACCACTTAATGTGAAAAACCCCACACTACTAGCATATATCCTTTTCTAAGGCACTCTCTAAAGGAAACACTACCAGAACAAAGGGCTAGAGCACTATTTCACTTCCAGAAACTTGTTCAAAATTAAACTCAGGTCCCCCAGAACAAACAGAGCCACAGCAGTTCTGCCTACTGCTGGCTGCAGTAGCAATCTCCAAAATTACAGATGCTCATTGTCTCAATAAAAACAAATCTGGCCTTCACCCTTCCAGCCCCAGAGCTGTTTGAAACCAAAACGTTCCTTTCAACAAATCACCCTGCAGCCTGAGTGAATTATGAGGGGGAGAAATCAACACTCATCTGCCTGTGGAACAATAATTATCCCTTGTACGCTACTCCAGAAGTGATGCCATTATCAAAAACATCATGCCTGTAAAATAATACTTCTGGGAATGGTGCCAGATTAGGGGCTCATAGCTTTTGCTTGGTTTGCAGAAATCCATATCAGAGTAGGCACTTGCTCTTCTGCTGCCTCCCCTAACAGAAACCAGGCCCCAGCATGCTGGGTCTGCAAGCATGGGAGCAAGCATGTAGCAGTGCCTGTCTCTGAGGCTGGCTGTGTGGCTGGTGAGGCACGGCATGCCGGTGGTGCAGGGAGACAGGTTCCTTGCTGACAAGCATCTGCTATAACATTCCTCTGCCTACAGTGCTGCAGAGAAGGCCGCATGTCTTATGTGTTGGTTGGGAAAACGTCACCGGGCAGGGCAAGGCCATGATGCCAAGTGACAAACCTGCACTCTGTTGGCCTCTGTCTACCTTCTGACACAAGAGCCATGATAGTGAAATGAAGTACCTAGTCTTCAACAGCTTCGCTGTAAAACTGGTGTCCTGGCAATGCATTGTGTCCTTCATCACACTGGCCTTCTTCCTCTGGGGCAGGCTTGTCCTGCACCCAGCTGACATAGAGCAAGAAGGCCTGGGAGGCATTGTCAACACAGCAAAACTTAGGAAAAAGTTAACTAGAAAAAGTCATCCAACACAACCAATCAGGCACTTTTCCAGGTTCTGCTCACTACTTGTGACATAAAACAATGGGAGGAAGCAATGCGCTTCTAGGAGAACTATGCTTATAATTTGGATTACTTGGGAGATAATCAGATTGCCACTGGTTTGAGCTCATTGTGCTCATTTCTGACATACTGTAATTCTGAAACTAAGTTGTTGTATCAGCTGGTAAGTGACAAGTTCAGCGCTAATCTATAAAAATTACGGCCTCCTTACTGCTCAGCTCATTAAACTGACTCTGTCTCCCGGCCACCCATTCATCTTCATAATCATCCCCCATTCAGCCACTAACCTCTTCTGAGCACGCAGTTTACAGTACATCAGGAAGATAAATTGGGCTGATATTTGCTTCTATACAACAGAGGCTTTTAATTTTTACTCACACTTTAAGTATAGAGATAAATAAGATAATTTAATGTCACATTTTCCTCAAACATTAGAAAAAACAAGATGGTATTCAGATTCTATTGCAACATTACCTCGTTTGCATTTATTGTGCTTTATTTCTATTTTTGCAAGTATAGTTGCATTTCTGTTGCATCGCTGAAGTAAATGTGTCTGAAATAACACCAAAAACACACTTTTTTTGCATGGTACTTTCAGAGAAACAAGGGGAGAAGTGCGTGCAAGAAGATAAAACTATGAGTCAGGGTGGGTATTTGTGGAACAAGCCCAGCAGGTGGCCTTGGGGAGCATGGCTGCAGGGCCCAGGCACCTCAGCCTCTTTGCTGTTACTGCCCCCCGGCTGCCATCAATGCTCCGGTGATGTTTCACGCTACAGTGAAATTTATCAGATTTTTTTTTAGTATGGAACAGAACTGATCATCAAAAGGATCATCAAGGAAAAGGGTAGGGTGTGAATCTGATTATCCTTAAGGGGAGAGACTCAATCCCTCCTCAAAATATGTCCCGGTTCTTTGAGGAGCAGGACAGCCACCTGAGTCACTTTCTGCAGCCCACCTTGATTCCCAGCTCCCTGACAGCAGCAGTGATGAGGAAGGCACTTCTGAGGTTTAATCAAATTATTCAAGTCAGTTTCTCTTTTCTGCTCCTATTTAAAGGCTTTGGCCATCAAGTGTGATCTTGTCAGAAAACCAATAGTTAATTACCTACTCAGTGTGCTCTGAACCTGTTCAATTCACTTTTTTCTTCTTTGAAATGTCTCTTACGTCTTTGATTAAGTCACTCTGTGGGTTTCAAATAAACATTAGGCAGAATGCCTCTCTGAAACACATCCCATTCTTGCTTTATGTCCTTTGCATTGCCAAATAGGGAACAGTTTTCCCCACAGAGCCATCGTCCCCACATCTTGCATGA
This sequence comes from Pavo muticus, assembly GCA_016647715.1. Taxonomy (NCBI): domain Eukaryota; kingdom Metazoa; phylum Chordata; class Aves; order Galliformes; family Phasianidae; genus Pavo; species Pavo muticus. Next base: position 203,301 of record JACDJE010000228.1, on the reverse strand, counting down.
TGAGGACCATTAAAAGTAATGGGCCTTGTCCTGCTCTTGATCTCAGAGCCTGCATGCACTGAATGCAAGCCACATTCTAAGCTGTAAAATACATTAGCTATTACAAACATTAACTGGCTTTGCCACATGCTGAAATTGAAGAATTGAAGCAAACATTAGGAAACCTCAGGAATCAATACAATTGTCTGCAGCCTGGGATAACAGCTGGTGTCAACAGGGAACAAGTTAACCACCCACTCCAGAGGAGAGAGCAACCCACTGGGCCAGGCTGGTCCCTGTGGCAGTGCTCAGCTCCCCACATGCTTAAACAGGTGAAATTTCGAAGGAATGTACAAAGCGCACTCAATACTGCTTCAATACATGCAGCTATAAAACGTAAGTAGGCAAAGAGCCTAAAAATAATAGAGAGAGAAAATTTCAATCTTGAGAGAGATGCAGCAAAACTGATAGTAGTAGATTCATAGATTTTTCTCTACATATGTGAGTGGGTTCACTCAGGAAAGCAGGCAACAGGGTTATTCCTGGAATGAAGTCACTCCAGAGATTGAGAGCATGCATGCTACAGCATCTTGAATCTATGTCAGCTTCTACTCCCTACAAATAAAAATAAAACATTCTATAACAGTCCCTACATTTCACGGTTGTGCTCACGTTTAAAGACTATAAGATCTTCCTCTTAGATGACAACTCATGCTATCACATTCCCAATTTACATTTTGTCCTAAATTTACAAACATACTTAGCATTGAAAGCAAATCAGCATTAAAGCCCTACACTGGTGGTTTCAAATACACTAAATCAGACAGAGTAAGAAAACCTGAAAAGCTGTTAAATTCAAGTTTTAAAGATAAGAAGGATAATTGATTTTTCACAGAAGTAGTAGTTTTTAATTTAAAATTGGATACTTTTATGTAGTTATGAATTATTAGTATGGTCAATAATTACTTTAAAATCACTTAGTACTGATAACTAAAAGGCTTTTCAGTTGATTTTAGGTTCATGCAGACAGTCTTAAAAATGAAATTGAAGCAGTAATTTTTTGAGTAGTAAAACATTTATTTTTTTGCTATTAGTCTTGTGAAGTCTTATCAACAGACTTAGAGTTCTTTGAATTTTTGTAAATTTACTAAGCCTGCTTTTCTCTTTATAATGAAGAGATTATAACAAAGATCCCTTCTCTAATACAGTCATGCCATATGAAGATTTCTCATGGTGCATGGGGAGCTTGATGCCACAGTGTCTCAAACCACACAGACTTCAGGTGACAGGACCTGACAGGACCACCCTGGACAGCTGAGAGATTTGTGTCAGCCCATTCCCTTCTACAGCCCAAATCGCTCCTGGCTCTAAGTGAAGCCTTTCCCCGGTTCCATCTTTGGACAGGCATTGGAGTGGAAAGAAGAAAGAGGAAGAGTTTCTTTCATCTGCCTTATTTTCAAAGATAGCAGTGTTACTTTTATATTAGAATTATTCAAGTCATAGGAGACAGATTCTTTTTCACACAAATTTAGGGCACTTCAAACTACTAGGAAACAGCAGCACTGTGTGCGTGTGTAGAATGGCAGAATCAAAGTCAAATCTCACCATAAAACCTAACCTGTTTGGAAGGAGAATCCCTCACTATGATGGATTCTTACAGCCTTAGCTTCCGGAAAGAAGCATTTTGGTGAGACATTCCACATCTCATCCTTGCTGAAGCTGAGTCCGCCCTACAAACCAGATCCCACCCAGCCCCAGGAGGAGCTGATTTGCTACCAGGGCTTTGCAAGCAGCACAGGCTGATGGACGTCTTAGTAGGAATTGTTCAGTTGATGTCCCATTGTGTACAGAAGGGAAAAGCCATTACTTTGCATTCTCACTACAGTTCTTTTAACTATTCCATTCACTTGCACAAACATGAATATTTTAAATAATATAGGAATAAGACTGGAATATTTTCCCCAGTTCTGCTAGGAAGAAGTAACAGTGTAATAAATACAAGATCAATTGCATGTTTTAAAGTGGTCCCTTCTTGAATGTATACTAGCATAGACAGCACAAAGATAACTGATTATTTAAGAACTTCTTCACTTTCTGTTTCCTTCAGCTAATATCAAGGGCATGTATAATTTTTATCTTGTGTTTCCATTACCAACTTCAAGTATCTTTGCAAATTTTGGAAGGTGAAATTCCTACATGCATGCCTTGTTTTCCCCCCAAATCCTGTCCTGTGTTATATGCCGAAAAACTTCACTGACTGGAATTTATACTCTCAGACTGAGTGTAGTCATTTTCTGTAGCCAGCCTTTACTTTTGTGAAACCATAGAAGAAGCTAATACAATATAAGAAGCAGAAGTCAGAAAATAACGTTAGAAATGCTCATGTTTTCTTTTGTTTTCCATATGTTGCAGGAGCTGCTGCTAATCTCTGTGCACTGATATTCAAAAGACATGAAACAACATTATTTATATTCTGATATAGGTGTGCATTATCAGGAAGGAAAAAAAATCAAACCTCTGTACTATGTAGAGCAAAGTTAAACTCTGTAAAGAGCTAATTTTATTCTGAATAAAGCAATCATGCTTACTAGCAAGAGGACTCCAGTTTACTGTTACAGGACAGACAAACACTAAACAATTTCTTGTGAAACACAGAAGGCTCTGTGTGTACGTGCAGCCAGACCTTCTGCAAGTCCCACTTGAGAAAACACATGCAGTCAGTGCAGAGTGAGAGCATTAAATGCCATCTGTACTTCTAGCTTCTCTTCAGCATGGGCAGGAGAGAATAACTGAGTATATGCTTTGTGAAAATGAGACTTTGTGCTGTTTCATTAATCATAAGTGACTGCAGAAAACAGAGTGGTTCCCCATCCATTCCCCTTCCAGAGACCCCAACTTTGATTCTTAGTTACTGACAGTGGAAATTACCATGTAGAAAGTTAACGTTTTTGTTCAGAGTTTGATTAAAAGGCACTCAAGGTAGAAAGTTTCCTGTTTAATTAACAGGAAACTCTTCACACAGTTGTCATCTGGGGGAAACAAACTCCTAGCACAGATAGGTGTGATGACACTTCCATGCATGTAAACACAGAGGATAAGTGCTGGTTTTCATTTTGCACTTTGAGTCTTACAAGGCTGGGAATACACGGAGTAAAATTAATGCTATGATTCAGCATTGTTGATGGGTGCCAGGAAAGAACTAAGAGAGGAAGGACTGTCTTCTAGGACTAGAAATCCCCAACTACACAACTATATTGAATGCATTCACAGAATTGTAGGGCTTGGAAAGGACCTCTAGATATCATCGGATCCAACCTTCCTGCTAAAGCAGATTCCCTACAGCAGACTACACAGGTAGGCATCCAGATAGGTCTTGATTACCTCCAGAGAGAGACTCCACAACCTCTCTTGGACAGCCTGTCACTTCCAGTGCTCTGTCACTCTGACAGTTAAGAAGTTGCCTGTTTTGTTGCCCTTTATTCTATTGTTGCTCACCACTGAAAAGAGTTCATCCCCATTGAGTTAATTCCTGCACTTAAGATATTTACAAATAGTTATGAGATCCCCTCTCAGTCTTCTGTTCTCCAGACTGAATGGTTCTAAGTCTCTCAACCTTACTTGCTACAGGAGATGCTCCAGGCCCCTAATCATCTTTGTGGCCCACCACTGGACTCCTTTCTAAGAGATCCCTGTCTTTTTCACTTTGTTGTTTTCTTGGAAAAATTTTTTTTTACAATGTTGCTTAACAACAAAATAAAAAGTAACAACGCCACCATAGGAATATAAAAATATGCAGTAATTTTCTTAACTGAGATAACACTAGAAGTTAACAGGAAGGCTTTTGAAAATAAATAAGCAGTGAATTAACATAATCCAAAAAGGGCTGTGTCAGTGTGGATGTATGCTAGTGTGGAGTTTGATTTGAAAAATAAAAAAAAGAGTTTAGACTAAATTAAAATTAAAAATTCCACCCCCCTCAACAAATGGAAAAACAAATGTTTCCATCCTTCAGGGAGCCTCTCCCGTGCAGGACTGGAGCTCACTTCCTCCCTTTGCAAAAGAGGCCATCAGCACTGGGACACCCTGCTGCTCCACTCTGATCCAATGAATATTTCAGTATTTACTTTTTCTCCCTCTTGAATCAGACTGTCACAAGTGAGTCCTCTAAACATCGGATTGTATGATCATTTTTTGTTCCCCTAAACAATTCATTACTCGTACAGCACAGAAGCCAATCACTAGGAAATAGCCATTCTAGACCATGCTGCATCCGCCCTTTGCAATAGAGCTGCAATAGGTAGCAACCCAACAGTGACCAACATGAATAGGCTTTTTCTTTCCAAGATACCTATGAAACCATAAAGAGCTGGTGGTGGGAATACACAAGTTGAAGAAATAATTTGTACCAAGAAGCATTTGCTGCTGTGTAATTATGCAAAACAGTGAAAATACCACTATTAAATAAAGAAATGAAGCAATGCATACAAAACAGTTTGTCACAGATTGTTAGAGTTCAGAAGGCTAATTCAAAGGAAAATTCTGTGGTGACACTTCGGTACAATCCACCCAACACTGCCTGGATGTGCAGTCATTCAGGTGATGAACAGGGTTTCTGACTGCTACATTTTATATTTTTACAGCTGGTTTAAATTACAAATCTGAGGAAAAAACTGCTTAGAACAAAATAAGATAACATCTGAATCAGTCCAGCACTACAAGGGCCAAGCTGCTGCAGAAAACAGGCTCTTCCCTATAGACTTCAGTTGGCCATATACTTGATCAGGGTCTGATGTGTAAAACCTTGATCCTAAACATAGAGGACCTGCCAGTTTGCCTCATGCTTTCTTCTACCCCTCCTTGGCCTTGACACAGATCAAAGAGGCTGCAGAACCTCCTCCTCTCTCCCCTTCAGTCCTAATAACACCTGAATGAGTTTAGCAGCACTGGGATGCGGTCAAGAGTCCATCCCAACACATAACAGCAGAAGCACTCACAAGCCTCAAAGCAGCACCTCTGTTTTGTAGAGGGTATTCCCACTATTATTTAAATTAACTATAACATTTGTCAACCTGTACTGTAGCACTTCCATAGTATTTATATTTTTTGATCTTTAAAGAAGCATAGTGATGTTTTCCTAGAGGCATAAAGTGTACAATTTTCCTAGCCTATTAATTGTTTGTTGAAATTTTTACACTAATAGCAAAAACTTTTCACTTTGTCTTTCTTCCATTTTGTCAAAACAAATGTTGTTTCTAGCTGAAAAGTTAATAGCCATTTTCCAGAGTCCTTCAGGGCTTGGGGCTTTTGTGCACAAATGCTGAGTACAAAGCTGCTCATACTTCTACCATGGCTCTCTGGGACTCTTGCCCACACAACAGCATTTGAAGCAGGGCAGATAAACTCAAGATGTGAGACAAAACAAGGGAGTCCAAGTGTTTCCCAGCACGAGGTTCTGCAAATCAACAGCCTGCAGGTCCTAACATACAACTCCGTATATAAAATCAAAGCTCTAGCTGGTGCCATCCATCAGCATGATTCCTCACGCTGGTGGTGTACATGTACTTAGTTCGGTACCTATGAAAAAAGAAACCCAAGTCTGTTCCTGGAACAGTCAGAGTCAGCAACCAAAGAGCTGTGAAAGATGATATTTTCCTGGAACTTGATATAATAGTCACTGCAGGAGCATCAACTGATGAAATTCTGTAAGGGAACAGTGTACCAATGTAGAGGATAGAGTAGGAATACACAGAAGACAACCAAAGCAGATTAACCAAGCCAACTCCCTCTCTGAAAATAAACTCAAATACCTCTCCACAAATCCCCTCCACCACCAAAAGAAAGTAAGAACAACAACAACAACAAAAAAATCTACACAGTAGTCCTGGCAGCATTTGTAAGAAAAAAATAAGTTTGCATGGTCTACTTTTCATTTACACAGGAAAGAGTCACAAGAAAAAAACCACACCACCACCAATAAAAAAACGAAACAACAAAACAATAAAACAAATGCCAAAAAAACTCCCTGAACAAAAGAGCAAGAGATCTCAATTCAGAAACATCGGCAGAGGCTAGTGATGAAATTAATGAGGATTCAGTGTTAAAGGCAAAAGCAAAGAAAACAAAACAAAACCCCACCAAAAAAAAAAAAAAAAACCACAAGGAAAAAAACAAAACAAAACAAAAAACCAACAAGCTCTCCCCAGTCAACCATAACAGCACTTTCCATCACATCTCAACATCAGCCCACTAAAAGCCCAGGCAGCAAACACAAGTTACTCCATGTTCAGATCTGACCTCATTATTGTCCCTGTTTCACATCGCTGAGTCAACCAAGTCCCAGATCCCTCTGTGGCTCATTAGTTCCCATGAAAACCCCTCTCTATGGACATCCACTCATTTAATCAGTCTTTCCTGGATGGAGTTAGAAAACTATGCCTCTGGATCCCAAAATACCATCAAGTCTTCACTCCAGCCTACTGGAGCTGGAATTACTTTGATCGTGGAGGCTGCTATGGATGCAATGCTCTCACCAACAGTGCTTCCCTAGAGAGCTTAGTTTAACTATCACTGCACCTACACACCTACAGTCATCTACCAGCATACTTCACAGCATTACTCCTGGAATTGTAAGTCTGATACAGAAGTGACTTGATCTATGCCAAAGTTTATTTTTTATCTGAAACGTTTACCTCTGAACAAAATTTACATTAAGAAGAATGAATTGACTTTTTAAAATATATTCAGTTTGATACAGATACTATTGGCCACATTAAAGGCTTAAAGCCGAGTATGCCCAAAATGACCTAGCAACATAAGTTGAAAAAAGATCACAAACTATTATTTCACCTTTTTTAGAACTCATTTAAATGTACACTTTAAGCATATTTTCCCAACATACAAAGGAAAGCTACCTCCAATGTTTTCTGGAGTTAACCCACACCAGCTATTATGCCACTCATAGATGCTTAAAAATATGCACATGATTTTTTCCTCAGATTCAACACTAAATTGTTCTGGAAATGCACATAACAAGAGTAAAAAAGATTTATGCATGTTACAAGAAATCTCTTCCAGCAACCTGAGATGATCTAAGAGAAACAAAAATACCATTTGTTACAGCAGTTGGCTTTAGTCATAAGGTGTAGCTGAAAAGGGAAGGAGTTCAGAGCTAGGTGTTTGATTGGTTCCACCACTAATAAAGGCATCAATGAGAGGCTGATAGCCCTAACTTTTATATCTACTAATTCTGAAATCTGTACCACAGGCTTTATTAGAACTACAGCAATGGCATTTCTGATTCCAAACATCTTCAGAAATGATGAGTTCTGATACCTTTATGCATTAACACCGATTTCATTCACTGCAGAATTCGAAGACCAAAGCGACAAGACAGATCTTTTAGAGACAATAGCAGCAGTCCACATTCAAAATTTTTTTTACACTAACACATTCAATGATTTTCACCAAGCTGAAATTTATTAAGAAGAGAGCAACCACAACAATTCTGAAAAATAAAACAAAACATCTTTAAACAGTATTTCCTTTACTGAAGATAACTAGCATTATTATTCCTAGAAAAGTATAGAATATGTTCACACTTGATGCATCCACTCTACCTGATGGATAACTTAAATCATTTGAATCTATTCTAAAGATAAAGCCATGCTTGCATTCATAAGTTGTCAGAGGTGGTACAGTAACTGCTATCTTCCCATGCCAGTTCCCTTTGTGCAAGTAAAGATGCTCTGCACTGAAGGATTCTGCACATTTTGTAATGGCTTTGTTCTAATCAAGAATTTTTGCCTCAGGTCTTTTCTCCCTGTCTTAAAGGAATTCCTGACCCAGCTAGGTGAGAATTCTATTCAAATAAGCAGCAGAAGAATCAATAAAAACAAACCATTTTTTTTTCCCTTTAACTTTAAAATTGATTATGAAAAAATTAACTCACTTCACATTTGACACACAAAAAAATGACAGTGAATCCCACGGTATTCTTACTTTTTTATTATCCTTATTTATTTACTTATTATAGTAAGTCAGTTGATCAGTTTGACATTGAATCACAATCTTAATGAAAAACTGCTATGTTTTACTTCACAGAATGCTGCCAGGTCTTAAATACTTACGTACACTGACATGCATTGTAAGTACAGCTGTGTCTTACATTTATTAAACCAGCATTACATTATGGGAGGATGGTTGTTCTTTACCCATTATGGGGTTTTGCTATCAAAATTACCAGTAAGGATGGCTTTATCCCAGTTACTGCACCCACAGATGCCATAAGTAATCTTGTGACTAATTTCTATTTTTTTTCCTTTTTTACTTTTTAATCACAGGATAGTGACAGATGGCAGTGGGAAATATAGTGCAATGGGTAGAGGTATGGCTACGAATAATGACAGAAAGATATAAAGCAACTCGCATATCAATATTTTGCCAGCTTTCTTGCAACCAAATTATAAAGGAAAATGTTTTGACTATAACCACCAGCAACAGCTGAGACACTGTTTTCCCTTTTATTTTGAGAATAAGTTTGCATTGTTTTTCACTATTAAGAAGTGCTAATGCTATACAACCTTTTTCTTTAGTGGCAGACAACAAAGGGAGGTTGCCAGCCTGTGTGGTCAGTCTCACTTAGAGCAAGCGATAAAAACCTTCAGAGTTTCCCACTGTGATTACATCCCTGAAAAATTTTTTGTTTGTTTGTTTTTTCTCTTTTTTTTTTTCTTCCTTTCCTGCCTTCCACTGTCAACCCAACAAGAAGCATAAACCTGCAGTTTGTATGGGATAAGGCAAACCCCTTCATCAGCACTAATTAGCCCAGCTGTCGGCTCTTGAGACCTATCACATAAATCCCTCACACTATGATTTTCCATGATTCACTCGTTCAGCAATTACCATTTTCATACTTGGAACTTGTGAGCAAAGCACGGGCCAAAGACCACCACTAAAAGCATTCACTGAAGTGAGAATGAACATGTCTCTACCCCAGCAGGCTTGCTGCAGCTCAGCAGCCACAGGGTTTAAATGCAAAATTGCAGTTTGCAAAGTTAATTGAGCAACATCTACAGGCTGTATAAGCTGGTACTCAGATTGCACCCTGTCTCATTTAGCCTTTGGTGCACAAGACCCTCTATAAGTCCAGCCTTTCATCAGATTCGCACACAGGTAAAGGTTTTGCATTAATTTAAGTGATGTTGTTTCCTCTAAAAACAAACCCACAAATACGTGGTTGGTTCCCAAGTAATGCGTAGCAGATCTATGTGCTACTGAGGTACACATTTTACTTGTATGAGGCAGGTGTAGAAACACCAGTATAGTTCTGCCCAACCAGACATGGCACATGCTACACTTCTGCTGGCTTTATAATTTAATGATATATCTTTTAGAAAGTTTAAGTAGCTCACAAATTATATCTGATCCAGTAGAAGGGCTGCTAGGATAAAATGACCACTAAAAAATACTGAGGTAATATTGCCCCTTCTGGCTTTTAAAGCATCAAATAAAAGGGCAGACATGCAGACTCCAGTGCTTCCTCCTGACCAGAAGTGGCAATTATACTCTCTTCCTGTAGGATAACCTTGAAACCTGTTTCACACTCATCTCCATAGCCAAACCAGCCTCCATACTCCTGCATTTACTGGGGATTTTTTGATATTATGAGCCCCCATTAAAAAATGTGATACTTGGAGTGCAATGCTGCACCTTTTCTTTCTGCTGGAAGCAGAGTTGGGTCATAGGATTCCTATAATCCTCTATTACACACTTCTATTTGCCAGCTGTGAATACAAGTGGAGTTTCCAATGTATAATTTTTATTTTTTCAGTCGCTAAGTAATAAGAGTGAGTTAAATTTTATCCTCTGATCATATCACAGGTTCCCTTGAAGTCTATTCTACTATATCTGCTTGTATTAAACTCCAACTGATGTCAATAGGGGTGCTGTACTTGCAGAGAGCAGGATAACTTTAAAGAGATTTGCTGTGTTCAAAGAGGAAAAATTAACCCTTACCTATTTAGTGATACACTTGCAATGCTTTGCTTCTACCAAAGCTGCTTTACTTTTTTTTTTCTTGTTTATGAAAACAAATCTGTATGTGTATACATATTTTAAAATGCTTCAGTGAAATTTAAAAAAACAGTGCTCATGAGAGAAAATAATTAGAGAAAAAATATATATCACTATATTGTTTAATCTTTTCCCCCCTTGCAGGTGATCTGGGTGGTGATATTTTTACAGAATAATGTTTAAATCTAATTCACTCGCTAGATGAGCCCAAGTTCAACTCCAAGTTACTATGCTACTCAGAGGTCTAGCATCTATGAAATACAGGTCATTATTCAGACACCTGAACTCAATGTTCAAAGCAATTTCAAGTTAGAAACTGCAGCATGGTTTATGATAGCAGAAAGAGTGCTGATAAGTAGCATATTATTTAAGTTGGTTTTAACAGATTGATAAGCCAGATCATGCACTAATTTGCATCAATTATAATATGGAATATTCAAGAAATAGACATTGTGACCATTCCTTGGGGTCTCAAAGTTGTCCTATAACACACAAAATATTAACATTAGATGGCAGAGGGCATTATCATCCAGAATGGTATCAGATGATTTTAATTTGTCCTGTCTTTCCAGAAGGCTCTTGCTGGTTGAAATGCGTAGTAGCTCATAGCCCAAACCCTTATATGTAAAGGATAAGTAGTTTATAAATTGCCCAAAAAACATTTGACCTTGAGTGATCAATAAAGCTGCTTCCTCAAAATAATGTAGTACTCCACTTAACAATAATATCACACATCCATAAATAAGGGCTTTAACACTAAAAGCATTTACCTGGCTTTGGGAGAGGGGAACCATTTTTCAACAATGAATGGACAAAAGTTCAATGAGACATTTTGACAACATAGTTGGAGAAAGAGCAAATTAAGATTTTATATTGCTCACGCTATTGTCTGTGAGTAATTGCATCCAAAAATTTAAACCAGCTCATGAGGCTTCATATGGAGGAGGAAGAGACGCCAAATATTAGAAGTCACTAATCAATCTACGTGGAGTTTGAATTAATTATAAACTAATCCTAAGTGGATTTTTTTTAAAAAAAAGCAAGGGAGACAGATAAACTATGAATAAAATGGATAATAAAAACACTATGAAAATCAATCCCTTTTCCATAGAAGCTAGCCATCTTAATTCATTTCCTGTACAAGTTTATTACAAATCTAATTTAAACTGCATAAATAACTGCTTAATCTTCCACAGGAATTCCCTGTCTCGTACTTGCCTTTCTGCTCCTGTTGATCCTTTCATGTATATAAGGCAGAACTCTCTTAGAGGAAAAATAAAAGAGGAAATACAAATGCCTGTTTTAGAGATGCAATCAATAAGCACTATTTTGTTTGAATCAGCTGTGAAGCATTCAGATTGAAATACCTAGACAACATCAAAGAAGAGAGTTCCGCAATCTTCAGCAAGATTGGCTTTTCAGGTCAGGTAGCTGAAGAATTTGTTGGAAGGCAACTTCGAGGACAAAATGTAGAACATCAGATTCTTTGACGGTTCCACTGCCCTTACATTTCAGTTCATTAATCTAGAAATACTAAGAACACTTTGTAGCTGGATGAGTGCCCAATGCAACATGGAGCAGATTACAATGGATCCCACTGGAGAGTTCTTCATGCCTCCTTACAGGATGCATAAGCTGGTGCCTCTGGGGTTGGGTCTGAGGCATGGGCACCCTACTGGTCATATCAACCCTCCAGCAGCTTCTCCTTTTTAAAGCAGCATTTCCACCAAAACCTGCCTGTTTTAACACACCGCCCCCACTCCCAAACCTTTTTCCTCCATGGTTTGGGTAGTACCATCATCATGCCTTTTCCTCATCTTGGTATATTGTTTTTTTTTTTTTTTAAAACAACCCACAAGTTAATCTCACAATAGATTTGGCTAATTTCACTTCTCTTTGTTTCCACTACAAGGAATCTCTCTTGGCTCACATTTACAGATACTAATATGTGAATACCGACTGATATTTTTTCTTAATTAGATATACTTTATCTACTTTCCCACAAATTGATCAAAGTGATAGCAATATCAATTTATTCCTCACCACCAGCAAGAACACACCTTGCTACTCACACACCAACATTTTCTTTGACTCTTCAGAATCAAGGGAGACACCTACTAGTGATGCCAAAACCTCTACTCCATGCAAAACACTTTAAATCTGATTTAAAGATTTCCACATATTAATAGTGAAGTCTGTACTCAAACCTGAGCTGTATTAATTCCCTCAGTCATGAGTGGGCATTATTTGACCAAAGACTTCAAAGAGACCAAAAGCAAAGCTTACACCTTCTAAGAACCAAGCTTACACCTTCTAACCAAGCTTACACCTTCTAAGAATCAGAACAGGGACAAAGTATATGAGAGAAAGGAGTATTTGATAAGATCTTCATGGCTGAGGAAGGGGAGCTACAGGGTTGGTGATCTGCCGTGTGCAAGGGAGCATGATGCAAGGATGGGACGCCCAACAGGTTATCAGCAGCAACCAGCTTGTACTGAGCTGGATCAATAGCAGTTGATCATCTTATATGCTTTTGTTAAATTACTTCTCACAGTAACAAAGCAGATGTCAACATTTGAGAAATCCACCTCTTAAGCCTCAACTACTCTTCATTGCTGTTAATCTGGTGTGAAATGTTAGTGAATTACTGTTAAAGTCATAACTGACATCATAATTACACAATTAGGAAGTTAATAGCATTGAATTAAGTCAGATTTAAATTGCAAAATAAATACAGCAGATAAGTAATAAACCCAAAGCAACAGCACTGAATCCAGACACTGAAGTAAACGGTTAAAAAAAGTAATGAAAGCACAAATAAGATCTCTCCCGGAGGAATAAAATTCATTTAACTGGATAAGGACACAAATGTCTATTTTGGTTCTAAGCACCAGTTGGGGCTGTATTGCACAGGGCAGAAATGAAAAAAAGTTGCTCTTCACATGCTCTTCTGCTCTAGGTCTCACCCTTGTTTTGGAGACTCGGGTTTCATTCCCTACTGAACTCCACCCTAGCACACAGTAAGGCTGCTAATAAGCTGCTATTCCTCCAGTTGTCTCTCCAAAGTGGCAGGGCGAACCGGCAAAGACAGAATAATCATTTCCTCAGTTATTTTCAGCATTGCTTCTTAAAAATGTGGCCAGCAATCCCCTCACTCATGAAAGCATGCCCTCAGAAGGCTGGAAATTAATTTTAGTAGTTAGTGGCAGGTTGAGGCATTTCCTATTGAAGAACATAAACAGGGAAACAGCTGTACATCTCCAGTGTGAAAACCAATGCTTTGCTTTTATTTTAAGGTAACATACTTGTTTGGACTGCTTCTGTCACACATAAGGCAGCAAACTGCTACGACACATCACAGTTTGGGTCATTATTTTTAAGTGTATGTTCATTTTATTTTTTATTTTAAGTTTCCTAATAATTCTGCACAAAGCTGTAAACACCCTACAGACTTGCACCAGGCAGCTGCACAAGTGGGCAATTAACATTTAGGATGTAGACAAGACAAATCCAGCTACTAATTAGCGCATTTGAGAGGAATACAATCTGCAACTCAGTTATATTACAGGTCTGGCCATCTACCTCTCATTTTCTTGTTTTTAATGATTACCTTTTCATCCAGCACTATGGCTCGCAATAATTTTCCTCAAGTCTGGGGCTGTGACTAAACTCTAAATCTTTGAGTCATTTTGACACCCTCTGAAAAAAAGTCAACCACTGAGAAATTCATCAATGAAGAGCACAACAGCAAACTGGGTGGCCCTTGTGTCCTGTTACCTTAAGTTGGAGCCCCATTCTGAACTATCCTCTGAATTGCCTGATTGACTAGAGTCTGAGTTCAGTCTGTAACAACAAAGTTCCTCTCTTGCTCATCACACATGATGCAGTTCCTAAAACTTTGTACACAGATTTCATACTGAAATCATTAATCTGGCAAAGTTTTAAGCCAAGAAAATACAGCGTCTTTTTTCTGGTCTGCATGAAACAGCTGCTTCTGACTGCACCTGACCATTTACTCACCTGCCCTGAAATTTAATATCATTTAGGACAAGGTAGAAAATAACTTTTTCTGTTGGTAACAGTATTAAGAAAATAAATAAATAAATTGAAATAATTGAATGCTAATGCAGAAAAAGAAATAATTTTCCTTCACAAAGCAAGCATTTTGTTAATCTGATAGTAAGAACTGTAAAGGGTCTCCTCCGTGTTTTAACTTTTCTTTTTTTTTAAAAAAAAGGTGTAAAAGCAACTCCCTCCTCCTTTTGGGCTGTCAAAAATGAGTCGCTTCAGACCAAATGAGAATCCATAGCACTGGAATAGCTACTCATTTGAATGACATATATCTGTCATTAATGGTGTAATTACACACCACAGTCACTGATGTGCTTTTCCTTAAATATCATCAAGCTCATATTCTATTTGTATAAATAGTCTGTTTTCTTGTTTATAGCTTAGTTCCAGCTGCCAGTAAATAATACCTGCTTCCCTTTCGCCCTCTACAGAAATCATCTGCCAAACTACACAGGAGCAGGTAACACTTGCTGTTGAAACTGAACTCAGCATTTTATTTGCAGTGGACAGTTCAACTTACCGCTGTTTGGCTTTATGTTCCACGTAGATCTCTCTTAAAACCTTTGAAGCTTCAGTCAAGTAAAATTTCTTCTGCCAAAGGCTGAAACCGGAGTTGCTTGAATTAACACAGGCTGAACAGCTAACTACCATGTCACCAAGGAGAAAACAACTAGAAAGACCCCAGTCATCTCCAGAGGCAAACCGCTTTACATTTGATGGTAAATTGAATCGTCACACACCTCCTCTGGCTAACAGGACAGAGAGAGAAAGGAGTTTACGGCTTTAATTTACCGAGTGAACTGCTTGAATACATTCCACCTTCATTATAGCTTGATATGAAGGAAAAAGTACAGAAAACAAGAAGGTGAAAACATATATATTAAGAAATGGCCAATATTATTGCTGGTCCCTGTCTTGAAAGTCTGTGGGAATTAAGGTAATCTGAAGACAACATGGGCTCTAAAGCGACAAAATTCTTCAGAGACTTTTTTCTATTTTTTGCACTTGGTGATTTTTAACTCATGGGTAATTCATGAATTTAAAGGACAAAAAT
Source organism: Pavo muticus (assembly GCA_016647715.1). NCBI lineage: Eukaryota > Metazoa > Chordata > Aves > Galliformes > Phasianidae > Pavo > Pavo muticus. The sequence goes on along the minus strand of JACDJE010000228.1, from coordinate 188,126 downwards.
TGGATTTTTTTTTTTGTAAACTGCAATATATTTGAGAATAAAATTAGCTACTTCATACATAGTACAACTTTTTAAATACATATATACACAACTATATACCAAAACAATGTATATAATCACTCTGATTCAAAAACAGCTTTTCCTTCCTTAATAAAAATACACTACAACAGACTCCTTCAGCCTTTATACATTTGTGAAGATATTTGCTGTGAAGTGATCTCAAGTAACTTCTTCAAAAGCAAGATAAATTTGTAACGCAGAGATTCAGCCCAAAGAGCCCATTTGTCTATTCCTATTGAAAACAAATGTGTTACATCATTATAGGAGGTGTGTTTTAACTACCACTAGCGTCACTGCATCTTGATCCGCAGTACTAATTCATCTGAAGGGAGAACAAAACAGGTGCCAAGCCTGTCCTGGAGGACTTTTGTATCCTGTGACCCACTGGATTATCTTGTTCAGTTAATAGTCAGTTCTATAAAGCACATTTAAAAGCAGAGTTTGATAGCCTTAAATAGGACTACAGATCATTTGATAAGCTGCTCTAAATTCAGATCCTTCTTCATATTCTAAAAAAAAAAAATAATTCAGAAAAACAAAATTTTGATTTTATCCCATAGTTGGAAAAAAAGAAAACATGCCCAGACACAAAGTCATCCACCTGGCATCTACATGTCATGTTTGGCACCTGTGTTGTTACCTGCTCCACCTCCTGCTCTGTACCCCACTGCCTGTTTGTGCTGCAGAGTGCCCAAGCCTGAACCCTGAGGAGTTGCCCTGCAAGGAGGGGTCAGAGAGAAAGGACAGATTTCTCAGCTGAACAATTTGCACTGTCAACCCTCAGACACAGTGGCTAAAGGAGACACAAACACATTCATAGCTGAAGAACTCAGTCATTTTTTAGTTTCACAGCTCATCTATTTTTCCAATGAGAAATTGTGTTCATCCTTTGGTACCAGTAATGTGAAAGGCAATATGAACAAACATGTATTTGAATCACTTGTAAATGAATTGAGTTATGGAAAAATAACATGATTTTTTTTTCCACTGACAACGTTGCAAAGTACATGGGAGTGGTTTCCACTGCAAATTTTGTCTGTCACTACAAGGACTACAAGCCTGATCCCATTACCCTTCCTCCTTACACCACACTGCAAAGAAACACTGCAGAAAAAACTGAAGTTGAGTATTTCAGTGTTGCACTGTGTTGCATAGGGGTGACAGCACACGGCAGCTGAAGATCTCTCATGAAGTAGCGTGTGATTAAGATATAGCAGAAAGACAGAAGAAAGCAGCTTTTTATTATCTCAGTATTAAAAAAAAAAAATCATAGAACAGTGGGTTCTAATTTAACTTGCAGTGTAGTGGTTGACAATGAGGAGTAATTTCAGACTTACATGTTCATTTATTCTGGCCTCTGCTCTGTAGAGAGAGCCTTATCACTGTAAGACCTCTTCCCTGCTAAATCACATCATTTCTATTATTTAGGGAATTACAATATTTGTACAGTTTATGCACACGTAATACAATGGGATTTGCATAATACTTAGGCATTAGTGCTTTGATTAGCAGAAGAACCTGCACAACCTCTTAAGTATCAGTTTCTAGCTATTCTTTTAACCCAAACATTTCCGTGTCACATTCAGAGCTCCCAGAGCACAACTAAGGATATTTATGGGGTTTTTTGGTGTGTGGTTTTCTTTTTAGTTTTTTTTTCCCCCTAAATCTGTGCTGCAGCTGCAGCAGTTCCCTCTGCTTGAGTCTTTGTTAATCTCAGAGAATACTATGCATGAAGACAAATGGATCTTCTCATCACATAGGAGACACCATGCTCTTGTACACGCTCATGCAGAAAGACACAGTGCCTCAGTGATTAACCAGGGAAGGAAATAAGTGATTAAGTGCTTGTTTTCCCTAAACACTACACAAAGAAATTCTTTTGTTTTTTTTAAAATTATTATTTAAAAGAACAGATCCTTTAAATCCTACTGCTTTAAAACTCTGAGTGAACTTGTCAATGAGATAACACACTGTCACCCACAGGAAAGAAGCCCTCAGATCCCCCTCCTCGAGCACCCTTATCCTGCAGAAGATGGACTTCCCCTGCAGTCACTATTGCCAGCTGTCCAGACCACCTGTGTTGTCAAGGATAACACCAGAGCTCCCTTTTTGGTCTCTGAAGCCACTCCTGCTGAAGGAAATTCTTCATTAATATCATAGCCCTGAATTGCTGGCAGAGAATTCAGGGCTATGCACTCACACTGGAGAAAGAGTAAACTATACAGTTACATATTAGAGGGGAAAGCACTGCGGTTTCACTGACTAGCACTCACAATTCGTGTACAGGAGAGGGCTCTATTATGCAAAACACTTTGCTCACCATCCAAGATTTTTTTCAGAGCTTCAATTTTCAGAATTCACAGTGCAGCTAACAGAATGATTCCCAATACAGACTCAAAGGGAGAAGGAGTGTGCTGTTTTACCATGGTTCTAGTTGCAAAACAATGAAGTAGGTTAGTTACTAAGAATACAGACTCTCTTTTATAGCCCTGAACACACATTTTCCCTAGATCAGTATTTGAAAACTCCTCAAAACTTGAGAGCACTCCTCATACTTCCCAAAACAGAGTAAAGGCTCCAGTTTCTATTTACTTTTGCTGAATGCCATCTTAATTCATCTCAGATTGGAAGAACTACACCTGTTACTCAGCTTCCCAATTCACGCCTCAAACTCCTTTCTCAGGATTTGTTAGCAGGTTTTGACAGATCAAAATTATGACAGCTTTTGCCATTATAAATCAGATCAGAAGGAGAGGAGATAACATCTAATAACTAAGTAAGTAAAATAGCTTTGTTAATTCTTCCATGTTCAGGGTGGTTTGCTGCAGTGCTATGTTCACAGGAGAGCAAAGAGCAGAGCTTGGTGTCCTGTTGAACTACCACTCCATAGCAGGCCTATATTCAACAGGGAAAGAGTCATTTGAAGATCTGTACGAAATGCAGATGTGCTCCTAAAGGCGAAGTACCATAAGAATGGAATCATCTCTGCAGGTAGGTCAAAGACCCTTCATCTGCAACCCCAGCTATTCTGACTCTGGGACACCAGCAGGAACATGCTAGGGACACCTGCGGAGCACAACCTCCCCAGTGAGGCAGCTGAGTCACTGTCACCAGATCTGACTGCACAAGGCAGCCAAGGATGCAGAAGACTATTTAGGACAAAACCAGTTGCCTTACTTGCTTTACTACAAGCTCTTTGATTTATAAATCACAAATCTATAAGCGAAGAAGAAAACATGAATCTCTGCAGCAAAGAATTTATCTCATGAGGCTTATTGTGATTCAAAATCTATTACAGTATTTAAATAATGGTGTTATGATTGGCTTTCCACAAAGCTATTATTAGGTTAATATTATGATTTCACTTTGTCAGCTCAATGAAACTACATATTGATGCCTTGTTTTTCCACAGCAGCTTACCCTGCTGTGTTTATTTTGCTTGGCAGCTAGATTTCGACTTTTAAATAAGTGTGCAAGTTGGAAAGAATGAATTCCATTAAGCTATCTTTTATAAATAAACAAAAGGGATCACAAAAAAAAAGTCTTTTTACGATGTCTCGAAATTCTCTCAAGTTGCAGTAAGCTCCTCAAAAGAAAGACAACAATTTTAGTGAAAAAAAAAACACTAAAAATGGAAAGAGGAATGCAAATTTTAAAGGCCTACTTTCCCCAATGGGGTTACACAACATTACCACCTATTTTTCTAGTCCAATCATCAGAAAATCACAACAAAATTATAATGTACTCCAACAAATGCGAGTCTAAATAAGAAAGGTCAGGTTCCCCTCTTTCCCAGAGAATATCTGCCAATGCTGAAAAGGATACCTTGCACGGTACTACATTTTCCCGATGGTATATTTGTGTTAACACGATGAATGACCATTAACTGATGAATTTAGCATTCTCTTTGGTTTTCTTCTGGAAATATTCTTTATGTCTCTGCTGAAAGAATTCTTTAGGTGATGTGGTTTGGGCATAAAGAGATTTTTTTAATTCTTTACATTATAGGTGGATAGTTTTATTTTTAATGACTGTATTTAGAGTTACCAAGAAACACATAAAACAGATAATTTGTTTTTCCTCCAAAAATTCTTCACCTCTGTAGGATCAGAATCTAAGTGGGTAACTTGCATTCTGAGCACCTTTATTGATATCATCAGTCGCATCAGGTTGACAGGATAAGAAAGTTATGTATACGATGTAACAGGATTGGATTTTTTTTAAAAGGATGAATTATTTTTTAATGTAATTGTTCTTACTACAATGTCACTTCAAAACATCAAACCATCAGCTCCCAGTTCCAAAAAAAAAAAAAAAAAAACCCAACAAAAAACCCATCATGCTACAAGCAGCAGAGTTTTGTACTTCAAGACATAATACAAACAAGTCATTTCAGTGCCATTACAGTATCACTGCACTTGATACCTTGCTTCATTAAAATCAATTTAGGAGACAGTTGTTTAACTTGCCCTGCTGCCTACTGGTCGTATTTCTTTCTTTTTAAAGGAAAACAAAGAATATTAAAATATTGTTGCATGGGGATGTTATATTGCAAGTGTTAAGTCAAAATTGCAAAAGAGGGCTGGGGGAAAAAGAATACATCTTGTTCAGCGGATTCATAAGTCAACTTAATTTGATTTTCACTGCTTAAAATTCACCATTATGCTTCTATACTTCTAATTTCCTTTTTGTAATAACCAACACCATTTTTTTTTCCTCATGGCTGACAGATTTAAGCATGTTCAATGTTAAGCATTGAATTTTTTTTTTTTTTATGTTTCCTATTAGACATCCCTTCTCCTATATCATCTTCTATATCAAGCACCATTAAGTCAAGCATGGCACATCTGTTATTTAACTAATTGGGATGCTCAGAAAAGTTCACGAGCCATATGCCTGAATGCTTTCATTTGTGGCCTTGGCTCAGTTTAAGATATGTCCTTGGTGAACATAGTTTATTTTCATATCTTTCATTAACTGGGCTCCTCTTGCAGAGATTATCCCTGTCTGGACAGACTCTGCATCTCATGGAAAATGTCAATGCAGGAAGGCAGAAGCCCCAGGCAAAGATGAAGGTCCTCTTATCTTCAGCATTTCATAATCATACACTAAAGGATCACTTTAGTGCTTTTTTCTTATGAGCAGGAAAAAAAATCTTTGGGAATGAAAGAGCACAACAGATGGATGAAGCAAGACAAGAGGCAGCAGAAGAGAAAGGTAAAGTAGCGTTAAAATGGTTTCTCACTTAGACTGAAGTCATGTGCCAATTGCAGTCGACAACTGTTACATCAGACTTCTTGTCTAATTTATTGAATAGCATAGTCAATAACATTATTCCGTTTTCCTCCCATGTTTTGGGGAGGGAAACAAGAATACAGTATTTACTCCATAGCAAATATTAAATTTTTTTTTAAAGCTATTAAGACTCAGTAAAATGCCATAGCTCTCTCATACACGAAGAGCTTCTCTCCTCCAAGTACTCTTCCTACTCTACTTTCCAAAGAACAGTAAACTCACATCTATGAATATACGCTTTTATGGCAGCTTCAAAGAAATTTAAGGCCAAGCTACTAGAAAAAAAAGGTGTAGTCACTTCCTCACCTGTGCCCTGGCTGCTCATTGATGAATCAGCAGACCCAACTCAAAACAGGCCAGGTGAAAGTTTCTGCCAATGCAAGAAAAGTGGGAGAGCCTTTGGATGCAAATGTGACAGTGGACAGAGGAGCAGACAGAGCAACAAGTTCTTGTTCTCCACATCACCAGGAAAGGGAAGGAGCATGGAAGAAGGGGGGAGGAAAATCTCAGTTTTACTTGTGTTGTAATTGAGTTAGCAGGATGTGACAGAAATTGAATTTCATTTTGCATTTTAAACTTTGCATTGTTTTAGAAGAGGTAGGATCATCTTTTCCCTCTTTGTTCCCTGCGAGAGGCTAGGAGCGTAGCCAATGTTAGGCCTGAATGTTGACCATTGTGCAGGAACCACAGAAACAGTGCTGGAACAGAAAACTCATTTTGAATCTACCAGTTGTGGACTAGCAAGTATCAGGGGCAGTCTTGCCATGCTTAGTGCTGAACTGGTTTTACTGAGAAGGGCTCCTGATCCAGTTATCCATCAGCATCTTCAGGCAGAAGAGCTGTCTTTGCCTTCCAAATTGAAGAAACTACATTCATCATGTAAAACTCAAACCACTGTGCTGCTCCACAGCTTCGCAGTCCCCTTCCTCCTGATTGGAGCACAGCCCTACTGGATGAACACAGCAGATGCCAGAACTATTTTTGTCTTAGTCAAGCACTGCTCCAACAGCCATTACCGCACAGGGTTACCATTTCCTATCCCACAAGTTTCTGGAAAATATTTCAGGTCAAGACATTGTTTCAGTAAAATTGAATTGTTTCCTTTAATATGCAGATCTTTATAAGTTCCTCATGACAGAAGATGTTCAATGTTGAAAGCCAGCTTGATATGTTACTGCAAAAAAATGTTATTTTAAGTAAGTGAAGGAAAAACGATTTCCATGAAAAAAAGGCACGCGCCATCCTCCCACACCTATAAATTCTCTTCCTCCTTTCAAGAAGTCCCTTCACGAAAATATTCTTTTGGCTCTGATTCTATCCCATCAATACATTCTGCAGGCTAGTCCTTACTTTGAAAAGTATTACGCTAGAATAAAAGATCAGATAGTTTGCCTTATTTGCAACTAAGGATGTTCTGGTTTTGCTGACAGTACTTACTTATAATTATTAAAGATATTCATTTATATCAGTACAAATTTCAGTGGTAATCAGATATAGAATATTTAGAATAATCACCTCTGAATCCTCTAAATACCTCTGAATTATCTTCCCGTAAAAACAGCAATTTTTCTACTTGAAAAAAGTGTTGTCATTCCACCTGAAATATCAGACTGTGCCTCTGTCAGGCTGAGAGGGGTGGTGCTGTTCGCAGTCTGGCCACAGAAACTTAGCCACTTCAAGTGCAAGGAGGTCTACCAATATTTTCTCAGAATCTTTGAGATGGAAGAAAACCACAGGTGAAGCAGAGGAACAAGTTGCCCAGAGACATGGTGGATGCCCCATCCTTGGAGACATGCAAGGTAGTCAGACTAGATTAGGCCCTGAGCAACCTGATCTAGCTGTGAATGTCCCTGTTCATTGCAGATGGCCTTTAAGAGTCCCTTCCGGTTCAGATGATTCTATGAAAACTTAGTTCCGCATAGCTAAATAAGGAATGAAAACAAAGTCCTCATACTTAATCTCCAAATTAGTCATAGTACTGAATCTTGAAACTGTTGTCTGCTTTATAAGTACTGTTGGGCATCTATATTAATTGTGGTAGATGCTTTATGATTGTCAGTTCTTAAAGAAACAATTTAGTTCTAACTAGGATTTACCTGTTGAAGTGTTACGGCTTGTATGTGGTAATAATAGATCCTTCTGGCCTTTTAAGTGATTAATCATATTGTGGCGCTGCCCTTTGCTATCAGGTCTTGTCACTGCTGCTTCAGAGAAAGATAACAGTTTCCATTTTCCACCAGCTAACACAATGCTTCAAGTTTATCTCTAGCCTGTTCCTATTGAAAACTAGATTTACAGCTAGCACAAATTGAGACAGTGTAGTCTGTAATACTGCATCTCAGGGCAGTTCTGAATAGAAAGTTTTGTCAATTTGTTAAATAAAAATTTATTGCTCACTTGACAAATTCACTGAAAAATATATTGCAATACGTTGCATATGTTAGTGAAACAATGCAACATTTCCACAAATTATATGTTGTTAGTGAGATTGATGTCACAATAATATAAATCTTAATACAGACAGGCATTCAAGTGACCATCTCCACCATTTAATTTAAGAATTAAACTGGGAGGACCTCAAAAAATAAAATGTTAGAAGATAAATCTACTACTACTACCTACCACCACCAGCAGACAGAAATTCAAATATAAGCCAGTAAAGCAAAAGAACATTTTGCAATTCAGTTCTGTACTATTACAAATGACTGATGGTACAGATTACAGGATTGGGCAAGCAGTTTCCAATAAGAAGGTCCAAGGAAAGTAGTCAGGAATGGAAGGAACTGGTTGATCCAGTGAAGACATCTCCTGTATGTTACTGTCAGTAGTAAAATAGCAATGAAGTGCATTGTATTTCACCCTATATTTCACTTAGGGCATTCATAGCACAAATCATGTGTCACATTGTTATGGCAATTGTTTAAAAAACAGTCTGAGCATAAAATTATGACTTAGCATATGTATTTGCTTTCCTGCAGCAATATAGACTCAGGCCTTCAAGTGACTGCAACATAAAGTTCAAGGTGGAAATATTGCTTTAGGATGGAAGCATCCTAAAGTAAAGGATGAGGCTTACCACTAATCCTGGTCCAAAAGTTCCACTCCAATAATCTGTGTTTCTTTACCTGACCACTCATGATTTACAATTTTTGAATGAAATTGTCTATGCTATTGTCTGCTGAGCCTGTAGTTTTTTTTCCTTAAGTTTATTTTGAAAAGGCTCTAACACTTCAACAGTAATGAGAGAACAGTCAGCATATTTTGTCTCTTTTCTTGACAGAAGCGCAGCGCAGAAACAGAAGAAGATGAAGAAAGACTTTAGTCAAAGGCAAACAAGAAACTTTGAGTGAAGAAAGATGTCCAGGGTGCTTTGGCAGAGAACTAAGTCTTGGGAAAAGGTAGGTACTATGGAAAATACAGGTATTTAGGCATAAGACACAGGAGAAACAACTGTAATATAAGACATGCATTGTGAGCAGAAAGGCCCTGAGTAGATGTAAGCAATGAGGAAGATACAGTAGCAGAAACAGAAATTCTAATGGAAACTGCAGTGTTGCACAATCTTAATTTAAACTAAGAGCCCCGACTTTCATTATTCCTGTATTACAAAAATCAATGGCTAAAGCACATTTCATCTTCCTTTAGCAGCTGACTTTCGCAATCAGTTTGGTGCCATTATCAGATTGCTCCAGTAGTTCTAATTGTACTGTTCTGCACTGCAAATCTCGATATTTGACTCTTCCTGTTTACTTTTACAAAATACTTCATTCACAGGTAGAATTTTTAAAAAAATTTTTTAGCTTCTGAAGATATATCCAAGAGCCTACAAGTATAGCACATTGAAAAAAAAAACCCAAAGCAGCCAGGATAGCTTTGCTTGTGCAACTATTACCATGCCTGTCTGATATGAATGCATCCACCTCCACTGCACTCTGGGCACAGAACCACCATTAATGTCCCTCATCAGCCCTTCCTGCTTTGTGCTCTGACTACACTGAGTAGCACCTGTTACTTACAGAATACTAGTGTTCATATAGTCAACCTATAATTAAAAAATGTTTCTGTAACATAGAAAGAATTTTACAAGTGTGGCCCTCATTACTTAAAACTTAAACAAGTTTTAGTATCTCAGATGCTCACATATGAAATGCAGATAGTACCTGCATTTATTAGCATTTCTTTTGTACACACACTGTATCCCCTAATAGATGTAAGGATAAAGGCATATGTTAATACATAGGGTTGAAATAGCAAGTAGTTAAGGCATGTGAAAATACACCTAAATGCAATGAAAAAACACATTTCATGGGAAGTATTAAGTAATGCAGAAATTAGGAAAGGAACAGAAAATAAAGGAGGAAAGATCGGAACTATCATACCATGTATTATGACACCAAGTTAAGATTTCAGACAGCTTGAACTCTGAAATTTCATAGCTCTTGTGTATTTCACTTTGTAGTCTCAATAGCTTCTTAACTGAGATATTTAGTAGCTTGCTTTTAAGTCATGGTGAGGCACATTATAAATTCTATAAAACTACTACATAGGAAATGTACTACATAGGAAACCGAAAATCTTTTAGCAAGCATTATCTTACATTTCACCTAAACACCAAGAGAATACATCCTGCTAGAATCAGTATTTTTCACAGGGACCGTTTATATCAGGAATACTCTACTCTTTATTATTAAGTCCCATTGCATCATTTGGTATTGACACATCTGAAAACAGACTTTTCTTTCTCTATCCTAAGAGCACCAGTAGCAATGAAACAACATGAATACAAGGCCATAAGCACAAGATACAGATTTGAAGATATTATTTAGTGACTTGTAATTAAATATGCATCATTAAACAAAATCTCTGGCAAAATGATAACTTGACATTTTCCCTCACTATTCTTCCGGATTCAGCCTAAGTTCCTATAAGACATTTAAAACATATGCTACCGTCCAGACACGTACTTAGCAAGGAAAGAGGAACAACATAGCAAGTTCATAAAATGTCTTTGTACTGACAGAAAATCTTTTTTGGTATTTCACAAGTAACCATAATAATGGAATCATACAGCACTTCAACTCCAAGCAGTGATCATGCTGAGACATTTCCAGTAGAATGAGAAAAGACATACAGTGAATAATATTTTAATGCAGTTAAATTTCATTTCAGTATTAAAAAAAATACGCATCGTAATCCTGGTGCTTTGTATGAACATCACTGAAGACAGCAAGTTGGAATGTGTTTATGTTTTACATATACTTCAGCAAGGAAGGCATTAATGTTCTGGAACATTTTTCTCTGTGAAAGTCTAGAGTAAAGTCAAACAACTCATGTGAACAGCAGATCTTAATGCCCCATTTATTAGAACTCTGCTGACTTTTGTTTGCAAGACAGTACTTGTGACTACATTACGTTGCTTACGTTCCTTTATGCTATAGTATTTAAGCTCAGATGTGTTTGAGAAAATATATAGTGAAGATGAAAGGATTTGCTGCAATAATCTCTTGTTCTGTACAAGTATGGATGGCAGAGTCAAGTTGTCAAAGAAGCTCAGACAGGAGGTGTGAAATCAGTGAGGAGGCAAAGTCATTGACTGGGGCCAGGGAGCAAACACTATTAAGGACAGATGTCATTTTTATTTCTTCAAAGCTTCAGGCCGTGAGTAGAGACAGAGTGAAGACCTGCAGGAAAGCTCACGCTAAAACTGGAAGAAAAGGGTAGAGGAAAGGTGACTGCTGGAGGTGATTCCTGAACTTAAAAAACTGTTCATCAGCACAATGAGAGGAAGCACTGAAAGAGGATATTTTGACACTGGAGAAGCTACCCAGTTTAAGCAGTTGCACTTGTAACCTGGATATTATGAAGATTTTGAAATTCAAATTCTATGTAAAGAGATGAAAGCCTTAAGTCACACGATGCGATACACAGTTTTTAGGAAATCCAGACCTACTGATAAGTACAACTGTCTCACACCTGGGATGGTTGACTTCAAAAGTACCTTCTAAAAAAAAAAGAGCCTCTAAGAGTAGATTAAATACTAAGGAGAATGGCTACTATAGAATAAGAAGTTGACAGGGAAAAGAGGGCGGCATTAAATTATTTGACAGCTACATCCTACAGAATTCCATAGCACAACATAATCCTGGTTTTGTTGTGCTCCCAGGGGTTACCTTCGAATGCATATATTCTGAAATTTATAGATATGCTATGGAATGCATTCTTTTCAAAAGTTAGAAGCTGCCAGCTATTTCCACTGAGAAAAAAAAAAAACACATTATCTTAATTACTATTATTAAGAGATAACATTTATCATCATTTTCATACTTTGTCAGCATCAAAACATTTCATAAACATTTTTTTCTGCACGGGTGCAGGTCTAATCACTAACTGAGTATCCATAATCATAAGTTGTACCTTTAAGTCTTCAGCCCTCATAGGTCACAATAACTGGATTAATGCTTTGCTTCTAAAAGTGAAGACTTTATTTGTTTCCATTTTTTAAAGCGAAACAAGTGCGAATGCAGATAGCTAATAAAAAGCATGTGCTTAGGTACCCACAAGATTGTTTTCCTTCTTCCACTTTTTTGTTTACTCATCCTCTCATCACTTTCCTACTGCTTTCCAGAGGATCTGCATAGCTGTGGCATGGCACCACTGCCTGTGGGTCCCAGGGAGCACCCAGCCATAAGTGTAGGCTGGCCACGAGTGGGAGGGATCACACACGAAGGTTTTGTGAGGGCCCTGAGCTCTAAAAGGAAGGACCAAAGGAAGGGCAAGAGTTTTCCTGTGTGCTGTTTGCTTTATCATGAAGATAAGGTGCCTGTCCCCTCTGCTCCATTTGTGTCCTGGATCAGTCTCCCTCTTTAGGGAGGCCAGCAAGACCCCCTGGTGTAGACTGATCCCTTCAGACTTTATGGCTTACAGTGGTTATTGGACAAAGCTTGTGAAGTGGATTGAAAAAAAAATTAACCAAAAGTCTTGTAGCCCAGCACTTACCTTCCCATTGTAGTGCATAGACAGTGAGACAGAAAGAGCATTTGAGGCTACAGATGCAGACACAGCTTTAACAAATTTATTTAATGCCCAGAGCAGTGAGATAGCTAGCCCATCAGCAGAGTTGAGAAGGTGTTGGGCAAGCACATATGCTCTATCCTTTCAAACAGACGATCAGCTTTCCTTTTGATTTCCCACCATGCTGCCAGCAGTCGCATTTTCTCAGGCTGTACATGGCTCAGAGCTCTCAAGGAAGCTATTTTATCCACTCTCTTCCCTGAAAGGGCCAATGCCTTAAAGGCATAATTAAGTCCTAAGCACATAATATTTAGTGACATTTAGTGAAGCATGTCATCTCTGGCAAACTGCCATAGTAGAAGAAACAGCAAACAGACAAACGTATTTGCATTGTTCTTTTATTGTAATTGTATTGTCAGCAAAAACAGACTAAAGTATTGGATGAAATACACTGGTTAACAGACTAATTATATTGATGCATTGAACAGCACTAATATATTTTGTAACAAGCACTATTTGGTGACAAAAATAATCTCTTTAAGCCACACAAAATTCTTTATTTCTGCTACTGACAATTGTATGGTTTGGACTGCTCACAAGCACACAGCCTGACAAACGAAGCACTTATCACAGATTCAGAGTAGCACAGCAGTGCCCAGCTCAGCTCTATGCAAGAGACCTCCTCTCTCCCACCTGGCTGCACTCCCCTCCACAAATTCAACTTCAACTTCCCGCTGATCCTTAAAGCAGCAGGAGACAGGAGCCTAACCAGGCAAGGCTGAACAAAAATGTGAACACCTTTGCACCCATGTTACATCATGGTAGTCACAAGAAATGTTGTTTTATCCTGACAGAGCCCTGATTCAAGGAAGGCAGAAAAACCAATGAATTCTGGCCAACCCAAGCCAAGAATGAGAAGTCTTTTGTCATCCTTCATGGCAGTATTCAGAGTTCGAAGGTTTTGTAGGAATTATTCTGTTATCTACCATAGGGAAGGAACAACTCAAAAGCAAGAGCTGGGGAGAGCTAGAGAATGAAAAACCCTTCTCTTTCAGCCGAGAGGCCAATGTTCATGTGCCAGGTAGCTCTCATAACATTCCTCTCTACAGCCCTACCTCTAGGAGTACAGTGCTCTTCACGTAGCCACAAACCAAATGTTGTCATGATTCCTTCACTACAATGATGCAGCAGCTCCCACACCCACCTCAACAAGCAGCACACACAACAAAGTTTACAACTCTAGCTTGTTAGATACGCCCCATGAAACTCAGTGCTCAAGCAAAACAAGCCTCTCTCAACCCCACAACCAGCATTCCCATTTGTTTTGCTATATGGTTCACTGACACAGGGAAGCAGCTGTCCTTCAAAAGTAACCTACCCAGATGTTCTCAACTCCCAGCCAATTGGTAATGCCTTTACTTCGGCACGTTGCAGTGAAGGCCTGGAGTCTCTTGCTATCTCTTCCTCTCTACTTTCTGGGATTTTTGACCTCTAGAATTCCTCACTATGAAGACCTTACTTATCTAAAATTTCTTTAGTGCACCATCAATTTCATTCTCTATTTAAGTTGCAAGATCTCTAGGGCAACAACTGCTTCCGAATGTTTCTGTATTATCAGCATAATAAGCTTCAGCTTGCTGGATCCTGAGGTATAACTTTAAAACAGTACTAAAATTACCATCAAGAGGCATTTTGTTATAAACTGTTAATAATCAGAATTTTATTCTTACTGTTCGAAAGAATTAGATTAAAATTCCTGTTTTTTGCATACAACATTCAAACCACTATCTCATCCCAAGGATAACAATTTATCACCATCTCGTCCAATATAGAGGAGATGCTGCCAATTTTTTTTTTTTAATCAGAATTACTTCATGCAGTGAATTAGACAGCAATTTCTGTGGTTTTGATTCCCATTTAATAGATTTAGATCTTACCATTTGGTATTAATTTCCTTCCTGTTTTTTTTTTTGTAATGTAGTTTGTCACAGTTGGTATTTACCTCCATGAACTCTCAACTTCAGAGTTCATCACAAATGGCAAAGTTAGTGATGCTGAAAACATTGCTTCAATATTTTGATGGTTCAGTATATATTCATACTTTTATTTCACCTTTGCCTGTAGTGCTGCATAATTATCTCTGTAGTATTTACTAAACTTTGTTCTAACCTACTGCTCATATACCTTGAAGTATTTTCTTCCTTTCTAATGTAATCCAGGACACAAAAGGTCAGCTGTGCATATTATATTGCAAGGCTTCTGGTATTTCCTTCCTTTGAAGGTGTAGGTTAAAAGAAAAAAATCTGAGCCACAATCACCATTCAAATTCAGAACTCTTCATTTACTTTCCTTTGGCTCAAACGTCCTGCCTGTCTGAAAAGAGCTGTCGACTCCATTAAAGTACAAAATCATTTAAAGCAAAATATAGGCAGAAGATTTTGTAGGTACCACGTAACAAAACTGATACTTTCTATGGCACATTGCTACCAGTAGTCTTCCCTTGACACAAAAAACCTTTCATCTTCACCTAACATCCAAACACAGTTCAAGCAGTAATATATTTTTTTCTGTTATTCATTGAAGTCTGAGTAGGACTATGTGGTTGCATGACAATCTAACAGTAATAGTTCTTTGCATTTTAGTTTAAAAAGGGGGAGGGAACAACAAAACAGTAGGGATGTAAGTTGCCTGAAGAGTAGGGAGTGTACAGAAACACTAAGACACAAAAGATTTTAAACTCCTTCCATTGTTCTCTCCAGAACCAATAACTTGATTATAGAGTAGTCTCCATTTTTAATGCTTCATTGATAGTTAGGGCAGCTATGTCTTTACTTGTTCTAATTTTAACCAGTTTTCTAGGGTAACTCAAAACACCTGAATTTCAACCAATTTATCTGAACTTGTTCTATTAAAAACTTTAATTGTTACTCAATTTGTTGCATTCCAAACTATTTTTTTTTCCCCTCTTCTCACCTTTAAGCAGCTTTCTTCAGCACCACAACTGCAAACGCTCCACTAAGCTGCCTTATGCATAGACAATGCTCCTGCCTCTACTGGGACAGCGGTAGCTAAGCCAGTTAATAGATGCACATAAAACAAAGTTAAAAACACATTCCTTGAATAACTGCTTTCTCAGTTTGCTCTAGCTCTGTACCTTATTCTGTAAAACACAGGTATGCCATCCAAATGCAACTGTTTGGAGCTAAGAGACTTAAAGATATTCCAGACAAACACCACATGTCCTGGATCTGAGCTTTATAGAAGAGCATACAAAGCAAAGGCGTGGAATCCAATTCCACCATGTGGAAAAAAACCATACCCACTGACATTTATTGATGCCTGTTGAATGTTTAAAGAGTCTAACAATGAATGCAAGCTCAGTGAGGTGTTGGTTGGTGTGCACAACTAATGGTGTCCACTATACTGAAGAACAGTGCTTTATAGCTAAGAATTTGCTCTACTGTGTTACTGTGGTCTTTGTATCTGTTGTAGTTTCCACAGAAATAAATAGGAGGCATTACATTCAGGACAGCCAAAGTATTTTTAAGAAACAGCTATCAACATTGTGACTGATGTTTTAATGTTTTACCAGATAATATTTTCAGCCTGCTGGTCACAGTATTTCTGAAAATTGACTTGTAAACTGAAAAATCTCTGGGCTTTAAGTCTACTTTAAAGAACTTCTTTATTTCGCTTGTAGTATTCTTCTTATGGGTATAAAATGGAATCAACTCCTATCTGATTTCCAAGGCAGTGAAGGGGAATGGCACCCAAGAGGAACCTTTCTCACTGTTTAGAAATAAATCCGAGCACAGATCTTTGTCACAGACAAGCTGTACATCTTCCTCATGAAATGCCACTGATATCATTATGGAGTGGAGGAAATGGGACAACAAGATGACAGTATTGAAAACCAGGATGCATGTTCTTCCACTCCTGCTGTGTTGAACACAGCACTGGGTCTGTACTAGAGTCTTTAACTATTTATTAATTCTTAAAAGCACTGGAAAGAAAACTCATTTTCTTTGAATACGTGAATGTAGTAGATGTTGCCAATAACAGTTTAGTTGAAACAGCTATGTGTGACAATGAGATGATATTTGGGTGGTGATGTTAGTATAACCAAACGCAGAGCAATAAAAAAAAGAACACGCACTGAAACAGCCCAGAGGACTGGCTAGTTTGCTAAAACACTTAAAACAAAAGATAAGCTCTGAGTGTAAAAACCTCCACCATAGTTCAATTACCTCTTCATTTCCCAACAGTGAGTGTTGAATGCTTTAAATCAGCAGCCTACATTCTACTTGCTCAGAAAGAGTCAAATGGGGATACTTCTGAAAACTGACAAAAGTCAGGTGAGGTGTTATTTTATAGTTTATCCTCTCCTTGGGTAGCTGTTTATGAGAACCAGTAAAGCAGATAATATGCTGTATGTAAATCAAAGCTGAAATTTCACCTCTGGTCAGTCTAATTGTTTTATGTTTCCCCTAAGATTAGACCTCATTTTCATAGCTTGAATTACTTGCTGCATCTGAGTGTTCAGCCTACATTCCAAAACTGTAACTTGCTTTAGAAGGATATTATTTCACAGCAATGCTGATATATTTAATCACACACAAAAGCACTGAGGACAGCTAAGCATATTAGAGGAACGGGGGCTGAAAATCTGCAGAAGTTTCCCAATGCACATGATGAAAAAGGGGTCACTGGATGGCTGAATTGAAAGATGTTACCCTGTATTCAAACAAGAAAAAAGTATATTCAGTTTTTTTTTTTTTCCTTCGGATGTTTAGCACAGCTGGTGAGACATTGGCTAGAAGCCTAAGGGAAGCTGTGGCTGTGTAACTGGTGCCTGCTTACAGAAGTAAGCAAAAGTGGATGATCCAGTACATCTTAGTTCCTTAGAGATAGTTTTCTTCTTTTAAGGAGGATGACAAAGGTAATATTTTTCTCAGGTTGCTCTGTAGCACCAGACGTTGTCCAGCTAATGAAAGATCTTTGGAAATCAAATGAGAAGAAATAAGACAGAATAGATGAAACCCTTGGTGAAACCCATTGAAGTTGACTGAAGTCCCTCAATTGGCACCACCTACCTTGAAGGTAAAATAACCTGCAGTTAAATTAGTATAGCAATAAGTGGTCTAGGAGGTTACATTAATTTTAATACCAGAAATTATCTTAGTGCCCAGATACCACTGGTATCTTTAACCCTGATTTAGTGAGAAGGAAAAGTTTATTTAACTTTAAAGTTCATCCTCCAGGGTCAATTAGTGTTCTCATTCTGATAATTTGGAGGTATACAGAAGAAACCAGAAAAATACTGTTTATAACAGGAATGAGTTAGAGATGTTTACAGCTTCCTAAAGAATTGGTGCCTACATGTTCGTCCTGTTATAATTCTCAGACACTAAAATGCATTTCAAGAAAATAAATGATTACAGTGCACGAGATGAAAAAAATCTTGAGTAGGCCACTGAAAAGGAGGTAGGGAAAGGAATCAAAATATGTCAGTGGCATTATCAGATTGGCAGAGCAATGTCCTCTTTCCAAGGTTCAAGACCTTAATACGTAAGACAAAGCACTTTTAGCATGAAATCAAAAGAAATCTGTAAAAGTCAGCATACTCATTCATCTGTGACCAAGCAACTCTATTCCTCCTAGCTAGAGTATCTTCTTTTACTTCACAGTTAAGTAATCACTCCACAGAAGCATCAGGTGCAATGGAATAGAGAAAAATACAGAAGGAGTTATACAATCTAGCAGCAGTTAAGTTAGGTATGCAACATCTGAAAGCAAATACGTCAGATTAGGTGTTAATCACTTTAGACACTGAACCGAAGGAAGAAACATTTAAAGTAGCTTTTGACACATTAAACAAATACATGTTTAAGACATACTAAAAATCTGGCAAATCTATTCTAAAATTTTGAAATAAACCAGCTACGTAAATCACCCCAAAAGTAATGCTTCCTATTTATTTCCTTGGACACTACAACAGATACAAAGAGCACAATAACACCATTTGATAGAGCAAATTCTCAGCTACAAAACACTATTTTTCAACACCATCACCACTATTAGCTAGGCATTTTTGCCAGCGGTGAACAAGAGCCTGCATACTGCATTCTTTATCCACACAAGTCCACTGTTGGTGAGTGACCCACTGTTTCACAGCTGTTATGACAGTTACCCATGCAGTTCTTTTTTTCCCACCAGCTCAAACAGATGGAAGTCAAAAAGTCCCAAATCCAGATTATAGAGTCAGTGTCATAGGACACTCCAGCCAAAATGGGCAACACGCTCCATGGTATTCATTATGGCATGCAGCCTGGCGTTACTGTGTTGCAAGAGAAAGGTTGTCTTCTTCTCTGGCCTGACTCCAGAAGTTGCAGTATTCAGCTTAGTCAGCACTGTGATGTAACAGAGTTGATGGTTTGTCTGTATTCCGGGAAATTCAGAAGGATCCCTCCTTTCCTATCCCAGCAGACAGTGCACATTGCTTTACCTACCGAGGGCTTTGCCTTGAACTTTTTCTTCAGTGAGGAATTCACATGCTACCACTTGATGAACTGACATTTTGCTAATTTGAGATAATGAGCTGACTGAGAGGTTCCTCACTTCATGGTGTGACAACTGTGCACGGCCACTTGGAACGTGACTTGTTTTTCACATCTCTGAAATGCACCATACGCTACCTTCGCTGATTTGTCTCCATAAACATTTAGCAAGCACTGATGAATGTCATTGAGTGCCATTTTTTTCTGCATGGAGGAATTAAATAACACACCCTTGCTTCATACTCGCTTCCATGTCAAATGCCATTTTGCATACTACTCCTCTGCCGCCATCTGTTACACAGCAATAACATGTAATGGAGCATTGGTGGGAAGGTTCAACCTCTACTGCCATACCAACAAACAGCCACCTCTGACACTGTGGGCCAACATAATAAAATACAAGGCATTACTTCCTGAGCAACCCTCCTGCATATGTTCATATTCTGTCCATCAAGATGACAGTCCAAAGTTTCATACAATTAAGCTATTTTTAAATTATAAGCCACTGATCATTACTTGATTACCCATTACCATGTAATGAAATTAGGAAAATAACACTGAGCATTTAATAAAACATAAAATAGATTAGTAATTAAATGCACAATTGTTCTATTGACTTCGTTTCAGCAAGCCTTCTCAAGAGTTAAACAACTGTGTAACAGCTCTTTGTACTATTCATTCTGCTTCTTTAAGAGCAGGGTAATATTTTATTAATTATATATGCTGAAATTTATCATAAGCTCTAGAAAAAATACAAAAGAGTCAAGAAGATTGAATGTACATTGCAGTGTTTATGTTTGCAAACTCAAGATATGGCAAAGCACTTAGTAGATTTACCAGCAACTATCATGCAGTGTTGAATAAAGCTAGCACCATCAGTCCTTACAAATATTCCACAAGCAGACTGAAAGTAAAACATGCAATTCTCGTGCTTTGCTTTTATTTAACTTCCATTAAACAGTAAATGCAGCATATGAAACAATCCTTTAAATGCTTCCCTTATTAAAAACATTAAACCATCGAGGAAGTTCAGCTAATATTTTTACTTGGCAGAGTAAATGAGCCCACACATGCCTCTGGTATCCCATATAAAACCTTCAGAGGTCGAAAACTGGTGTTCAAAAAAACATGAAAGAATTATATGAAGCTATATCAGTTAGATACATTCACCCTAATACATGAAGTACCTTAAAAATAACATTCCATGTAATTTTTAATTTAAAAAAAGAGGGCAGAAGTATGCTTGTTTTATTGCTATGATTTTTTTTTAATGGTTCACATAGTTGCGTAATTCTTTGCAAAATTATGGTTTGAACTTAAGGGTGCAAACTTAGCAAGAAGTATTGTAAGGTTAACAGGTCGTAAGGTTAACAGGTTGTAAAGTTAACCAGTATATAGAGAAGTCAGGCTAGTAAGAATAGTCAAACAGAGGAAAGGTGCTCACCAGTGTTGTAGGCTTGCAAGACTCCAGAAGGAGCGATCTCCAGGAAGAGATCCTTCCTTCGTGGAAGTCAGCCCTTAAATGGGATCTAGGAGAGGTGGAGCCTGGCTCCACCCCTTCCAGGCACACAGGTGAATTGCTTTCACCTGTGCTCCCATGGCTGACTCAGTGCTTGCTTCAGGTGGTCAACCAGAGGTTCAGGCCATGATTCAACAGTTCCCATACAAGTATGCAATGAATAGATCCCACTGTCTCTGATTATTTGATCAAGTTTGATAAATTCTGGAGGGCTGATAGAAGTCTGAACTCCCTCGCACATTCTTATGACAAATTTTTCTTATGCCACTCTTACAGGCTGTAATAGCAAAGTAAGGATAACATCACTAGATGCTCCAATTCTTGCAGGGACTTATTTTTTCAAATGCCTTTAACCATTTATTACTATATTCAGGAAAGGAAAATACGGGTGCATATCTTAGCTATGCTAAATAATTGAGGCAGTAAAAAAAATATCTTGGCTTAAAACTTTGTCCCACTGGAAGCAAGAGCAAGACCTGCAGGAAAAGAATGACAGTGTATGTGCCTCAAGAAAATAAAAGGGAGAAGGAAAGCTTCCGGAAAAGACGTATTTACTCTATGTGAGCAGCAGAAAGACCACGCCTGAAGGAGAGGGACAGCATGTTCAACAAACAAAAAAAATATTAGGAAGCAAATCTTCACAGTTTCACGGAATAATGTGTCCTGACATCAATATGTCATGTTTTGAGACATTTAAATCAATGGAGTTATTCATTGATTTTGACTTAGCAGAGAACAAAGTGTAAAAAGTAAGTCTTGCTGGACAAAAAAGAATGCAATTTCCACAATTTTTCTCGTGTTCCACTAAGTAATAAAAAAATTCCTTATCAGTTTGGAATTGAATTGCTATGTTAAATTCTATAAACGTTAAAAACGTGATTCAGTCTATAGTAGAATAGTCTTCTTTCTCCTATTCTACTTTTTTCTTTTCTCCCCCACTGGAGAGGATAAACATCTGTCCTCTAAAATCATTTAAGACCACTCAGAGTACATGAGGATACATTGCAATTTTCTATCTGCAAAGCATTTCATGCCACAAGGACACGGTAACTACTTTTCATAGAAGGAATTATCAAAAGAATAGCATATAATCATTGCAAAGGGCAAATATGCAATCTAGGGATATCAATGTTTGTTCTTGCTCTTACACTCATCTTTATTAATAAAATAAATTATATAAATTGACTCACAATAAAGAACGTTTCCCACAGGATAGAAATCAAGAAGGTTGGTTTTCTTCCTTTTACTCTGCCAGTGAAAAAGAGATATTCGTTTTCCACTGGGCTATTTACTAATCACAAACAATTACTCATTAGCCTGAGAGCTTATACTACAGGATTTTGAAATATTGTAATTAGGAAAAACTGAGCATAACATTAATTGTTTGGATATCTTTTTTCACGCTTGCCAGTATTCTCTGTAGTTGCTTAGCTTTGGATTGGATACAATTCAAAGAGACTGGAGTAACAGCAACTAATGCCAGGCTTAGGTCAGGTCCAATTTTTTTTAAAGATGTTGAATAATCATATTTTATTCTAAACCAAAAATATGTTTAAGTTGGAACAGAACCAGAATGACAGACTGGGAGAGCTATTTCACAGTTTAAGAACCCTATTCATCAATAACTGATGAAGAGACACTTAAAAGAGGATTTGGGGCACTCTGTAAAATTATTAGAATGAAGAAAAATACACGTTCATTGAGCAAGTTCACATTATAATGATGTCAAGATACAGGATGTAGCACATCCTTAAAAATCTACAGCTGTAAAGATGAACAGCCTGGATTAATTAATGAGCTGAGTGAGGGGAGGTTTGGGGGTTCAGATTAGATAAATATCCTGAGAAAAACAAACAGTTTAGGAGTAATCAGATCCCAAAAGACAGCATAAGTCAGATCTGTGGCAACTCATTCAGCAAAAGGTTGGGCTTTTATTTGTTGTTTTTGTTTTTTTTTGTTGTTGTTGTTTGTTTGTTTGGGGAGTGTAATTTATTTGTTTCAAATCCAACTGAAGTTGCCTGCTTCATGCCATTATTCAGCAGCATGCAACGGACCAAACTGAGCCCCAAAATTGTAACTACAAAGAGAGCATTCACGTTGCTTTAGCATCGCACCCCCCTAGGATCAGGAAATAAGGCAAGTAGCTCAGCATTACAGCAATTAGACAGCAATCCTTTTTAAGGAGGTTCAGTTCCCTGGTCAAAACACAGCACCCTGTCAGACAGGCACGTTAAGTTACACAAATTAAGCTGTAACATGATTTCAGTTCACCAGATGGTGGTATTAAGGTACTGCATAAGCGATAAACATCACTCAAACGTGGTTTATTGTCTGCCCCAGTACATTTCTTCAAGTGCTGGATACATCAAGAATCAGAACTGCACTATTTCTTTCTCCTTTAGTTTCTTTTGATGAAAATCATTTTCTAAAGTCTGCTGCAGATAGCACACTATTTCTGTATGAGATGGTTACAAGTTATACAACAAAAAAACCCTTTCTGCATTATTATAATGTTTTATTTCAATATAGGCTTATAATTTGAGTTAATGCAAGAGGGAGATGAACTCCATTCTTTGGAAGAAAATGGAAGAAGAGAAAAAAACATATATTTGAGAAAATTCCAAAGCACACGAAAGCCTCATCTACTCCCAAACTTCTTAGAAATGTCCTCTAAGAATAACCTCCTGCTTCTTCCCACCCCCAAAACCAACAGCCACAACCAAGGACTGTTAGATATTTAGTGAGGAAAGCCACCTACTTACACAGCACAATTATGAAGAATTTCTTTCAGAAGTGGTACAAGTTTTCAGTCTATAATAGCAAGCCTTGATAATATTCAAATACAATGCTCTGTTATCCAAGTAGACACTGAGTCCCAAAGCAGAGTACTTTGTGTTCCAGGTCTATTTCTTAATTGCCTAACTGCTTGGAGCTGCAAATTAAGCAGTATCAGCATAAAATATTGTTCAATAAAACAAGTGAGACTCATTTTGCATGTGAAGCAGAAAAAAAATAATCAAACTGATTGCTGTGGAGAGCAGTCACACAGCAGAAAAGAAAACATTATGTTTTCATTCCCATTTCATATCACGAACATGTAACCATTCAGCAATTACTTGGCAACTGCCAGACAAAGGCAGGCTTTGTGTTCTCTTGAAGAAAACACAGGATAATTACACCAAGTTGCCCAAGACACTGCAGTATCTTGTAATGATTAGGCCTTTTGATAATGAATCATCACAGACAGTAGCACTAATCAGCCATAACCCCACACTTAAAAGGTATTATTCATGCAATCCTTACATTTATTACTGTGTCTACAGATTGCCCATGTATTTTCCACACCATCATTAAAGTGAAACTGTTATTGTATGCCTATTTACATACTAAGCCCGTTAGGTCTTCTGACTGGATCTGGTTCACAATTAACTCTCTTAAATCTTACCAGATCTCCATCAAGGATGAACATAGGCAAAGGATATTAAAAACACACGTCTTTAAGCTTTCTAAGTCTGAGATCTGAACAATCCAGGGAGACATGAAGGCATTTTTCAAAAGACTAAGAGAAGGATTCTGCTCTAGTCTAGAAAGTACAAAGGCTGCATATATTATATATGATTGCTCTCATTACAGAAGGCAGCATAAATCTTGAAGAAGTACAGATAACTACAGAGAATCAAAGAACTGAAGAAAAGGAATTTCTACTAATGTACTTGTACTAAAGAGTGACTTTGTTTAAAGGGCAAAGCCACATTCTACAATCTCCAAATCTCAATAGTGCCATCAAAACTGTTCCAGGAATGGGAAAGCAGCTCTATTTGCTGCTCTTTCAGACTTCAAGGAAACCAAAATTCAAGCTGGTTAGTTCCAACTTGCTGAAGTCTCCATAAGCATGAATAAAAGCAGTCATATTATTTTAATGCGTCTTTCTATTGCATGGTCTTGGGTACCAAAAGGCAGCATAGAAACAGTAAGGATTTGAAGAGAATATTGAACAGCTGTGGCAATTGTTAAAATCTGATCATCACTTCCCAGTTACCCTCTGGACCACAAGACCCAGTATAAACTTTTTCCATTTCTGGGTCAGATTCATGAGACAAACAGGTGTCTGTAACATCCAGCTGTTTAGAGTGATGAGAAATGCAGAGCCAAGCATTGCCACTTCTAGGGAATCATGTTACAACAAATTTCTCCATTTTAAGGGTTCCTTTATCTTTTCCTCATCTGAGCTTAATGAAGTTTGGCATGAGAGACTCTGAACACTCATTCATGTTTCTACAAAGTAGAAAGATAATAGAAAACTGAGATTAATTGCTAGTGTTTGCAGTTTCACATTAACCTCTCAAATGTCATTTTCCTAAAATGGGCATCCTGCACAACCCTTTACTTTTGATCTAGACAACCGTTCTAAAGAAATGATTCTGTTGTATGTTTTATGATGTTCAAGGCTGATTACAGTAGGCTGCAAATTGTTAGGTGTCTGTCCTCAGTTCTGTGCTCAAGTGTTTAAACACCGAAGCAGATTTCTGAATTCCACGAGTAGTTCAGATGAAACCCCCGGCTTTCTTTATTACACAGGATAATTACACAGAATCTGAGTTCATATGAATAAGACATTTCTGAAATCTTCACCATTATTCCATCATGTTCTAGGATTTTAAGGGCATTTCAGTCTCCCTGTTCAATTTGTGAAGGCTGACATGCCTCCTCTCGGCACTCATGTGTGTACTCACAAAGAGCAAAAGGAAAACATCAGAACCCAAAAAAGGCTTCACACCATGCAGATCCAGCTGTCAGGACTAACTTAGCCTGCCAGAGCCTGGGCAGCCACAAGCCTGCTCACAGCCAGAGCCAGCTCTGCCTGAAGCTGGCAGAAGCACCCAGCAAGCTGCAGCACTGCATCCTGCAGGATCCTGCCAGCTGCAGTTGGTCATGAGTGGGGCACGTGGGAGCTCATTACAGAGAGCTGTATTCTTCCTCGCTACAGAGAACAGAGCTGCCCAGAGCAGCTGAAAAGTTTCCCTTCTGCTATACTGCTCTGCACTACTGCATGCTTCATATCACATTGACTTCATACATTTTAATCCATCATTCACAATAAATTATGTCTATAGGAGGTGCACACTACAACAGGCATCTTTTTAATTCATGTGCACATAGTCCTGCAGCACAGCAACATTTCCAAACTAAATCATGTTTTTATGTCGGTGAACACACGCCATTGACTGCTCTTGTGGTACTTTGGAAGCCTAATTTAACTCCAGGTTCTTTTTGATTAGATACAGCATCTACATCATTCTTACTCTGGTTCTAGACTTCTATTACTGTTACTTCAGAAATGCTATTTTTGTATTACCCTGTTGAAACACATGCAAAGTAGATAAGAGGGATCACGTTTTAACATTGTACAAGTCAGACTATTTAATAATTAAACACTTTTTCTTTACAGTAATTATTTAGATTCAGTTGAAGGTAAGAAAAGCATTTAGGAATAGAACAAATACTAGCCACCTGAAAACAGAAGTGAAAATCAGGATGTGCAGTATGTTAGGTATCTCTTCGGTCTCCTGCACTCCTAATTCCTGGCATTCAAAAAAAGAAAAACAACAAAATAGTCTGAAAAATTGGGTCTGAATTATACACTAAAAAGCCCTTTCTTCCAGCTTCTGCTCACCCACATGTCCCTACCTGTTCCGGCTGAGCACGATAGCTTGTATTTTGAGAAACAAAGCAAAAAGTAAAATTTACTGTAAGCTAACAAGCATGACAAAATATTTTTTGCTCCTGGACACGTAACCTAAAATCTCACAAGGAAACAAAATACTCAAAATAATTGTATCACTTTAAGAGGCAATCAGACAGCTTTGGGAGGGGCAGGAATGGGGAATCCATTCACACTTCTTATGACTGAATGTTTTCAATATTTTCTCCTAGAGAGCAATAATGGTTAATATCCCATTTTAAGCATCTTCTACAGGGCATCAATTTCTATTAGAAACATTGTGAAAGACTTGTTATTTCTAGTGCATGTGTATTTATTCATGTATTGATGGGTCAATGGACAGTATTGGAAAATTTCTTGTAGTGAGACCAGATTCATGTGCTTAAATTTTTTTTGTTCTTATTCTTGTCACTCTCAACTCCCTTTTGGAATTTTTTTTTTTTTTTTTAAAGACATGGAGATTGCTATGGATGTCTTACATATATACTATACCTTGTTCTTGCAGCCTATCAGCCAAACTCCAGCAGCATCAGCCCCTAAAAAGAGCTACACAGAACTCCCACATTAACACTGTATGATTCCAGCTTAGGCCAGTTTCTTCAGCATATGAAATCAAATTGAAGTGCTTTTTACATCTCTCACAGGTGATGAACAACTTACTCAGCATGTCCCATTGAGCAAGGCTAGTTCTTAACAACACCATCCATTGAAATCCACCTCCCCAATGGCTTTAAGATGTTTTCTGCTAATCCATCCAGTTAAGCTAGTACAGTTGTGTGTTAGAAACTATTTAGCAAGCTACAGAACTGCTGTATACACTTTACATTATTTTCTTCTGCTGCTCCCACAGGGAGAAAAACCCTGTTAGGAGACTACAGCTTCTGCCTTGCAGAAGAGACATGTGCAGAGGAACTTGGACAAAGAGTGGAAGCACAGGGTGAGGATGCACCCAGTGCATAGCCCTCCACACCACCACTGGAGCTTGTAATAGACACAAGCAGCTGGCTGTAAATGGTTCAGCTGCGCTCCTGGGGTGAGACTTAGCTACAGTATACAGTAGATTACACATAGCAGCTAAGCTGGACTTTGAAGTAACAGTGGAACAGCAATCTCATGGAGTGGGGATAGGGAAGGAGAAACCTTCCATGTATGATTATAAGTGACTTAAGTCTTTTCACACATCCAAACTCAAGTTATTACAGTACTGTGCTGCATTGACTGTAACAGACAGAGGCAACTTTTGCCAGACAGACTGTCAGCACTCAAGTGGTTGGTGGACATGATGTCCAGGATAAATGACAGGTAACTAAGCATTTTGCAGCAGAGAATGAGGGATGGAGATGCTGAGGAGGACAAAGACTTGCAGAGTGAAGATGGTTCCAGTTCCTGCTGGCGGTGGGATGAAGGACTAGACGAGAGGAAAGTTCTGAGAGGTACAGCTACAAGCTAGAAATCTACATTTTGCAAGTGTACTAGGGCTGTTCCAGCCCCCAGAGTTAAGAATACGTGGACAAGTACTTCAGCTCACTTCTTTCTCTTTCATAGCTTTTCATTTGCAATTTCATCATATGCCTTATAAAAAAAAAAAAAAAGGAAAACCAAACAAATCTATTTTGACCTGTTAATTATTTGGCAAAAGGCAGATGGAGTGCGCTTAGAGACCTTTATAACTAAGAACTTCTGCTTACAGAACCCACCAAGCAGCAGAAGGAAAACGGTCACAGACCAGGTTCTGAAATTTTATTTACCCCTTTGCAATATAGAAGATAATCATAGAGGCATCACGTGAGATGAAGTACATCCTCTATGATTTTCTGTTTGGTCAGTTCATGCGGTGTCTTGCAGATATCACTGAAATGAAAAAAAAGGTTTTAATTGTCCACATCTCCAGAACCAGCCAGCAGAAGCACAACTGGAAAGAGCAGCCATCGTTCTGGAAAGCAGAGAAGGCTGAAGGACACTGCTGCAAGACAAAATTTTCCAAGTACATAAGTAATGTCTTCTCTACATCTGATCTGCATATGTGACTATATGCTGCCTCTTAATAGTGAGGTGGCACAGAAGACTTGCTAGAAAAAGATGCAGCCCTGGTGTATGGTACATAGCATAGTTTTCCCAAACAGTGGTTGCAGTAGAACAAAGCCAAGATCAATTTTTAAATTCATATTATGATATCAATAAAAAAAATTAAAGCCAACAAAAATGATTAATTGTTCACATTTGCAGATACAAGAATTGTTGTTTTTCCCCAACAAGGGTGATCAAATGGAATTAAGCTGTCAAAACTACACCCACAGAGACTTTTTCCAAGGACAGGCTCTACATAGAGTACTTGTGCATTTGTAGCAAGGAAAGAAAAAATTTCACACTTCAGGCAGTAAGTTTTTTAATATGCACATCCATCAGCTGAACACAGGCTAAGATCCACTTGGTTCAACAAATGTATTCAGCTACATTCTCTCAAAAGCTAGGGATTCACCAGCTTTGAACCAATGAACCCCCATCCAGTGTAAGCCTGATAGAAATCTGTTAAAATAAAGAGAAAGGGGACAATTTCTGCAGAGACAAAATAAGGGATTGGTTCCAGAGAGGAGCATACAGCTTGGAAAAGAAGAGCTGGGAGCCAAGAAGGAATAGCTATAGTGGAGTTCACTGGAAAGAAGCCTACCAAACAAATCCAAAGCCATCACAGAAAACCAGTGACATTAATCTGGTTCGTCAGTCTTTTTCTGTACCTCTGTCAATGGAGGACTGAGGACTGGAAGTAAGCTCACAGCAGCCCTTGTATCTGAAGCATACAATTTTTCATTTAGCATTCCTTACATGTTTTTCATACTGGAACAATCTGCCTGTAATTTGTCAAGACAGAGGCAAGAATGTCCTCATACAAGTTCAATTCCCCTACACAAAGATATTTCAGTAAGAATGGTTCTGAGATGGTGAGAAACTAATATAAGCTTACGTAACAAAACATAAGCAAAAAGCTGGGCTTTGTTGTTCCATTACTGTTTATACAACATTCATGGTCCGGAGGAACACAAAAGCTGAAGATTGTCATGCCGATGGCCCATCAGCTTCCACAGACTTGGCATCAACTCCTATTTTACTTCTCATATCTCTTCCAGGTCAGAGAGGACAGGTGCTATGAGAGGCAGACCACCAGGCTGGCAGGTGGCCAGGACACCCCAGGATCTGGGGCAGCAGGAGCTGAGGACCCTACCTTGGGGATCCCTCCCTACCTCTCGCTGCTTTATCAGGTCCTGCCCACCTACTGCTCTGGACTCACCCTGCCAGGCAGGTCGAACAGAAACCACTGATAATTAACTTCAGCAAACAGAATGCAACACTACCCACATTAA
The DNA here is from genome assembly GCA_016647715.1 of Pavo muticus. Taxonomy (NCBI): domain Eukaryota; kingdom Metazoa; phylum Chordata; class Aves; order Galliformes; family Phasianidae; genus Pavo; species Pavo muticus. Next base: position 158,603 of record JACDJE010000228.1, on the reverse strand, counting down.
GCATTATAACAGCAGTAAGAGTTAAACCTACTTGATAGAGGGTCAGCTCCAGATGCAAAAGGCAGCAAACAATATATGCTTCTCTGATCAACAGAACTACACTGAGAGGTTGGGTGTTCCCCCGCCGTCCACGATTTGTTCCGCATGTCAGAGAAAATAGAAAGCCCTTTTTCTCATCATATTTCTTCTTTCAATATAGGTCTTCTGACAAAATGTGTCCTGAACTTGTTAGTGAATATAGAAATACAGAAATATAAAAATTGCCTCAGTGCTATGGACCACAGCCCATACAGCTTTTGAGTGTCACTTCTTTAAATAGTATTATTACCTAGAAAGACAGCAATCAAGTGGCATATGCCACCACTTCTGGCCTCGGAAGCATACCACCTTATCTATCATAGCCAAAAATATCAACAAATATTTCAGATCTGTAAGGATTTATATACGAAGAATACAAAATGCAGTTCTGCTTGAAAAGATTCCTTGATTTGAAAACATCTTACAGAATGAAGAACAGCTTTCCAGATTTGTAACTTGACAACAAGATCTTCTCTTCCCACCCTTCAAATAAATACAGCTGATACCAATGACAATGTGCTTACATAGGTTTGGAAAATAAGATTGTCTTTAAGTTCCATGTATTGAGCCATCAACAAAATCAGCAATTTTTTTTTTTTTTTTTTTTATAGATTTGTTTTGCCATCACATTTCATCTACAAAACAGAAATCCCATTAGGACTTTACACAGGCAAAATCCATACATCTTCGAAGCTTCCCATATTTGCTAGCTTGTTTTCAAGACTGGTGGTTGAGCTACAGGAATGCAGCAGGACAGGAACACAGGGGCTCACCAGCTCCCACGCATCCCATGAAACTCTTTTAAATGATCAGACACAGCAGAACAAAGCAAGAAAGCACAGTACGTCTTAGGAAGTGCATTTAGTACCTCACAAACACCATAGTGCTTGCTCAGAATGCATTCAAATGAACTTTGTTGCGGCTCCAGTCTACACGCTCTTGCTCTGAAGCATGTAATATACTCAAATGCAAAAGGAAATGCAGCTCTGTGCTATCATTTTATTTGATAAAAGAAAGAGAATCAGTAATACTAATCATCATAATCCTTAAGTATCTACTCCAGAAGTAGATAACACCTGATAACTAACTGAAGCTTCTCTTATACTACAAGATCTTAGCAGATAAAGCTGCCACAGATATTCAAGACTCTTTTGTGAGTGCTGGATCATAGAAAAATAAAGGCAATCCCATGAATGAGTCAGTGTCTCATGCTATAACTTTTTATTTTAGCTTATTAAAGGGAAACATTCTTTTGCATTGCAGGATCATTTGGTATTGTACCTCACCAGAGTTTAAATGAACATTTAATTGCTTGCTCGGTAAATAAGAATTTGCATTTTCCTTGCTGGTAAGGAAAGGCACCAGCAGCATGAACATTTTCTGTTTCAACTGCATTTCAGGCACCTTAGTTTTACAAGAAGCAGAACTGAAAGATGCACATCCTACCCATAAAAAGCCTGTTTGCAGGCCACCATTGCAATGAACTGATAGCGTTAATTAAGCTCCCAACGCTTAAATTCACAGCAGTGCTTCATCCAGACAGCACTTCTACCACCACTCCCATTGCAATCATAACTATGTGGTTTTTTTTCTAAAGCTACAAATTGCTTTAAGCTCATATATTTTACAAGGCATGAAAGGGCAATACAAGTATACAGGAAAGAATTTTATATAATTTAGTAGTCAATTGAAATGGGAGCATACACAACATGAATATAAGTAATTCCTATGTAGATTTGCCACAAGGTTAATTCTTAGCTTCTTCTGCTTGCCAGGGGAAGTATTTCAAACAATTACATATTTACGGAAAGCTATGAGAAAGTTCAAGTCCTTTTGTGTAAATTCAAGCTCTTCGTTGCTTTCTGGAATCTTATATTACCACCATAATTACCCAAAAAACAAGTCACCTTTTTAAGCTAATGCAAATGAAATAGCAAGTTCCATAAATGTAATATTCTAGAATTCATACAGTCCTCATCAGTGAAGGGAATTCCTCTCCTGTCATTCTTTTTTGCTTTCTATTTCCTTATTTCTTTGATAATCTAATGCCTGTCTTCCTGTTGTGGTTTTTTTCTTTTTTCCCCCTTTTCTTTGGGTGTGGGAGGGAGCAGGGGATATGGGCTTGTTGAAAATTACTGTGCTCTTTACATATTTTTTGCCACTGACTTCAACAAGAGTAAGACTAGAACCAATAATGCATGTTATGGTAAAAGCAGCCTGCAAACTACCCGGCTAGTCCTTACTGCACTGCCAAGAAAGTGCAATCAGTAATGCTATTATTCTTACTTTCCACTGCAGAAAGAATTGTAACACTGAGGCTGAATGACTTGCCAAGGACCACTGAGGGAAGCAATGTTTGTACAAGAAAATAGACTGAGAAAATCTCTTGGCTCAAAGGGCAAAAAGATCTTATCTTTCCAGAGTAATGAAAAGAAAGCTTCAGCTGAGAATACCCTTGTCAGATATTTAAGCAGAAAATCATGACGGGGAAAAGAATCAATAAAATAATCTCTAATCATTTTACGGGTACTCTATGTTTTTACAGCTTTCCAAAAAAGCATCTGTAGTTATGTGGTTAAAACACTGTAAGAAGTACTTCAATTCATTACCTCTGTGTGCTCATATTTGATCGACAGGGAATGAAGGCAATAAATCTATGTAAAAAATGTAGGCAAGTTTTGAACATTTTGGAAACTTATGTACCTTTTGTACATAAATTTTATTTGCCCATTCGTGTTTAGATACATTCCCGGTTATGAACCACCACTAAAACGATATACACAACATGCATCAGCACCACACATCATGTGAAAAAGAATTTTATACTGGGGTACCATCTACTCTCTTCTCTAGGAGTATACTGTTGAAAAATGTTATTGCTTCAACTAGTCTGGTGCTTCTCTCTAAAGCTAGTACGTATTTGAGCAAATGTTCTCATGTGTATTTAGTTAACCACAAGGTTAGCTATATTTAATAAATATTGCATGACTACTCACTACCAGAAATGAAGAGTCACAGCAGCATGGAGAGTTTAACCTAGAAATTTTGCTCCAGCAAATTAGTGTAGAAATAATATAGCTGCAGGCTGGAGACGTAGAAAGTGAAAAAAGACGACCCCTCTGTCAGGCTGAACACTAAGACAAGTAAAATCAAAGGAATAAAACAATATGTATTTTACATGCAGGTGGGCACAAGGAGAAACTATTTTGCCTGAGTATAAAAGAAAAATGGATTTTGACTAGCTGCTAAGTTTTGTGATCATTTCTAGGAACAGTCATAGGAAAAGTCCAGAGGGTGTTAAAACAGAACTAAAAGATCCAGAATTAATAGTTATTTCTCCACTTATCTCTAAAGTGGTTTCTTTTACCTAAAAATGGATTAAATCATGTACCACCTTCTTTCAATTTATAAAACTCTCATAATCTAGGAGCCACACTCCAGCTAGGAAGCAGCTGTAGGATTCTGAAGAGGCCATTTGACCAAGATCCGAACATCAAACTTGTGATGAGCAGTGGGTCAGAGCTGCTTGTTCCAACCCAAGTTAATGCAGCCTTCCCTACAAAGGAGCTGGACTACTACTACAGTGTACTCAATCTGTAAAAACACTTGAGTTAGTGGAGTAGTAAGGGAACAGTCAGTTAAGTTTTGCACTGAATGAATGCAACTCAAATTCAGTGAATGTTAAGTGGCTAAATCCATCTTTTAGTGTCTGATTTTAGCACTTAACGCTAACTTAACTCCCCTAAACAGATTGCAGGGTACCACAAGAGCCAAGATGGACTTTCTCTCCCCCCCCCTCCACATTGTCAAGTGTAATTTGAAGTCCCAGTTTAAATAGATGATACAGAAGTTAAGAATCACAAGTGTATTCTGCCTGAAGTTCTCTTAAGATGAGTTATTTGCAGCCGTGTCCTGCCAGATAGCTGCTCCTTTACCCACACCTTCAGCAATGCCTGCCTGCCTCTATCTGCCATCAGGATGACTGTGCCCACACTGGTCAGGGCTGCACCACTATCACATAGGCTTTGTGCAAATCTCACCTTCCATTTTTTCAGGCAGGAGCTGCACTGTGGGGTGCAAGAGGCTTCTTAGGTAAGTCAGTCCTCCTGTAATTCACATACATAAACTATACTGCTGCTGAACAGCAGGATTTAGAGGCCTTAAATAAAAAAATCAACCACCAATTAACCATGTAATTAATATGAGCCCATACAGACCTCTGATGTAAGCAAGCACTGTGTTTATCATAGAATCAATGAATCTGAAACAAAGATGGTCAACCAAAGAAAGTTGACTGTTTTTCAGTGTATAGATTTCACTATCAAGTGAAACGTATTCTTGTCACAGCACACAATATGGCCCTCTTCCTCAGAAGGAAGAAAAAAGTCTTACTTTCACCTGAGGGTGAACTCTAATACAGAATTATTTCTTCCATCTCTAATTTCAACAGCACATCAATTAAGAGTCAGCAAGGACAAGGGTGAAAGGATATAAAGAGCTGAGAGACGTATGAAGTACCTGAACCTTTAAAATAGTTTTTAAAACAGCTTATCTGATTCCTTTGGGCAAGCTACAAAGAAGCTCACATTAGTGGCACCACCTTCAATTACATAGTGTGCAGAGAGCTCAAGAAAGCAAGCACTGCTAGCCAAGTAGATCTGGGGTAATAGACCTCTTTCTTATACTGCAAGGTAAGCTGATTGCCTAAACTAAAGTGAGGATCAAGAGGCAGAGAGGACCCTAAGGGTTAATTGTTACAATCAAGGGCAATACTAATAGAAAGGACTCTTGCTTCCAGAAAAAAAATAGATTAGAGAACATTTGTGTTAAAATAGACCAGCTGATATCTAAGTCCATTGCCCATCTATTCACAGCTGGTATGAATGCATCACAAAGACCCATATGGTGTTTCACAAGAAGGTTTACTTGCTATAAACAGCATCAACAATGAAGCTTGTTAAATTGGTAAAAAATAAAGATCAAGTAATATCAAAATAATGTAAGAAAAAATGTATATCCTGAATTAATATGGTGTAATATCTATATTGCATCATGAAATGAAAGTCCTTCCCCCCTCCATCCATCAGCAAGCTGCCAGTTAACTGCAGTCTTCCCAGCCACCTATCCTGCTCTGATGAAATGCTGCTGCAAGAAGCAGAGAGAGCAGCATTGCCTTGGGTGAAAGCATCCCTACCCCACTATGCAGGGCTGTCTTCTCCTGGGCTGAGGGATCTGTGACCCAGCTGTAGGTCGGGAGGACCGCAACAGCACTGTCACCTTGCTTGCAAAAACATGCAGTGAGCGCCAACTGCACTACCTTATTCTGCAACACCCTGGAGCACTTCTGGAACTCAAAACTCATTACGAGAAGGCAGATAGGTTGCCTTGCTGTTAGGCATTTTTCCATGCTCTTTGCTGCTATCACACCGATAGCATTCAGCATTTAGCTTGCTCTGCCTTGTGCAGTCTCACACTGAGGTTATGCTCAAAGCTGTTTTCCAGGAGGCTGTGGGCTGCAAGCCCCAGGGTGGCTGCAGAGACCAGCTGCTTGCCAGGAACAGAAACCTTTCGAAGCTAAGTGAGGAATGTAATTTAATACCTGCTCCTTTAACAAGAACACTTTGACCCAAGATATGAGGCAGAAATTACAGAAATGCACTCACAAGAACATGGACAGGAACTGTTCTGCAATAATGAGCAACAATACTCACCAAAAGCTGGATAAAGACAACATAAACAAATGAACACTTGTGCTGGGCACAAACACACTGCACTTGAAGAAATACCTAATGCCAGCCTTGCAGAAAAGATACTTGAGTAAGAGAAAGGAGGCTTTTATATCAAGAGACCATTGGACTCCCCAGAGACATGACCTTCACGGAAACCGTGGTTTTGTCTGCATCTCCATCTCCTGGACATATTAGAGCTAGAAGGGTCTCAGCAGGTGCTACATCTTTTACACTTCTGTGATGCTTTAAAGCTTGCTGCCATAGTACCTCTGAAGTCATAAAGATGCCAAGCAACATAAGTTATATCTAATCATCACTTTACAGTTACAAACTTGCTATCTTCACCACAACCTTAAAAACAAGGAGAAAATCCCTATTCCTCTACAAGTCAGTGGTAAAACACACACATGCCTCAAGGTCTGGAAGGTAGCTTACAGCATGAGAAATACATCAGCCACTCGGGAATTTTAGTTCTCTAGGCAAGATATATCACCACCACTGAAGCCAGGATCAGCATGCTGGACTAAGTTATATGATTATGGAAAGAGAAAATACTGCGTAGACAAAATCTCAAATTGAGAACAAGCAGAGGAATAATCAGGGTGACCACTCCGTAACTTTGGCTTCTGAAGGACAGGAACAATTCTGTTCAAATTTACATGCTGACTCCCAGAGTCAGAGCCTTATAATGTAACCTTAAGTGGCATGTAGCTTTGTCACCTCAAAACACCACCTCTCTTGCTGTCCCACAATGGAGACAGGGTGGCCTAGAAGAGTCCCATGAATTTTCCCCATTTGTCTACATAGAAAAGAGGCAGACCAATGCTCATCACAATAAAGCAGCTGAACTTTTTAAACACACATTTTATCACTGTAGTCAAGAAAGAGGAAGAAGGGAAGGCAGCAAGGACTAGATAGAACACTTTTGATTTCAGCACTCAGATTTTTCACTTTTATAACTAGGCTGGTTTCCCCAGGAAGAGGCCAAAATAAAATGACTTCTTATCCCTACTGAGTTTTCTGCCCCAATATACTAATTAATCAAAATAACTTTATCATCCTCAAGTTTTTCAGAGTGCACCTGAAAACTAGTATTAAGATATGCTCCCTATAAAAGCCTACTAACTTGCTTGGGCTCTACCCATAAAATCTCAAGATCCTAAGTTAAATACTTGTCTTCAAAGGTAGTATTCATGAACTCCAAGAGTGTGCTTTTCAAGTTTTATATCTTATGAGATCAATTCTTGGTTTCCTCTGCTCTGGAGCACACACAGCTCAGGCCAAATTCTGTTCTTATTTAAAACATAGCTACCTCCCTCGATTTCAGGTGGGGGTATAACCCAGATCAAAACTGGCTCTACTCCCATGTTTCCTGAATAAGGAAGAAAAAGTGATCTCATCGGGGCATTAGAGATCCTCAGTATGTGACTATTTTTCCTGCAGAACTTTCTGTACCTGCGAGAAAACACCAATGTCTATTAATTAAAATCACAACCTACATAAGTTAACAAAAATGGGGCAATATCCCATTTCCAGTGAAGATGGCAGCAAACACTAACAGTATGAATAGCCTGTTAGTTTTAAAGCAAGCGTTATTTAGTTTTTTCCTGATGCTGAGGTGAATTGTTTCTGAGAAGCACTGGAGAGCCCCAGTTGCCTCAGTTTATCTGCAGAACAGCTACAGGATATGACAACTGAGTAGATTTATCCCAGGCTTCATTTAACCTATATTCTTCTCCATTCAGACCTTGATCTTTCAGCCTTGGCAGGATTTGTACGAACTCCCTTAGCATCAGTTTTAGCATCCTTTTCAAAACACATGCTTCTTAAAAAAAAAAAAAAAAAAAAAAAAGGCAAAAAAAACACACCAACCCTCAGTGTGAAGCTAGAAAAAACAGGAGTAGAAATGCACACTTAGAAAGTAAAGCATAAATACTGTGCCCCATCTCATACTTCATGCTTAAAGCTTCCTGCTTCTCAACATTTCAGTATTTCTAAGTGTTTTTCCAAGCACACCTCATTTAGATAAACATAGTTACAAGAATGGAAAAGTCTTGTCTACAAATAGAATGCTAGTGACAAAAACTAGAGAGGCATCTGTAAGACCTATCAACTACATACTGGAGAACTGTGTTTAACTCACACTGCATAGCACTGAAATTTAATTTAGAGTATATGTAGAATTTGCACTCTAAGCATCAAATACAATTCAGTTAACAGAAGTACTGCAGAATATGCTGAAAGCCACCTGCCAGCTGCTGTAGGGATCCAGCTTAGGGCCAGATTGTAGACCTGTGGAGATTGCCTCAAAGTAAGAGCTTTTATACATCTCAGAGGCAGAAACTGAACAAGAGATTATTCAAGTTTTGATTCAAAAGATGGTAGCACTATCTTCACAAAGCATAAAAAGAAAAACCTTTGCATTGCTTCTGAATATATCTGGAAGATTTTTCCTAAGATCTTGTTTAATTTTATATAAAGCAAACCCCACAGCTGCTGGTAAACAAAGTGCCCTTATTTCCTGCAGGTAATTGTTTTATCCAGGAGTTTTTCAGCACATCCAACTTCAGAATAAGGTAACATTAGCTTTTCTATTTCAGGAAAAGTTCCAGAACTTTGAACATGGAGGTTAGTTGAATTCCAAAAATTAAATGCACTTAGTAGACCCATTTGATTAGGAAAATTTTGCACACTTGGTAAGAAGTGTTTGTTAGCTCGTACTTCAAGATTTTTTTGCAAGTAGACTTTTCTACCCAAAACGATCAGATGTAATTCTACCATACAAAGTGAATATAATACTCAGAAGCAAACAAATCAGTCATTGTAAGAAAGTCACGCAGAGCAAGAGTGTTGAACCAGATTTTGTTAACTACGTCAATAAAATTAAAGTCAGCTGAGAGCTACATTACATTTGTTACATCTAAAAACAAAGCAGGACTTGACTTTCAATACACCATGTGTCAAGCACTGCTAGTCTCAAAACAACAGATTTCTTTTCTCCCCAAAAGGAGATCATCATGGAAACTGGAAGCTGCTAGAGGGCACAACCCAGAATTAGGGTCAGAATCTGCATGGTTCCATGCACATGTCAAGGCTTCTGCACAGCTCCTGGCTCTATACATATTAATTCTCTCAGCCAGACTACACACAGATATTAATGCTCCTGTTGCTGTATCCATTGGCACAAAAGGTCATTATACCTAAGACCCTACACCAGCTAGAGCTCAGCTGAGATGCAACTCAGAAAACATAGTATGTGTCATTTGTATATTCAACCACACTGTGTGATCTTCATTATATTTGATTGAACATTTTAGAGACTTATCCCTTACCCTATCTCACTTCCTAATGCTTTCAGTCACTAGTCCATATCATTTAAGCTATACAAATATTTGGGAGTATTTGTGGTGTTGCATACAAGTACTGTTGGCTTTAGTTCTAGGAAGGAGGGCTGGCAATTTCTGGTGTCAGATTTTTGGATGGCAGCTTCTCTCCACACCTTTTTTCCAGATTCCTACTGAAACTTATTCCCTCCCACAAATAGAATACCCAGCAAGACAGACAAGATGCCTGGGACCTCAAGTACTACATAGGAGGGCAAGGGATAACGGTGATTTTCTATTGCTCTCACTGCACATATTTGGACACTAAGCACTCCTATAATTATTTTTACCATCCTTCTTTAACATATCTTACTCCCAGTGACACGCAGATAAATATTAGTAGTATTTCTAGACAGATAATACCATTCTCACTGCATTTTTTTGTGGTTCCCTTTCTCAGCTTTCATCTTTCCATGTCCCACTTTGTTTCCATGGCTTCTCTCTGCTTCCACCAGTAGGGTACCTTATAAATCATTGATGAAGCTTAAGTGGCCTCCTCCTCCTTCCCTCTGCACTGACCTTTTCAAAATATCATATTAAAAAAAACAGACTACACATTTCTCTTTTTGCCACACGGCACCTAAAACCACTGTGGGGACTGAAACTGACAATTCAATTCAGGCTTACATGCTTTTTACATATGGAAGAGCCAGTATCTTAAATACTTGCAAATCTGAATTGGATTTTCAGTTTCAAATGCAGAGAATTCACTTTTTATTTGGCCTGACTTCTCCACCCCGAATCCTCATACAAATTTTGACCGCACTGACCTGTTTCAGTAGTTACTTTCACCTTGCACTTGACTGTGTCACTCCTCACCACAGGCTCTCAAATTGATCTTCACTTCTCTTTTTCTCCTGATAGTTAGTAGCAGATTGCCCAGACATCTAAACAAGGCAAGCAATTCTACAGTTTGATGTAAAGGTAAAAGAATTCACATTCAACACCCTCCCATTAAAACTTTTCATCAATACAAAGGATCTGCTTTTTCCTACTATTTTAGGTGCAGCCCATCAAGTCTTCCAGTGTGCTGCACTGCTACAGGTTTGTCAGGTAAGACTACAACTTCATTTCTTGTAGAATGACCCAACTCCTCTAACATGAGAGAATGTTACTTATACTCCTTTCATTTGCATTCAGAAATGACTGCTCTAACACTATGCTATACAACCTGATGAGATAGCCCAATTACTGTAGCAGGACATGTTCAGACCTTGAGCAAGACCAATAAGCAGCCAGGAAAGAGATGAAAGGCTGAAGTGCCTGTAGTCTATCAAAAGGTTAATGAAAGTATCCAAGACACCCATACCACTTTGGACAGAAAGATATGAAAAGGTCTAGAAATGGCTTTTAAAGATACATCGCAAGAACATGGCATCATGGCATGCTAGTGTCCACTTACAGTGTGGATAAACAAATTAGCAGAAAGTAGCTTTCTATAACTGCTCTGTACTTATACAAAACACATAATAGAAATTATTACAATTATATGAAATGTAATAAATTCAGACAGCTGAACACTCAGATTCCTCTACATGCATGAACTATTTGTTCACCAGATTAGGGTATTAAAATTAATCTTTATTCTGTTGTCTGAACTAAACAAGAAGTAAGCCCAGGAGAGTAAAGCTGAGCCCTGGGAAAGGTGTGGGAATGCTAAAGCAACAGCCGTAGCCATGGGCAAGCAAATCCTCTCAGAACTGTATTTGTAAGTGCCACTGGCCTCTGTGAATACTTATTCCAGAGGGAGAGACTTAGAAGAAGATATATAGTATTAGCATCACAGCTGCTTTGATTTCTCAGCAGGACTGTGCCAGGGCACAAGCACAGTGCAGAGTATCAAGGTAAGCTCAGACCAAAGCAAAGTTGCGTACATCACGCAGAGCTACTGACCAGAAGCAACTTTTATACCTCTTACTGACACTACATTACACTTTTTACACAATAAATATCCTAAGGGTTATAGAGTCTGCAAGATGCTGATCCACAGCTATTGTAACATCCAGCCTGAAGCACTGTCAGTCTCCTTAATAGTGATAACCATGTTTATTTCTCCCAGCTTGTTAGGGAGACAGCTAGCTATGGTGGAAGATAAAGTCAGCACAACAAACCTTACAAAAAGCCTTGTGACATACTGCACCAGTTAAGGCCATCAGCAAAATAACTGTAAATGCAGTGATGTTCAGTAGCTTCCCATTCAGACTGCTGCTATGAGGTGCATTAAAAGCCATGTCTTGCTGCAATAGATGTCAGAGAAGAGATTAGCTGCGGCTTTTCCCTGAAGCAACACAAGGTGCACAGAGGCAAAGGCAACAGAAAAGGACACGAGAACACTTGCTTTCTTCTATTTTTCCTATATGACTGTGGGCACATCACCCTTTATCTAAATCTCAATTTTTCTTCAAAAATGTAGAAAACTACACAGGAGGACTGTAAGATCCACTGACTAAGGCAGCCAAGTAATAAACAGAGCTAGCAACAAGTATGCAAGACCCAGAAGCTTGTCGTGTTATTATACACAAATTAATAACAGTTGCAATTACATTGTTCCCGCTCTCCTTTTCAAAGGTCTGCATTTATCCCTCATATACTCAGAAAAACTTTTATGTTAAAGATAACTCCATTGAGAAACAAAGCCAAAAATTCCCATTTTAGATATGGCCAGCAGAAATTTCCACACCTGTGCCTTCCTTAGCACAAGCAAGAGCACAGCAGTCCAGAAACAGAGGGCATTAATTAAGGCTATTTCACCTGCATTTTCAGTCATTAATGGAAACACATGGCAAGCATGCAAACCTGCCAGCTGCTATAGCTCAATATGGCAAAGCAAGAGTCTATTGTAGCACCTTCAGGCAAGGGATCACACCATTGGCTAAGCCTCACACCAGCTGTTGTTACCTTTAACCATCAACCTAAGCACTGCCACCTGAACCAGCACAGCCCATTCTGAGAGTGCTTGGGCTGCTTCTTGTATTAGGGCAAGGGGATCTGTAAGGCTTTAAACCAGAAGAACATGTCTGAATTTAATGATCCTCTCTCCTACATGGACACAATTGTAGCATCTACATGCACACACACAAAGGTAGAAGTGGTGGCCACTTCCTTTCACACAGATCAAAACACATGCTATAGTAAGAAAAACATAGAAAGCATGACAATAAAGCCAGAAAATTAACAGCTTGACCACAAATACTTGTTCTACAACTAACTGTTCCTGTGGTGTACCTTTGCCCACTACAGTGTACAAGCCTACTCTTCACAAAATTTTAAGTAAAATGGCGGAAAAAACTCAAGCTCTCTGGGACAGATGGAAGAAATACCACTCCTCCTCAGTTTCCACACAGATCACACAAATGCAGAAGATATCAGAAACCCATTTAATCCTCTAGTTTTTTGGTTTTTTTATACAATCTCCAGAAAATAAAACATTAGGAGTATATTATTAACTGCTCCGCTCTCAACCAGCACAAGTGGCCAGCAGTAGCTACAAACATCTTCCATGGGATCTCAGAGATCAGTAAGGCCATGTATCTATATTTTTATCACTTTTCAAGAAGTGCTTTAAGTGTTAATGAAATCAGCCAGAGACTATTAAATAGTGACTGAAATGACAGCTCTGCTGTATTATTACAGTGTTTGCACAACAGTCATTCTGCAGGTTAAGTTATTTTGGTATGAGTGGTGTTTAAATTAAATGTAGTCCCCTGTGTTCTTGTTTCATTTAAAGTCAACCACAGACTGCATGCCTGAACATTATGCAGAGTCAGTAAGTTTTGCTGAGTCCCATTTGTTTATTTTGTTTTTACCCTTTACTATTCCTTCCAGGCAAAATGAGGAATTTGAAAGAGTCATGCTGCATTACTTCTCAGGCTTTCACAGTGCAAACCACCACAGAAAAGGAACAACACTAACCTGGTGAAAACCAGGCATAAATAATTTAGCCCTAATAACAGAAACTCTGAAATCCATCTTAACTGCTTGCATTAGGCTTCAACTAAAGGAAAACTGAATTCAAGTCTCCAAATGTTCTCTGCGAAAGTTGGCAGCATTGAGTTAAAGCGACTAAAGACAGAAAATAACAGGTCTATTCTATACCCAGATCTTTCTGCACAAAGACAGATAACAGAGCTGAAGTAGAAAGAATAGTTTCAATCTCTGTTATGCTTTAATATGGTTGAATGCAATTGTTTATCTATTAGAAACATTTTTCAGATATGGTATTTTCTTCAGACAATTTATACTGTTAATCAGATTTCACCAATTGCTTTTCTAGAAAGCAATAGCACATCAGTGTTTGCAACCTAACTATTCCTTAACAGAGAACTACTTCAAGTTACAGCTTACGCTCAGCTTCCCCAGTGACTTGAGAGCTCATGGTAAACATTAGCATTATGCCATTATTATTTGTTCAAAGACATTTTAATAAACACTACATGCATATATATATATACACACACACACACGTTCTTGCATCTGACTTTGAACTTCTCATGTTTCTCAGAACATTTACTGTTCCTGCTATGTTACCAGGAGCATTTACTGTTACCTGAGAGACACCAATTCACATGACTAGAAAGAGCACAGAGAACAGGATTGCGATGCTGTAGGGAAACAGAGATGGAAAATAAAAGAGTGAGTTGGGTGGATGGAAATCTGCATGAGGTCCCCAAATAAATAGAGCCCACAGTGGGAGCAGGGATCCCATTCAGTCACAGATTTTATTTCAATTTTAACATGAAATAACTGCACTCATGACAGAGTAGATAAAGAAGGGAGAGGCAGCAGGATACTTAATAGTTGTTTTTATCACCATGAGAATTAATAACAAGAGTAGACACCATACAAGTACTAAAAAGCCCATCTTTGACATCTAAATATAGACCAGATGCAGCACAGAGACCAAGGTGCTCAATTCAGCAAACTTCAAACTAGTTTAATCCCCAGTACCAGCTTTTCAGAATGGGAACAGACAACAACCAAAAGCTTGACCCACACTGAGCTGTTCATGCTCATGCAGCTCTGAGAAATTGAATAAGCAAAACAAAGCATTTCAAGGTAGTTGTTTAGAAAGCAGTTGTGGTACCTCCATGCTGTTTTGTGCCTACCTTCTCCTTTACAAATGACTCATCTTCCAGAGCCTAGCAGCCACATCACAGTAAACCTCAGTAACTTACCACCAGTCTCTGTAGGAAGAGGTCTGCACAAAGACAACAACTCAGGCACTACTAGCAGCTTCTGTTCAATGGCCACAAACAGGAACCCATCCTGGGCCTCTCCCTCCCACATGAGCCACCTGTAGTGCAGCATTCATTACAAACAGCTGAGAAGCAATGTCACCTCTAACAGCTCCAGCTGGGAACCCATAGACAAGCCCCACAAAAGACAAACACACAGCCGACAGCAGAAGTAAATCAATGTAATAGAGATGTATTTCGAGCCTTGGATGACTAAGCAAGGAAGCAGCAAGTGAACCAGAGCCAAACTAGGCAGACCAAAGCCCTAAGTAGATTTGTATTGTGAGTTCTACTGAAAAAGTAGTTTTAAAACTAATTCTGTTATTATACCTTTTTCCTTTTGTATTGAACTTAAGTGTGTGTTGGATAATTAAATGTGGGCTTTGTTGTAGAAACGCATGCAGATCTTTAATACCACCATGCGAAAGGAGTGTGCAAATGATCTCAGAAGGATAGAGGAAATGTCATCTCTAGAAAAGGTTCATTTTCTAGATTCCCAATATAATATTATAGAAAGATCCTGTGGTTCTTGGGAGACAAACCCCTTGGTTACAAGATACTATATTTCTTCTAGCTGTTGTAAACTGGAAGACCCAAATCCCCAAACAACTGAAAACCACGACACGCACATCATGTGTTCCTGAGATTGCTGTGCTGCAAGCAGTGAACTCCCAGAACTCAGCAGGCCCACACAAGTAAGAGTTCAACTCATGCTTTGGTATTTGCAGGATCAGGGGCTTGAGATGATGAGATAAACTCATAAAATCTGGAAACAGCAAATTCTTGCTTGAGTAGTATTCATGAAGATTTACTGTAAATATAAGTAAACAAAGTAATGTGTTGCAGAATATCAGATAGTTACATGCTTCTTCTGTTGTGTATGAGAATATTTTTACCTAAGCTAGCTATTAAAGTAGTCCACAAATACCCATATTTTGCCATCTGCTTTTGAACTGAATGATCCCTGGAAAGCAGCACCATAAATATTTCTACAAATGAGTAATCTGTTCACGTTATATCCACTAATGCTCTCTTATGGCAGAGCAAACAAATAACTCAGATGTCATATCACTGCACGCAGCAACAAGAAGGTGCACTCTGACTGGGTTTTAGCACGTTACTAAGAACTGCATCACTGCTTGTCTCTGAGGATCTAACCCGGCTTTTTAGAGACATATTTCTTGACAGCCTGTCAAGAAAGTCTGGAGATGCACACAGAAGAAAGAATAGCTTTACCATCTCATTTTTTTTAGAGATGGTGAATTCTAATCTGGGCTAACTCTCAAAAAGATCTGAACAAAAGGATGAATAGAAAGTACCAAAAGAGGATTTATAAAGGTGGTTTTACAGAATGATGTCTTAAAGGCACAGGGAATATTTTATGCCTTGACTATACAACCTACAAGTATGCTCAAGGTTTTGAAATATAAGAAATCAATTTGCTACATTTATATGATTGTCTCTGACCTTTTGAGTTTAGCTATTTGAAAATGCTCTGTTCAGCTGCTGGGGAGACAGTAAGAATTGTACCAGCCACACAGATTTCACTGAAGTTCATCAACAAAGGAAACCAACTCTTGGTTCATCAGCTGCAGGTCCCTACTTGACCTTCCTTCCCAGCAGGGCATTCAGATTGGACACAGCAGATTCCCTCGTGTTCATTTTCCAACCAGCACTAGGCAGATCAGTGAGTCAGGAGAGCTGGGATGTTCAGAGACGAAGGGAGGGTGTCTGCACTCCCTTATAGATCCAAAGCCCGCTGCCATTTGGGCTTGGAAAAATCAGTAGCTTTGCCCTAGACAGGATGGTTTGGGTGCCTACACGTGCAGCCAATGCAGAGGGGCAAGGGAAGCTTAAAAGAGTTTTCATCTCTAGGCAGCTCTAGGTGGCTGGGAGGCTTTCCAGGGCTTGATACCAGCTCAGTGCCTGACAGCTGCTGCTCCCTGGTGGGAACCTCTGTGGGCACTCCTCTCTTGTTCATCCTCCCTTATTACAAAGCAACTGCTGAAAAAAACTATGGGGAAGGTGAGTGATGTCCAGTGCTTAAAGGCAGCTGAACAAATCTGCCTGGCCTATGCCTGACACCTTATCACTTTTTGTGTTTTTATCTCAAAGCTAATCGAAGCAAACCACTGCTTTAGTAAGGCTCCGTTATTTGTCAGAAATAAAACATGAAGCAGTAGGAACCACAACCAGGACATTATCAAGGAAGATGAGTTAAACTGCAGTTTCTGCAGTTTTTCTTATAGATCCTGCTCTTGTGACAGATGGCGTGATCATCCCGGCCTTCTAACAGGAAAGAAATGGCCCTAGGGGAGGAAAGTAAACAAAATTTTGAATAGCTCTATTATTTCAGCAGACAGAAGAAACACCATCCTCGCAAGCAGCTAACAGTACTGACCAACTAACCTAAAAGCTGGTCTTTTGTATGAGAGCAAACCCTTCCTCTACGTGCCTTCTCGAGAGTATCCTCTGGAGATAGCGGAGTCTGAGAGTTAGGAAACTGACTTCAGCATCACAGCATCTGATGTTATATTTAATTTTGCCTCTGGGTTAGCTGGTAACATGGAGGGTACTGCCTATTGATTAAGAAATAGGAATAGTGAGGCATGGTTGTAGGAATAATAATAGTCACATAATGGCACAGAGATCTATAGGTTCAAAAAAAATTAAGACTACCAGATGTTACTGTTCTTTTCAGTTGCCATGCAACCACGGCTACCCTGCTATGCTTCACCTTCCTAATCTCTTTAACAGCTAACTCTAAAACAAGTATAATTAATTTCTCAATGAATGAGACAGGACATCACCCAATCATGTGTAGGCAGAAGTCCTTTGACTGTAGATATAGGAACAATGAACAGATACAGCACCACCACAGATCGAGGCGCAGAGCCGAAGTGTTGTAAGATTTACAAAAGTAATTGTTGCAGACTATGATCTTTCCTGTAGCACATGTTACTGAGCAACTCAGAGCAGGCATATCGTTATGCTTCTTAGGAGACAGTTCTTGCCAGCCCTCTAGTGATCCAAGCAGTCTCTTACCCTGAAAATCCAGAGAGACAAGTGGGCTGTGCTTCAGCAGAGCAGTAGGACAAGGAGGCATGAGTTTGGTCACTATGCTCATTTACGCCCTTTGATTATAACTATATGAATAATTATCATCTTTTCCTATGGGCAGGGTCTCTGGCAACCCGCTTTGTTGTGCCCCTTAAACAAATTGTTTCTGAACTGTATTGCATAAAAACAAGGTCCTTGTAGCTATGCTAAGCCAGAGCACTTCCACCATCAGTAAAATGGATGGTGAATAGAATGGAGTGGTTTTTGCTTCTAACAAATATTTGTATACGTATTTTATATATATAAGGAAAGTAATGTATTCCCCAAATTACCTTTTATTGTGAAGCGTGTCTCATTTAGCATAGGCACAGTCCTGTGCTACTAACATTTCTACAAGCTTCCTGACCACAGTGCTGGCAGAGCTGGTTAGCAGCCACAGCAGTGCTCAGGGTTAGTGCTGAATATGAAGGTGTTCCCAGGGTTTCTGATTTAGCGATGAAGATTTTATTGTAATTACTACAGATTGTACAAATGACACGACAGTTTAGTGCAATACCTTATTTCAAAATACAGAAAAGAATACATGAAAGAGGATAAAAGCTGTTCCATTTCATTTCCTGTGAATTCAAGCTCTGGGGAGCTGCACATATTTGCATATAAGCTGTGTAGGAACAACAACAATGACATTCAGTATTTTGATAATTATGGCTTTCTGATATTTTTAAGGTTCTCTTAAATGATAAATACTTCAGTTAAGAATGTAGTGTATAGACTCTAAAGCATTCAGAAATTGTGATAAACCTCCATTCACCCACTGTAGAAAATACTGCATTTGAAAGAGCAGACACATTTGGCTGTGAAATACAGTGGTATTAAAACCTTTCTTCCTTGGACTTGCTGTGACTGTCCTGTAACTTTGCACAGATGGATTGCTGTTTCTGCCATTGGTCCAGGAATCATAGTATCCCTCCAGCACAACCAAATTTCCCAGACTGGTCCATCTGCTTTTGATACAGTGATCTCCACTATGTGGTGAAAAACAGGAAAAAGTCAAACAGCCTGAAGGTTTGGCCTTCAGAAAATTGTATGTTGGCTATAATACCAAGAGCGGACCAATGCCCAGGACCTGCCTTGTGAGAGTTTCTTCCAAAAGTTTCAGATGGATGGTTTGGTAATGCGGAGGGCTGCTGTTCTGGTGGATGAACATGGGAGCAGGACAGACTGGTTATTCCCAAAGGTATCCATGAGTGGGTTAAGTTCACCTGCTGGTTTGGGGATTTTAATGTGGAAGTTGGTAGGAAGCAGGTTAGCCTGAGGGTGGGGTCTTAACAGAGTTTTAGCAGTATGACAGTGAGCAGCACTTGATCCATGCTGCGTGGAAGGTAAATGGATGTATCCTTGACACTGTGGCACAAGTGTGTACTTGTCTGAATTATGTTTTCATAAGTTTATCAAGTTTTTAGGATCTGCCAGTCCTTGTGCACCGCTACTCAAAGAAAGGTTCACAGAAAAAATCTCATGCTGCATAAAAAGGTTTGTGTAGCTGTACTGTAAAGCCAACTCAAGTTTCAAAGTCAGAAATGACCATGTTTGGCTATAACTTGTCATAACAGCAAGCACTAGTGCCATGAATTCCCATTTCTTGTTTCCCAGGCATGTGGAAAGGCACATAAGAATTTTCCATGTCATACAAACTAGTACACAAATTAGCTGGAATGAGATTTTAATGTTGTGATTACATACTTAGATTATTAATTGCTAGCCCAGCCCTCCTTATATTTTGTCTACTTCTCATTATCTTGTTTTTGCAGTGGATGGTAAGGGAAAAAGACAGACAATCTTGAATGGTATTGTAGCCAGAGGGGCATTTAAAATATTGCTCTGCACCTGGGAAACAGGTTTAATTACTGCCGCTGTCAAAGTGTTTTAATGTAAACAGGTTTCCTGATGGATCGCATTTCCTTGCTGTGAACTATCATCCCCCAAACACAATCCACTTTATGGTAAGACTTAAAATGAAGGTATCATAAATTAGAGCAATGAAGCTTTTATGATTAAAGATGCTTCATCTGCTTTTAATGCC
The DNA here is from genome assembly GCA_016647715.1 of Pavo muticus. Lineage (NCBI taxonomy): Eukaryota > Metazoa > Chordata > Aves > Galliformes > Phasianidae > Pavo > Pavo muticus. Next base: position 139,036 of record JACDJE010000228.1, on the reverse strand, counting down.
TCAAATTATAGAAACTATAACAAGCCTTCACATTAAAATTTAAATAGGATTAAGAGTCTGAAACTCACTGTAAAGTAGATACCGTGGGCCTGATTCATTCTGAGATGGTGCAGAGCTTTGTGCAGACTCAGAAGGGAGACAGCTCCTACTTCCTTTGAAACAGCTTGGAGTAGGTTTAGCTGTTGGCATGTATTAAAAAAAGGACTGAGACTGCCCTAACCTGTGTACCACAGACAGTCTTTGATGTACCAATGGCATATAATGAGATCTTCCTAAAAGGCACCACAGAAAGCATGCTCTCTGCCTACACTTACTGCTCAAGGGTACTTTGGGTCCTTTAAAACAGGCAGTGTACTTCCTATGTATCTATTCCAGCAGATGAATCACCACAAAAACACCTACAACTACATATGCAAACTGAGAAATGATTCTGATCATCTTGATGTGTTTGATTTATGTAATCATCTTATCCCATTCATATTACTCGAGTAATAACCTCTCAGAGCATGTTTCATATTAAGCAGCATTTGTCATAAGCAGATCTTAAATCTGTAATTAAAACATTTGCTTCCACAGCATACTTACACTCTGCTCATCCTTTCAGAATAAAGACACATAGCTCTTACTTGACCTAACTCCAATAGGTTAGGAAGCTCAGCTTTCAGATGTACATATTACCCAAGAATTAAAGAAAAGAAAAGAAGTAAAAGAAATGAAATTATTTCACGTAGGTGGTAGCTGAAAGAGGAACTTCAATTCACCTTATAAATAATTCATGATGAATTATTCACTTGACTCATATAGAGATATAGAATCTGATGTTTTATAGTATAAAATCTCCTCAAAATTTGCATTAATATTGAAGCAATATAGTATATAGTTGGGGGTGTACTTTTGTACGAACTTTGTGAAATCTGAGTTGGACTGAAGACACCTACTAGATATGTACTCTGTTCCTTGGTAGAAGATGACATGGAAATTGCCCAGAAAAAAATACATAATTCAAGAAAAATCGAAGGGCGCACAACTTCGTGACTCACAAATTCACTCATTCTTTTGGGAGATGAAGCAAATAAGAGAAGTCCAATACATTCTAAGGGCATTCCTTGAGATTTCTGGTTTGTATTGCAGGACCACAGCCATCTCTGCATGTGCCACAGCAGACTTTTCAATCTGTTCGAATTTTTCCAATACTTATCATTTCAGACTAATAAAAGCCTTTTGCTAAATTATGGAAAGCCAAAGACCTGATTCTCCCAATGCTTTAACCACGCTAACAATGGCACTGTGAACATTCCCGCTGATATACTGCAGTAGTGAGGATGAGAGATGTTACAATTCTATCTACATGTTAGTAGCCTCAGAAATACAGGAAGGAAGCAGTTAGGCAAAGTCACTTGTCTAATTCTGAAACTTTCCTGTAAGTAAATGACCTACAGACACAGAGTTCCTCATTTGAAACAGTAATTGTACCAGTGGAAAGCTCTTCAAGAATTTTCTGCTGTGAGAGTTAGGAATATTTTATCCTAATTTCTGTTCCATATTCATTTATGTTTGCATCATCTTTTCTCATTTCAGCACACTGGAACTAGGACTTAAAGATGCTCTGAGTTTAATTAGTACCTCACTTTCTTATCTGAGATTCAGGATGACATCTTACACTTGACTAAACACTGCTGTTTCATATGAAAAGTCAGCAATAAATACCACCCTTAGCTAATCAAAAATAACTTGCTAAATGAGAGAACCGAGGTATCCTGTGTACTCAGAAACTTGTTCTGCAATAGCATGAACTAGAAAGCTGTAATTCCCACATAATACCTCTATACATTACGCAACAACTAGTTTCCATGATAATTTCATATTTCAGACCAAATACTTTTGCTAGGCAAGCTGTATGGCTGGTAAAAGATGGCTAGATAGCACGATATGGTCATCACAGCCTTATCCTGGTGATGGCAGTAATAACCTCTCTAGACTTACTAGATTGGTATTATATTTGGTCTGTCCCAGAAAACTGCTGGCCCACAGCCTCAGCAGTAAAATATCAAAGTCATCATTTGAATTCCCTCTTTCCTGCCAGCATAGATGTTGATGTAATGCTGTGGATGCTTTATGGGCTCCATTTGATCCTGTTTACTTGAACAGCTATAGCTAGCCCTGGCAGCAATATACTGACTACATTACACCATGCATAACATTGCCCATGGTCTGCTGCCAGACCCATGTATTAGCAGAACATCCACACTACCTTTAGTGATAGAAGCTTTAAGTCCAAATTTTTTTATGAAAGAAAGAAACAAGAGAAACTCTTGCAGTTTATTGTTTAAAAGCAAAGTTGTATGTGTAATAAACTTAAAAAAAAAAAAAAAAGTTTAAATGGAGATGCCAGAGCTATCCAAAATTACTCAGACATGGAAATTCATGGGGTTTTTTTTCATGAAAAAATTTTTAAGATTTATTTTTTTAAAGCAATGTCTTTTCTATTGTTTTTGCAGTTTTTAACTGGTAAGATTAAGAACAGAATAAACTCTAGCCATTTAGGGTCAGCCAGAACTCCAATTGATTGGAAAAAAAGAAACTGATAAATTGATACAAAAGAAACCTGATGTGCACAACGCTGTGCAAAGTTGTGTGGATTTTGTTCGCAATTTTAAAGCGACACAGATTTTGTTCTGAAGATAATTTCTTACATCAATTTATGAATAATTCAGAGGCGTAAAACCTCATAATTGATTAATATGAATTTGATTTTCATTCATAGAAGTCAGAGCACTGATTATTTTCAAGGTAACATTATAAATCAGTAAGATAACAGTAAATATTTGTTATTGCACTGATTTATTACATCCCCAAATATTAGTAGAGGTATATTCCAAAAGGTCTAAGTATGTGACCACAGTTTTTAAACTACAATTTTATTTGAAAGTATGTATTTGAATATAGAGGCAGTAATTAGATTTTTTTTTACATAGAGATGTCAGTACAAAGCTAAAGCACAGAAAATAAATTCAGAACAATCTGAGAAAATCTAGCCATGAAAAATAAGCACTTAACCTTTAGTTACATCGTTTTGGGGAACAGTATTGATCAAATCTCCTTTCACTGCCTTACCGCCTGGTGGTGTATCTACCCATTTTTCCGAAGTGACTGTTGGCCAATAGCCGTATCTTATCCCAGATCATACATTGCCAAAGATTTGAATTGTCTAAAGGAAGGCTTATATTGACAAGAAGTTTATTGAAATTACTATACAATGCAAATATTTAAGTTTAAGCGTATTTGTAAGATTTTGTAAGACGCGCACGTGCCTAGCAATGGGTCCCTCATCAAAGGTGTTTAATTTATCACTGACAAAAACATTTGGATATTCATTTACAAAATAAAAAAATGGATTTTTTTTTTTCTAGCAATAAATTAAAGAATGCCAAGCTAAGTTATTCTTGCTGTGTTTTTAAACCCAAACTTCTATGTGGGAGGGGTGGGGGAGATAGAGGTTAGCAAGCACTTATTATCCAAAAGAAGAATAATTACTTTTGCTGCTGTGAGAGGGACTGGATATTTTTATCTGAAAAATAATAGCTATTGCAGCCACTTTCTAAAATGCTTCATAATTACACGGCAGCACTGCACACTACAGAGTTGTTTCCATGCTAAACATCAGTTTGGACATACTTAAATTTTACAGCAGTAAAAACAAGTACCTATTTCTCTCTAGAGGACCATGTTACAGGAACATTCATGTTACAAATCTGATACATGAATCCATATACTCTGTATACCTGCTGGAAACTGAGCCTGTATCCAAGCTTCAAAATTCATGATTACTCTGTAATTCAGTATTAATTACTTCTTTGCATTCACATACAGAAAAACAGGCTATCTTGCACTTAAATTTTAGTTGAGCAAACTCTGGAAATGTGAAGCACTGACTTTGGGTGTTCCCTTCCCAGGAGGGAGAATTGCAATAAAACACACGTAAGTTAATCTGCATGAGCTCTGACTGATGCTGGATTATGTGTTAAACAGGCATGGAAAAAGGAAAGAATAGAGCAGTGCAAAAATATTGCACAAAATCCAAACTTTGCAGCTTCTTGCAGCTAAAAATGAGTCTTTGGAATAGGAGTCTTTCCTACCTATTTTGTAGTGAAAAAACCAGACAACTAACACCATGTATGGAATAGTTAGGCCTTCTTCACATCGTGCAGACGTTTTCTATATGAAAACTTTTCTATAGATGTATGGTTCTATAGCTCCTTGTAGAGAGCAGAAACATTTTAAAAGAGATTTCATAGAGACAGCTCCTTTTCAGAGAGCAAATCTGGTCATCTTCTGCCTTACCAAGACAAATCTCAGTACTAGCCACAAAAACTGTATGAAAGAATTAAGATTTGTCTCCTATGTGCTAGCTGAAAGTTGTCTGCAAATGTCCTCTGAGACACTGCACACTTTGGATGATGCTGTGAGGAACCAGAGGCTTCAATGCATGTTTTATGATAGTGGTCAGGATACCTGTCTTTTCAGTCCTTCTCTCCACCCATTTCCTCCATGAAACCCTGAGAGGTTTTTCAGTACATGGGTCAGCCTGGACATACAACTGCTGCAGCAGTGAAACCAGCCACAGTAACTAAATGTGGACACGGGGAATAAACTCAGGCTGAGGACTTTAAGAATTCACAGCCTTTAGCCACTGGCCCCTGCCAGCACTCCAACATCCCAGGGCAACTTCTCCTCTGGCTAAAGCTGTAAGAAGGGTTCAACAACAGAAACTAAGTGCACCACATAAATTCCAGAACATATATTAATAACTTGCTATGGCCTTCTGGCCTAAGTTATGTTTGGAAATCAGATTTCTTGCATTTATAATGAATGCTGAATATGAGACTTCCTATGGTTCCTGCTGTCCAACAATGGTATGGTTAAAAGACCACCATTACAAAGCCCATTTGTCCAGCACCACTGAAATCATTGCATTACTACCACCCAAGTACTCCCATGGTAAAGCTTAAAAGTGGTTACAGAATATGCTCACTAAAATATTGCCATAAGCTGTATTCTAATTGAAGATTTAAAGGTATTTATTGACATGAAAAATGCAGTATCTGAAAGGATATTTCTCCAAGTGACTGCTGAAAACGCATTATCTGTAACATGTATAGCAGAAATTTTGCATTCATGCTTGTCACAGCATCAGGAACCTGAGAAGAATCTATTCAGCTCAGTGACCTATTATCCGTGATGTTTGACCACATGCAGCCAATGCTTTTTTCTTTTGGTAAAACTTGTTTTAAAATATTTTAAAGATCCTTTTCCTTTTTTAAGGAAAATACGGAAGATACAGTGTAACATAGTTGGTCATTGTCCTAAAATGTTATAGTATGAGTTATTTGAGCTGAACTGAAAGAAATAAAAATAAAAATCTGTTTGGTTTACTTGAACAAAATTGGAATCAGAATTGTGAAATATTGGAATTTGCAAATTACTTTAATACCTGAAATGGAAACTTTAGGGGCCATAGTTTTCAGACACTGTAGCACCTGAAGACACAGATAGGTAATTGTGTTATTTCTAAAGTCCCTATGCATGCATTCAACCCACATTATTGTCATAGATGTATGCTAGATACATCCGTCTGCATCTTTATGTTTTGGTCCCCCCATTCCTTTGTTTCCACTGTAATTTGCCTGCGTACAAATAGCCAATATAAAAAGATGGGAAATTTCTTACACCCTCCTTCAATTTCTGCTGTCTTTCCCTTTGAAGCCAGTGGTCAGCTTGCATCTGAGCAGACTCAGCCATGGGCGGCTCTGAAGGAGCAGAGCGCCAGCTGTGCAAAACACTGGAGGTCTGGCAGCAATACTCGATCAGCTGCATACTGAAGCAACTCATCCTCTGACAGCCAGTGGCTCTGCGGGGTTTGTTGACTGTGGCTGTGGGTGAAAAAAATCACCCCAAACAGTCACTGTTTTGGCTGCCGTTATATTGGAAAGAGTCCATTCATTCCTCTGCTCCCTCCCGCTTACTCTGGTAACATTAGGCACCTTAGGAAGGCACTGTGCCTATACAATGGATGTGTGCTGATTAGTATTTGTTAGGCTGCATAGAGAATATGATTTTGTTGGCGGTGTACTGTACTGAATATGGATGGAGTACTGCAATGATATCAGTGAAGTTGCCTTCACTGCTGACTGCTTCCCATTACCTAAGGTTAGACCATTCACAGTTAAAAGCTGTTCTTTCAGCAATCTTTGGGGGCCAGGATTATGGAGATAAATACATGTACCCACTGAAATCAGATAGGAATCATGCATAATTTTTTTTTCCTCAAATTGAGCTAGTAATGACATAATAGAAAATCTACTTTATTTGATAGTGCTTTATAGAAAATATATAACGGTAAGACAAGTTTTGCAATGCACAAAAGACTTTCAGGTTTTCAAGGCACAGCTCCCCAAACCATATACTCAATAGATAAATTCGTCAGTGGATGGGAGTATACGCAAGGAGGGTTTTATAGAGACAGACACAAAAACCGGTTGCAAAGGTGTTTAAGGGAGAAGAATCTCAACAGGGATACAGAAACATACACAGTCCTTTAAAATGGCATTAAAGAATGTTAAGTATAGAAGTACTCTAAGCAAACAAAGTAAATGCAAACATTAAAAACAAAGTAGCAGCTAACCTTCAGGTTCTGGATTAATGTGTGTTAAGAGTCAACAAAGCCTGTGAAAGCCCATCAGCTCCAATCTCTATTCCTTGCCCTTCTCCAGGCCCATATAGCACAGGACAACTTAATACTCAAGCTAAGAGGCTTAAGTATTGGCTTTTGCACAATGTTACTGCATTTCTGTCACTGTGGCTACAGCTGTTACTATTGTTACTACTGGTGAAAAAATAAAAGTTCAGATTTCAATAAATTCTTTGAAGTACTTAAGAAGAAAATGGAGACAACTGAACAGCAACGATGACAACGACTCAAAGATTTCTCCCAGGGAACATTGCAGAACAATCCAAAAAAAATTCAGCAGAGGGCAACACTTTCCAAACAGATAACACGATGTGGTAGACTTGGCAGAAGAACAGAATGAAAAAGTAGAAAGTTCAGAAATGGAAAATGTATTTTTGTCCAGTTAAAAATCAATTTCTAATAAGAACACGGGCAGTACTTACACAGAATTATTCTCAACTTCTAAAGAGAATAAACATTTTTAGAGAAAAGTTCAGGCAAGAAAATAGTCTCTATTGATGGTATTTAAGGCTTTTTGTAAGTAAATTTCAAAGCACTGCTTAGCGAGAGATCATTGCTATCGTCTTCATTTTACAGGCACAGAAACTGCTACACATGATCTGTAGATTACTAAAAAAAGGTATCCAAGAAATTGCCAGCTCTGCAGAACAGATTGTGTAACCAGATAAATGGATGCAAAGAGAGCACACATGTAAGCCACACTAAGGGCCTGCTTGGTTGCTATTTGATCCTACACTCATACAATGAACTCTCTTAGAGCAAAATGTTCTCCATACAAATCTGCATTTGTTTCTCTTATTGCACAGAATTAGTTTCCTTTATTTGATAAAACAGATTTAAATTACTTCTGCATTGTCAGATTATGTTTCTCTGGCCTACTTTATCAAATAAATTGGCAAAATCTGTGTCAGACAGCAATTTTGCCTGCTTGAATGTAATGTAACTGTCAGACATATAGGCCATTTCACCAGAGCATCTCTAAGTATGTAACACCATTTCAAATTCCCAGATAGCTGTCAAGTGCACAAAAGATGTATTTTCAGTTCAGCAAACTCACTACCATTACTTCTGCTTTCTGTTTATTATGCAAACCCAAAAGCATTCAGTATTTTTGTGTTGTTGATAATTGCTAATTATGGAAGGAAAAGTTATCTGATTGTCAACTGTAGAATCAAATGAAATGAAAATATTCCATCAAGTATTTAACAAAAGTGTGGGGAAAAGACCAACTAAAAATAACAATGAACGTGTTCTCTGCATTGAAAGATCATTGGCAGAAGTAAACCACACAAAATTCAGATCCTTACTGCTTAATCATTTCACATTTCTTTAGCCACAGCTGCCAGTTGCCTTGTGCAATGTGAATTACTTTTTGGAGCAACAGAAACAAAGAAATATAAAAAGGAAAAAAAAATGTTTCTTAGCTGGAAATTGCTTCCACTAAAATAAAACACTGGAATGCAAATATTCATTTCTGAATTAATTAGTGACAGAGGGCTTGGCTAACCTGAGCTAATCACACCCCTAGGGTCCTCTAAGCCTCTAAAGCTGATTATCTCATGATTGTCACACCCACTGGGAGTTCCCTTTGTTATGAGCAAATTCAGCCTGTAGTGTGTTGTGGCTTTTGTTTTTTGTTTTTAAATTTCCTTGTTTTGCTGCTAAGGTTGGATAGCGAATAGCAACTCCAGCTCTAATTCTTTGGCTGGTTGACAGGAGGAAATACACTCCGGTATGTCTCATTACTCTCATTGAATTGTTAGAATTCAGAGAGAAGCAGCAGCTAGCAAGTCATGTGGCAAGATTATACACTGATAAGATAGCTTTGTCCCTCCAAAGTTAAACCAGATGCCAATAATAAATACATGCAATTCTTTTATTATTATTTTAATCCTTGATTTTATCTCTGAGAATGTCTCTTTTGTTGACAAAATTGCATTGAGTCGTGAAGAATTTTGTACAACATGAACTGCAAATACATTGTACAACACACATTTCATGATGCCCTTCCAAAATCCGTCTTCTACCATGACAGTAGAAGCTGCAGAAGGAGCATATAAGTTTACAGCTTGCATGTGAAAGAACTGTTAGTGAACAGGTGACAACCTTTTCCAGCAGGCACTTTTTGTTTCTATGAATTAAATCATACCAATTGAGAACTAAAGTTAAGATGTAAAGCTTACAGATGACCCGCTGCTGGTGGACTGCAAAACACAGTTTGTACATTGGACTTACAAAACAAATAAAGAAAAAAAATGGCAGGTGGGTAGATGCATGTATGCACGCGAACATTTGGGATGTACAAGAACGTAAAAATCAACTACCTTTTGCAGCTGGCACATAAGAAAATTGCTAGTACTGATTTGATGTTCTTAAAAGTATCACAGCATGACATACTCTCATGTCATTTATATTGAATCCATCCATTCAAACATTTAAAGTTTCTCTCAGCTGCAGAACGTCCAATCTACACTACATAGAGCAGATTGCCTTGCTCGGTGAATTTCATACGGATCCTGTGAAGTCTCTATTACAGTACGTAGCACTCTTTCTCCATATATTGCTTTTAAGAAAGAATATAATTTGCATTTCCTGAAATGAAATATGATGTGGAAGTTTCAACAATGTAAAGAAGCACCAGATCTGCTCTAGAAGTTGAATCAAGCCTGTGTTTTATGATTATTTTTGTAAGCAGTATGAAACGCCACTAAATTTGTGGGGTTTTGAATGTACTGTGAAATTTTTATCATTCACGTTAAAATGTATGACACTTTGCATATTGAAAATCTTGTAATTGTTTATTATGAAGTTGGTACCACATGCATGCTGCTATTTATGTGAATATTTGCACATCCCTCAGGTGTGCTGTAGGAACTGTATTAAATGCTCCAAATCATATACGCATGGTGAAAGAGCTGAGCTACACCATGAGAAACTTGTACTGAGCTTGCTGTGAGGCTAGCACTTCCCTCTCCCACTAGGTACTCACAAAACATGCATTCTGTGAAATTTTCACAACAGAAAGCGGAATGGAATTTAGCAAAAGGAAAGTAGCAATGTAACAAAGGCATGTGCTCACTGCACACACAGACAGAGATACGCAAGGACAGTATGCTCTTGAAGATGATATAGAATTTATCAAAGCTCTATCTACAACAACAGCAAGATGTTCCTTCAAATGTTTATACAAATCTGAATGAAATTCCACATGGAAATATACTTTCTTGAAACAGATTCAGATATATTTCCATGAGAAAGTTTTGATGGGCTCGACAGTCATAATGACAAATTTATGAATAGAGCTTCTTCTGGAAATTTGTATTATGTGCGTGCGTTGTAGAAAATATGTAAATACATATATAATTTCGAACTCAGTGCTGCAATTCTTGCAATATGCATGACCTTTTCATGCAGCCTAGACTCCCTATAGAAAATAACTCATGGGAAGATTTAATCTTTCATTCAAACAAATTACTCATTAAAATTACAAGAAAGGAATGAAAGCGTAAGGCTTTTTGCACATGGACCAAATAAGAATCAGCCACCGCTACAAAAAACTCATTTCTTTCTATGCCTTGACACGTTCTACACTGGAAATAAATGAGAATTCTGAACAACTAAAACCATTGAGTTAACAGTCATATCTCAAACACATAACCTGGCTATTCTAAAGAATATTAAGAGGTTGCTTTTCCCACTCAATTTTTAGGGCAAATTAAGTTAAGAAGCTGGCAAATCTGAACTTTGAGGATCATGTAAGAAACCCACATCAGAGTATGAGTATAATCAGAATGTGAAATATTGTACATTTTACCTTAATTATCAGTTTCATACTTTTAATGTTTCAAGCAGACTATTGAAACATTGGAAGCAAACTTCTTATTTTTAAATCATACCAGGTAATACTCCCACAGGGAATGGAAACATCTAAATTAGTATCATAGAACAGCAAAACCAATTGAGCTGAAATGACTGAATTTACAGACCTATTGCAGAACCATAACTGCACTACAAGGGTTGCTCCAAAATAATGCCTTCTCTTTTGTCATGTTGGCTCACAACTTCAGAAGTGGATGTTGACGGTATGGCAGTAGATACTGAACCTTCCCACCAACATTTCATTCCATTTTGTTGCCGTGTGACAAATGGCAGCAGAGGAGCTGTCTTACAAAATGGTGTTTGACATGGAAGCACAGATGAAGCAAAGATGTGTCACAGAATTCCTCTATGCAGAAAAGATGGCATCCATTGACATTCATCAACACTTGCTGAATGTTCATGGAGACCAAACAGTGGATGTGAGCACAACGAGGCGGTGGGTGGTCCGTGTCAGCAGTGGCAACAGTGGGTCACCTCCACTAGTGCAGATTTTTAAAAGTGAGTTATGCACTCTCATGTTCACCACTGGTGAAAATGCATAGCTAATAATGGTGGCTGTTGAAAAATATTGTTTTGTAGCTGAGAATTTGCTCTATCAAACAGTGTTATTGTGATCTTTGTGTTTGTCGTCATTTCCATGGAAATAAATAGGCAGCATTACTTTCAGAGCAATCCATGTACATATATGCCAATGTTTTGTGTCTGCTTCAACTTCTATCACAAAAATTATTATTCTGATTGCTTATAGAATCTAAATCTTTGAACTGTTTTGATCATTAAAGCTTTTAAGTCACCCAGGAATTCTTCAAAATGTTACAATGCAAGTTTAGCTTTCTAGAGTGCAGATGCATAGAATTTGTAGGCATGTACACATGTATGTATACAAATATTCAATGTGTTACCAAAGTAACTGTTTGTTTTATAAAATGTTACTTTCTCCAATATAATTATAGCACAGAAAACAGAAGAGAAATGGAAGAAAAACGAAACCTCTTCTTTTCAAAGATATCAATCTATAAACTAATATTTTCACATGAGGAGAGCAAAGAATTTTGATAAATAGGCTATATTTAGAGAAAACCATTTTTTTAGTACAGATCTTTTAGAAAAACTTTGAGAATTGCAATGTCGCTTATTTTGTATCCCAGACAACTGATGTGGAATCATCTCAAACTGTGCATGATTGAGCAAGAAGAGATGGACCTGACATCCTTCATGGGAGGAAAAGTCTTGGGATAAAACTGAAATGTCAAAACTGCAGCAAATTGCATGAGTCAAATGGAAATCAGGTGGTGAAAATGTCTTCCAAAGCTGATAATGCACTAGTCATATTTACTTGTATTTGCTGTGGCAAAACAGAGGCTCTATCAAAAATCAGGCTCACTCTGTAAGACAGAAGAAGGAAGAAACCTGCTTTTTGATATCAAAGAAAAGGAGAGCTTGATAGCTTATATTACGCATTCTATAGGCAATTATGTGGACCCTATTGGCTTCTATAACATTTTGAAAACGCATTCACAATAATATTCTATTTCCATGCTAGCAATGTCAGTGGGTGTCCTGGTAGTACATTATTTAGGCACATTGAGAAAATAATAGGATTTACAATAGCTGGCAATTTGTTTTCTACTGCCACAGTGTATGCTTTTGTTACAATCCTCGTAACTGTTAGAAATTTCTTTCTGGCTATTCTGTTCATCTTTTCCACTGAAATATTTCTTCATTGTGAATCACTTTAGTACGAATTGGACTGTTTTTGCTGTCAAAGGTTTTTATTATTAGACTTAATATAAATAGTGCAAATGTTTTTCTAGGAATAGTCATCCACATTTTTAATATTCTCTTGTTCTGTTTGTAGGTCTGATTAATGGCATTACCAGTAGCACTAGCAAACTATTCCAGAAGGCAGGGAATACTTCCAAATACTGGCCTCATTTTTATTTTTATTTTTTTAATCTTAATAAATTTAGATTTAAGAATTAGATTTTAGGGGTTTAACCTCATTTTTTCTTAAAGCTACCTGCACTAGAATCTTTGTTCTCTGTAGTTTACCTATTTAGTCAGGGAAAATATTTGTGCATACTTCGTTTTCCTCTCCCTCAATTCTGGGACACCAAAGACTTCAAGCAGAGAATCCACTAATTGTACATGACACCTTTTTTGCCATTCCAGTTTGATCAGTTCACATACAAGCTGCCTGCTTTTGAACATCAAGTCATTTTAAATTGCAAAGTGGACAACTATACAACAAAATCAGAGTTATATTCATCTATTAGATGACTTCTCATAATTGATAGACCTTCACCAAACATCAGCCAGACTTTTGACTCATCTCCTGCTGTCCGTTCCTTCACTCATTTCGCAGAAAGATGTCTATTTCTCCTCCTATGTACCCAAAATGCATCTCGTCCTTGGATGGCATACATAAGAGCGCACATCTCCTTTCACCACTGGTGTCAGAGACTGATGCCCTCTTTGAAGAAAGAACTAATCGCTTCTTAGTCAATCACATAATATTATGTCCTATTATGAAGATTTATTTGCATAAGGAATTGTTCTTTCCAAGAAGGAAGTCCTTATTTTGAATGAATTAACACGTTTGACAAGAGCTCATTAGATCACATCCTTTCCAACCTATGCTCTAGACAGTATCCCCTTAACAAGGAGGATCTCAGATCCCCAACAAATACCCTCTGGCACAGAAAAATACTGAAATTCCTTTCCAAGGAAATCAATTTCTTTCCTTGGGAAAAAAAATAATGATGAACTCTCCCCCAAGCCTTGGCACTACACACATACACCCATATATATAAATAATATTTATAAAATATGTAATAATAATGTACTGTATAGTATGTACATATTCACACACACGGGGCAAATGCCAGCTTTTTCTCTCTTTTATCCCATCTCTTCATCATCTGCTACATAGAGATGCTCAAGGAGAATCAGAGTAACATCACGTGTCTATCATTTGTGGCATTCAGAAGACAAGTTCCAACTAGATATTCCTCTTTCAGAAGTTCAAATGCTTTAAGCCCATACTGTATGTCTGCATTAAGAAAGGACACTTAGATCTGTGATACTTCTAGATTTTTTGACAAATTATACTACAAGCTAATAAGGGCCCAGGATGAATGTTAAATCCAAAGGTGCATGTTTTTGTACTCCACACTTCTCTGTTGACAGGTTAGGTTACTAACATTGAAGAGAATCTGCCACAGTGACAGGAAAAAGAGAGATCTCAATAAAGAAATTGACACTGCTGGAAAGATCTCATCTATAAGAAAGGATAATGTTTTTCTCTATCTTAGAATTGAATATTTCAAAAAGTCTGGAAGAAGCTAAACAATGAAGTTCAAGGCTAGATTCAGGAACAGTCATACCAGCTGAAGTTAAGATAACACCTAAATGATTTAGTACCATGGGGTATAGCATTTGGCCCCAAAACTGGGGTCAAGACAGCTACCCCAGTGGCACAGGTCCAGCAGAATCCTCTGTGGAACATTTTGTCTTCCTATAATCAGATAATATGATACAAACACATTTAGTAAAATATGATTATTAGAGGTTAATTTGCTGCAATTTTTTCTGCCAAATTACCAATTAATGCAGCTGGAAATAAATATTTTACAGATCTATCATCAAGCCGAGAAAGAAATTGAATCCTCAATTGGAGTCTCTAACTATTAATGTATTAAATTATCCTTATATATCTTCAGCTGATTATGTCAAGCGCTCTTCCACAATTTGAAAGAGTAGTACTAAATTAAATGATAAATGAGTATTGATTATTTTTTAACTTATGTTTCCCTAGATTTTGATATGGATATTGCTAACTGTTGCTGAGCCACAGTGAACGGAGGCAGTGACTTCAAATAAATACTTAACATCTGCATAATAACCAAGCATCACGTTTGCATTTTTTCTTGTCATTACAAAGATGTCCTATTACTTTTTAAAGACACATATGCATACATATATCATCATAGCAAGTTCTCTTAGTTTGTAGTAAGATTGCCAACTCAATTATTTTTGCCACCATGTCTAGTGCCTTATTTGACCACCAGAACCTATCTACCTATCACCAGAGGAACTCTAAGTTTTGAAGAAAATTCATGTTTCTAAAACGAAGCATTTTCCACCTTCTGTTCCTTCCCCTTCACTTTCTGACATTCACAGAACAAGCATGTAAAATGCACCAAGTACATCCCTTCTGTTATAGTAGCAGCACTTGTTACAAAGGGTGTATAGCAGCTACGTTTGCCTCTTCCATTTAAAAAATACTAGCCACATAGAATAGACATAGTATTCAGTGAGTTTGATCAACATATATGCTAATAAAGCGTGCTGCATTTACAGTTTATAGGCACAATAAAACAATGGCAAGGATTTTGTTTGTCAACATTTAAGGATTTGGAAGTCAGAAATGCCAGTGCCAACACGTTTGGTAATGTATGACTACCAGAAAGCCCTGAAAATACTACTATTGACATACAAGTCATGTTGATAACTTTGTCCTACACAGAAAAATACTGCAGTAATCAGCAATTTTCTAGATGCCAAGTGCTTTTTGCTTCAAAAGCATATTGTTTATCTATGCAAACTGCTACTGACAGTATGTTTTCTTTAACATTAAAAACTAGTAGGGTGGATTATAGCTCGTTTTGTATCTAAAAAAGTAATATTCATACTGAGTAAAGTAATTCTAATAAATACAATATTTCTTATTAATTTGTGGCATAATAAATCCAGTCATTTTATGGCATATAAGAGTGTTTTATTGGCCATTACGAAATTCCATTTCCTCCCAGATAGCTCCCTTAGCTCCCTGCAGCTTTGTCTCCAAATTAAAGAAATATTCTTGAATGCCTTTTAGAGAGTCACAGGCCAAACTACATAAAAAGACAGCTGCAGGCCAGCAAAGAATCTCTGAAAACTGGCTTTTGAAAATTGCCAGCTACCTGATTCAGTTTTCCTTAGCAAATTCGGCCTGGAAACAGAGTCACCAATTCAGGCCCCAAAGGATGAAGGAAAGATATCTTTCCTCCCTATATGCCCCAGCGAGTCCACATAATCAACTTCTTCCAGGGAAGGAGATGCAGAACATGACCCTCTCTTGCAATAGATTTGTGTGGATCCACATGACCACATGGCATTAAAACACTTCTGAGTTGCAGTGGAAGGCAAATGCAGTTGCTACACCAATAGCACAATATAGAATTCTCCTACACAGAATTCAGAGTATTCCACTGTTTTTAGCTCAATCCAGGCACACAGTTTTGAGTTCATTTGGCGCTTGCATGTAGTCAGCTGGAGGATATAGATGTATGATGACTGCAAATGAATATGCAGAGGGCTCCGAAATAACAGTGAATGAGTGAATTATATTAAAGGATAGGAATTACATGTACTTTGAGTGAAGAATATGTAGGATGCAGCTGGATAGAGTAGTCATTGAGTTAAAATGGAAACAATTGTGAAGGATAACTCCTAAAATAAAATCCCCTTTGCTGTTATTACAGGAAGCTTGAACATTAAACTTGACAAAAAGGCTAAGTAAAGTCAACTGAAGTTTGATTTCAGGTACATTGGGTCAAATTATACGTTGCAAATAAGATTCACTGTAAGTTTGTTGTTCATTAATCATTTGTGAATAGATTTTCTGTATTTGTAGCCATACACCAAATTACTTATACGTAAGCATGCCACAATCTTCTGCATTGTTTGCAAATCACTTATATTGATTGTTCATAGTATGTAGCTGATAGTTTAACTCACAAGCAGGTATTTCTCAAGATTATCTCCAAATAAAATAGAGATGAAATAACAAAGAAAAATGTACTTTTTATATGTATGTCTGAATGAATACTTGTACATTTTCAAACATCTGAGATTTCAGTAAATGTTCAGAAACTGTACAAATATGAAGACTGGACCAAAAAGTGAAATTGAATATACCACAGTATTCATTGATCTCATCACAGTGTTCATTGACCATGTCAGTAATTGAGGATTGTTCTTTTAGCTCTAATTCCCAGAATTTCAAAAGAAAAATAATGGTAAAGTATTGAAATAGCCCTCAAAGGAAGGAAAAAGTATTGAATGTAACATGTAACTTTTAGATTAACCAGTAACTGAAATTACTTAATTCCTTGGAGAAAACACCATTATAAAAAAAGCTTCATGGAAAATGAAAATACACAAGGCAGCAGAATGCAACTGAAAAATCAAGAGAAAATGAATATTACTGCAAACTAAAATAATTAAGCCTCCACAGCCTAAATGACTTACCCCATAGAAACACACACATAACCGGCATTTTTGCGAAAAAACTGGCCCGCTAAGAATGAAGAAACTACAGAGATTAGAGAAAGTAGCTGCAGAAAAACAACCAAACAAGGATCTAAGAAAACACAAAAGCAATTCCTTAAGCGCTAGGAACTTTATCTGTACCAGAATCTACCGATAAGCCAGGAATATTTAAATCAGAAAAAATCATTTGAGGTAAAGCAAAGAGTAAGTATCAAAACTTACCATTAAAAACATTTAATATTTACTATAAAAAAATCCTTCCATCTCCCCTATAGGAGGCTTCAATCACAAACATCCATAACCTTAATGATCTTAATCACCAATCAACTTGAATCGTCACATGTGCTGATTATTTGGAATCTTACCTTGAAAGCCATGCAAATAAAAACAATTATTCTGCATACCAACATTATTTTATTTTTGTAATATGTAAACTTCATCTTCAGAGAGCATATGGAAATGTTCTGGCCAGAAGAAGGAAAAAATTAGGCCAAATGACAAATTGTTAAAACAAAAACACCGAGAAAGGTAGTAGAGTAATTTTACCATAAAATTAAAAGAATGGCAGCATTTAAAAGTTCTGATAAACCAGGAGAACATCTCTGAAAAGCTGTCTTATTCTAAGGAATAGATTTAAATGTCTTCTAGCTAATGTGTAAGATCTTTCAAGACAAAATTAAACACATTTATTTTATTCAGTACTTGTTAACTAGTGGTAAGTAGACTCAATAAGACTATCAAGACTATTTTCTGACTGCCTGTTTTCAGTGCAGAAAAAGGTATTTCCCTTTACCACTGAGTTTTATGAATTTGGTAAATCACTGAGTCTTAGCATGAAGTTTTTCTCTTTTTTCCCCCTACCTTTTCTTCTTTTTCTTTACAATCTTACAAGTGAACCACACAGTATGAAACACAAGAAGGAATCAAAGTACTGAAAATGTAGCCTGGCTCACAAAGTATTGTACTTTAATGACCACAACAGCAAAAACTAAGATTGCAATAGCTCCTATGAGCTCCCTTGCAAATGATGGAGGTAACTATTTCTGAGGGCTCGGTACAAACTCTTTTTCTGGTCATGGTGGCTTTTTTCCTTCTTAAAGGACATGACCTAAAAGCAATGGTAGACATTCAAAAAGATTTTGTGAAGAGTGTGAAAAATTTATTAACTTCTCATGCAGTGTGATGCCTCACATGCTGTTATTCATTATCATATTCAGTAATAGGAATAGAAAATGCCACAGAATAAAACCAAATTGATTCCTTAGGAAAAGAAATGGAATGCTGTTGAGTTTGATGGCTGTGTTCAATTCATTTCAAGAGTTTTATATCATCACTAGGTTCATTCAGTTCTATATAACCACTAACACACTGGAAGGGATGAGAATCAAAAGAAAAAGCAATGGCACACGGCATAGAGGTAACAGCTCATTTTGCAATTGACATTCTAACAGAGGGATGACATAGCCAGGCATAACTAAAAGCAACAAAACTATTTAAGGAACACTTCATAGAGGAGGATGTGCAGAGCAGGGAATATAAGATAGAACTAGCCTTTTTGGTTATCTACAATACTTTATCTGTTGTATGACATCACTCTATGCTGGATTAAAGCAGCCAAAGACAAAGGGGCTAGTGTCTTCAGATCTTAAGCCTGTTATTAGCACTGACATTATAAAACCTTTGCACAAATTTGCAGAGTTTTTTAAGGCATATCTAGGTACTTTGCTACTAATACAGTACTAGTACAACATTGCTATAGCAACAGGAGTTATCATTGGGAAGACATTTTCTAAACGTTTCTATCCAGGTGTATGAAACTTTAAAATCTTTTAGAAAAGCTTTGAAATAGTCTGTGGTTCAGCTTGGTCAATACAATAGCAAATAATTCCAAAAAGTTTTTTGGGAAGGGAAATGTCATGCTTGCTGAATTAGGGCATATAAATATCATATTTCTTGCATTAAGAGAGAGATTCAGATCATCAGACAGCATTCAGTATAAATAAAATGTTGATGAGTATGGCTGAAAGTTTACATAAATCTAAATCAGAAAATTAAAAATTATGATATCCTCAAGACGTGTAATGCTGCCCTGAGCACAGAGATTAACATACTAAGCAGTGCACACATTAAACAATTAAAGTGAACAGCATACACAGCAATATAAAGTACAATGTAAGCACAGGTTAAGGTTATTTTGGGAAACAATTTCTGTACTTGTGTTTACAAAACCTTATGCTAGCATAGGACCAGATTTACTCTTTGGCAGAAGGGCAGCAGAAATGACAAGAAAGCCCATAAATCTGTCCTTGAGAAGTTTTTCCTCTACAGGTTACTTCCACTCATAAGTCACAAGAGTTTTCAGCGGCAGACCTATATGCGGGCTGCATGGATTAGCTCCAGCTCTTCCTGGCCACTATGTGAAGCAGGTCTACCTGGGCTCTCTGGCATTCAGGACCAGAGAGGTCCTGAATGGAAGAAGCCTGATCTGTGCAACAGAACTCTTCTATACTTCCAACTATGAAAGGACTCTCTAGAAAATGTGAAGTACTCTAAGAAGCCTTCGGTTTTTATTTTCCTGTAAGCGTCACTGAACACTGTAAAACAAACCAGACATTCTCATAGCTGATGTTTTCATATATGGTTAAAAGAGAGAAGTCAGAATTTCCCTCAGAATATAAATGCCTTGTTTATTTTTCCTTTTTTGGATCCAGTGGCAAGTAATGCTGTTCTGGTCATTATGAGACAATCATGATTGGAATCACATGAATATATTCCAGAAAAAGATTAAGCTATTTCTGATGGATATTTTCTCTAGGTTCTACCCAGAAATCCTCAATTCACAACCTCACAAGACAACCTACGCTATTTTGCACCACACTTAAGGCAAGGAAGTTTTCCACAATGCCTGATATAAATCCCTCTTCCTGCAATTATGCTGAACTTATCTCTTGAAGATAAAGTAGTATGTTCAGCTGGAGATGATGTGTGAATGATGATGTGGTGACTTGTGAAGCTACATCATCACTCCTCACTGTGTTACCCTGTAAGGACAGGCAGTTTATATTTTTAATAGAGATCATTTAATTGAAATAGATACATTCCTTTGGTGGGGAAGTCCAAATTTTAATGCAATCTCATTGTTACTACTTAGTTTTTCAGTTCTATGCAGGAGACAATACATCTTGAGACAAAGTTCTTCATGGAATATGTCTTTTTTTCCATATAATAGAAGTTTGATACTGAAAGAAAAATTGCAGTTATTTCATTTGTAACTTTTTTTTGTATGCACAGAACAACCCACCAAAAAAAAGTCCCTTACAAATAGAAGATACATACTAATAGACATTAAAGACTAGGCTATTTTCAAACAGTTCTTTGAAAAATTCATACGGCACAAGTGTCTTGTTTCCTGCAAAACACACCTAGCAGAAATGCTACTTTCATAGCATTTGCTAACAGAAAATAATGATTTTCTACTTCAGGTTAGTTAGATATTTTACATTTCTTAAAGTCAAAAAAGCACAGCTGTTACTTGCATAATCAGAGAAGAATAACATATGGAAAATACACCAGCTGAGAGATTGTGTTTCTTCCCTGTTAAGTGAGTAGTACCAATCTTACTAGCTGTACTTTCTACCTTTGAATACTAATTAAACATGACAAAAGATGGATGAAAAATATAGAGAATATACAGGCTAGCTCTGCTCAGTTGTCAATGAAAAAAGATTTCTAAAGTAGAGGGCAGAAAAGCATTCAGACTACAGCAAGTTTTACATCAGAAACAGTGAGCTCAATTTGCACATTACTCTTCAAATAAAAGAGTACTGTAGGTTTGGTTGGGACAGAGAAGATGTGATCAAAGACAACAACATAGGATGAATATAGAAGTAGTGATCACAATCTCATTTTTCATAAAGGTATTGAAGTTGCTGTTGCTACATTCATTCATTGTCACAGCAGTCCAGAGGGATGATTAACAGCATGCAACACTGATATAGTTAAGTAAAATAAAGCTGGAAAATCCCAGGAACAAGCTACTTTTCTGCACTGAGTCAAGTTGGCAATGTAGTGTCTCCAAAAGCTGACGAAGTAGGAAGCAGCTGACATGAGCCACCCCAGAGAACTCTTGGGTGTAAAATAGCTCCTGATGTACAATAGCTCATGGCAAAGAACTTGTATCTTGATACAGATCTGCTGCAATGTAATTGCAACTCCATGGAAATCAACCACCTAAACTCTGTCTGAATTTAATTCTTCTGGGCTTTGTACCAGTTTCCAGTAAGCTTTCCCATTTATTATTTCCTACAATAACAATAGTTGTTCTAAGTGGTGTCAATAGCACAGCAAGATGACAGGTATTAATGGCAATCTTGGGATTCCTAAGGATTCCTCTATATTGCCTATGGAGGTGCTGAACTGGCGATGGCATCATCATTACTTTTGTTTTCTTGCTAAAATGAAAAAGGCTAGGAATTCAGCTCACACTGTAGTCAGCCAGTAGCCCCACTAAAACAGTAATATACTGTGATTTATTCTTCCACATTGAACAATTCACATAGCTATTTGCATAGAAAAGGAATTCTCAGAGGAAAAGCAACTTAGGTATTAACTGAAGTAAGGGGCTGACAATGTGGTGGGTGTGTATAAAAAAAACTGATTATATTTGCAAACACCTGTGTTAACCACTTAGTTAACGCTGAACCAGAATGTGTCATGTTATTTCCCTCTTAGAATCAAGTCAAATCTCTTTTTCCCTGCAAACCTGTCCACAAATTTCTATGATGTTCAAGAATTTTTTCTGATCTTTTGCTTTTTGGCAAAAAGTCAAAGACAGAGAAAGTTAGGAATTGAATTTGATAACTAGTCACTTATTGTGACGAAGGTTACACAGAAATATGTTTGCTGTCAAAAGTGCTCATTTATCACTTACATGACACCTAGGGGACAGAAGTATGCTGAAGCATGAAAATGATACACTCAAAACATTTGTTGTTTCTTCTATTTCTTCACACCTTCAAGTAAGATATATGCTCTCGCTATTGAAAACCTATTCATACTTGAAATCAACTCAGGTCTCTAAAACATGTTTAACATATTCTAGGTAGGGGAAAAGATAATAAGTAAATAAGGAAAGTCATTTATTTACCAGTCCCCTGCAGCTACTGTATTATTTATCCCAATGCAAAATGTTACCAAATAAGAATTGTGACATCCCACGCAGGTGTAAATGATTAATTACACACAGGCACAGAGCATACAGCGGATTGCACAGGATGCAAAAAATTTTCCTGCTCTTACTGAGAGTCATTTTTAACTGTCACTAAATCCACCTAAGTACAATTTCCATTTTTTTTTCATCTCCTGTTTTTGGGAGTTTTATCTCTGCATAATTATTACTCTCAGAAAATTCTGGATGAAATAGGATAGGTTCAGAAGTGCATCAAGATTCCTTCAGGAACAACCACATAAAACTCTCTTTACAAATCCCTCCTCCTACACACACATACACACAACAAAAAAACAACAACAAAAAAACCCCAAACACCATAACAACAACAACTCACCTGGTCAGGAATGATTCTCTGCCACTCCTGCAGGACAAGACAAGTCCATGTTACCATAGACCATAGCCAGTTCTTACACTTATGTGCCACACAGCTACTTTACTGTAGATTTTTTTCTTTTCAAATGACTTACCTATTTTCTGTTTTCATTTCTTATTTCTGTATTTTTCATAAAAGTTTTCATAAAAGTCCATAGTATTGAGTTAAAATTGAAACACTGCAAGGATATGTTAAGGAAAGTTCGGTTTACCGAAGTTAAAAGTCAGTGCAACTAAAAGCAAGTGGTTTTTTTCTAAAATTTTCTTGAAATATACTTACCACGTAGAAATGTTTGAAAATTACAAGAACATTTTAACTATGACCACTACTTACTATTCCAGTAGGATATAGTAGTCAAAAAATCAGAGGTGATCTCTATCCCTAATATTTGTTATCTAAACAGACAATGCACAGACAATAGATTAAGAAACAAGTACCATAAAACAGTAATGTTGTGAATATCAGATTCCACAAGGTCTTCTTTTCTGTTGGTGTTGTACTTTGTGATTGATTGCTTTATTATTGAACAATATTAATACACATGAGTTTACCTGTTATTGGAAAGCAAAGAATACACACAGGAGATAAAAATGTTCACAGCTGCAACTACAGAAAAAAAACTGAATCAGAATTTATATCTGGAGAATCCACAGAGGAGAGAAACCTAGATCGAAGCTCTAACAGTAGGTTCTAACTGAGGGTCTAAAGGCTCTAATAATGTAATATCTGATACAACAAGAATCCTACAGCCTTCTTCGTGAATTTTTCATTGTCTAGTAGGAATAAGCTCCATTTTCAGTCTTTCTTTTACAGAGGCTATGGAATCCCTTTTTCTTCTCTGTGGCCACCTTATTCAAAAAACAAGACACTTTAAATCCCTCCACTCCTCTTCCAAGTTTGCCAAAGGTTGTTTAGGGTAAAGGATAAATATATGCATTCATACTGTATAATTACTGAAGTTTTGTTTTCTCAAGAAACCAGGTTGAAAACAGGATGAAGGAAGCACTAATAGAAAGCAGTTGTCTAAGGTGAGAGGTGACATGGCCAGACAGGCAGGCTTTCAAGAATGGGAAGAGAGGACCTAGAGCGGAAGGTCAAGTGACACAGTGAGAAGAGTGGTTAACCTATCAAATGAGAAGTTGTGGGGATGGAAACAGACAAATGCAAGGAGTGGGAAAGATGAGAGATGAAATCAGAGGAGAGAGTGAGAAATGAATGAGAACAGGAGAATGGATGAGAGTACAGAAAGTAATTAATATCAGGCTTGTTGGGGTGAATAGCTTGACTTAACAACTAGTCCCCTCTGGAAGACATTTTCTCAAATTATTTGCAAGCACAAATACATTCATCTTAATGCAAATGAATAATGCAAGCCATGGAACCTGCAAGAGGAAAAACATATATATATATTTCAGATAGCACGAGAGATGGCAGCGATCAGAAGTTCTGGATGTCATTTAGATTCATCAGTATGGAACAGAAGGAGCAAAAAAAGGAATGTTCCATGCTGCAAACTACAAGAATCAGAAGTCATTCAGCACAGAATTTGAATATTTGAAAATAAACTTCAGTAAAAGAAGGCTCATGCTCTCGGAAAAGAGGTCACAGTGAGAGAAGTTACAGAGCTATGACAGCTAATAACTAATAATGAGTAACTGTCTGTAGCCAATGACATGATAATGGGTTTGGAAATGTTATAAAAATGGGAATAATTTTAAAGATTAAAATTAATCTGGTTTGAGAATGAAAAGGTCTTCAGTTTTATTTAGTAATTTATTGAGGGTTTAAAGTTAATTTAAAGCCTAGAATGCAACTGGATGATTTTAATCCTTTCCTGAAACTGGCTTAATGAAGGCCAGACTGCCGTGTTGGCTCTGGTACTTTCCTTGCTAACAGAAGCGCTGTGGTGGGTGATGCTGAAGATGTAAAGGGCAACAGTCTCCATAACTGCCCATGCCCACCACGCAGTTCGGAAGCACATGACACTGGTGCCAATCCCATCCTGCCTAACTGTGGAAAGGCAGACACAGTTTTGTTTGCACCACTTAACTTTACAGAAATGAGACCTCTCTACTTCTCTCTTGTATGTTCTCTAGAAGGAATGCCACAGTTTGACCTTCCCTAGGACAGCAGCTGATGAACAGTTCCCTTTCACGGAGCTAAAGATTTCCATGGTATGGATGGAAATGACAAAGTTGGCACCTTATTTTCAGCTCTTGTAAAGAAATGGTCTCTTGCCTTCAAAAGAATATGTCAATTTTATTTTCAGAGAACAGTTCTACAAGGAGTCTGAGCAGTCTCTGAGGCCTGGCAGTGCTTGATGGGAATGTATGTGTGGGGGGCGGAGGGAACAGGCACAGAGCAAACAGCCAGGAGAGCACATCAGCACTGCTTCTCTGCTTTAAAATTAGATTGGCTTCATTACAACTCTTCCTTCTTTTTTTCAAAGTTGACCGTTTTCTAGGAAACTGTGAATTTACAACACTTGTCTATTAAATTAATTTGGCTAGAATATAATGAGATGTAAAAGACAGCCCAGAAGAAGCAAGTTATTCTGTATTTTGAATTGGTGGTCTCAAAGAGCCTGAACAATAAGTGTCAATTAGTGCTTTCGAGAACCTGAATTGTAAGTAACAACAATTCTCATTTTACAGATGAGAAAACTCAGACACAGGTCCTGTGACTGCAGAGGTCACAGTGCAGCAACACTATCTATCTCATCTGTCAGTCTCTGCTGCTCTTTCCCATAGCATATGATCTTTTCTCAAGAAAGTAATAACTAATATTACTATGGGTTGCAAGCCTAAATTTGCTCTTTCCTTTGCCTTGACAGGAGTTTATCTAACTTATTTCCTCTTTTCACTCTTCATCCTGACCTTTTCTGCTTTCCTCTTTTCCTCACTGCTGCTTAAAGTTGTGTATGTGGTGAGGATAGCACAGCTAAAATAACATGTTGTACTTTACCCCGAGGGCTGTGAAAGTTGTGATCATTCTTATCTGTTTCAGCAAGGGGTTCAAAAGTCTTCTCTATTGCCAAGAAAACTTTTATCTTCTACTGTCATGAGACTAACCCTTGAGGTTAGGAGAAGTGCTCTTCATAAAGTAAAGTAGATGGCAGGAAAGAACGTTGTCCGAAAAAGAGCTGCTCTAGGTAATAACTTGGAAAACAAAGCTTTTAAATTTAATAATAATATTCTGAAACTGACCCAAATTCTGTGGAGGGACAGCCTACAGAGGGAAACAAACCCCTTAGATTGCAGGCAGCGCAGTAACTATTAGCGAGCAGATGTACCTTCAGATGTACCTGAAGACAGAACAGAAATCTCCCCTTTCTGGTGATTGATGGAAAAATATTTGTTACTTGGAAGATCTGTTGTATGTAGAAATATTAGGACATATGGTCTAACTTGAGCAAGGTACTGAACAAAACAGTTTTGCTTCTTCAAATATGGTCCTAACAATGCCTCAGCTCCTTTGCCAGGGCCTGAAGCATCTCGCAACAGATAGGGACAGGCACCATCCAAAATTGCAAGTAAGTATCAGTTTCATTCTACGTTTCTAGGAAGTGCCTTTTCTCAGAAATTTGCTGACATCTTTGCAGGATAATAAGGCCTGTGCTGGCTGCATGATGCCTGCCAAAGATCATTGGAGTGTTCTGTTAAGTATGCTCTTGAGAGTACAGTCCTTCTTCCACAGTTTGCTATGTTCAGCCTCGTGTTAGAAATTAATCTACCCCAAGATACCATAGAGAGACAATTTTTGTACTGTGAAAGTCTCAGTGACAGTTTATCTGCAAGTATTATAATACTTCCAAACTATGTTCCAATGTGCTTTATTCTTGATTTATCTGACAGTGACAATAAGAAAAGAAGGGAGAAGCAGTATGAGAAGTGAAATAAATCTACTAGCATGGACTGGTGGAAAAATGCAGCAGAGCCCATATTATAAGGGAAAGGCCCCCCCCCCCCAAAAAAAAAAAAACAAAAAAAAACAACCAGATCATTTTCTCTTCAGTGGAGGTTTTAAAGCACCTAGCTGAAAGATTTTCAGTTTGAAGAGCAGACACACCAGGGCAGGTGAGCAACTCTATATTTCAGGCCACTCCTAAGTTTGTAATTGACTTTGTGATGCGACCAACATATGCCAAGCTGGTTACCCAAATAATAATCATGTAACTGACTGGAAAGATAATTTGGGAATGTCTGAGTGCAGTCTGTGTGTAAAATCTATAAGCATCAATTTGGTAACTCTCTCTTGTGTGAAGAACTGACAGCTGGCTTGATGGCAGATGCATTCAAATGATATTGCTGCCATTTTACCATTAGTGGCAGAATAGTAAGCATAACTCACCTTCTCTCCCTTCCTTTTTGAACAACCGGTGGACTGAGTTTGACTAGCTGGCATCATCCGATCTGGTTTTCTTAATGCAGGCCAGGGCAAAGCAGAAGATCAGCAGAGGTCAAAATTCAGCAGTTCTTGCACTCAACAGCATGAGTTTTCTGTCAATATAGTACAAAAAGAAACAGATATAATCAACTCACATATTCAAGAGAATGGTGCATTTTTTTTCACTTCTGAAGGGGTTTTTGCATCAAAGTATAGTAGAGGACAATGCTAAATGAGAAACATCCAAATACTGTGGAAGGGAAGATAGGTACTTTCTCCCACTTGTTTCTCACTTTCTTTCTTTCTTTTTTCATCAGAGCAGAAATATGGCTTATCAACTGCTAGCTCCGAATCTTAGCACAGAAGCTTTTCTTATTTTAATGGACATTACTCATACAAAACATGCTTGTTTGATTGATGTCATTGATATCATCAATGACCTCATCAATAGCATATTAAATACTCAGAAATAATGTGAAGAATAAGAGTTCATTTGCACTTTGAAGCCACTTTTCTGTAGGGTAGGATTCCCTGAAAGAGAAATTTTGGAATGTACTTTGCTGCTTCCTTGCTAATAAAAAAAAAACAAAAAACAAGCAAACAATGAAAAATAATGTATTACTACACAGGTTTTTGTTTGCTTCAGGAACTTACACATTTTGAGACATTTATCCAGACTATCAAAGTTTAATAGCTATTAATTTGATAAAATGAATCTTAATGTCACTGTATTTCTTCAAAGAAGGAAGTATATATCACACAAGCATTTCAGTTAGAATTATGTTAGCACCATACTATTTCAAAGTTAAGATTGAGAAAGATAATTAAATAGGAAAAGAATGTACTCTGGAGACATAAAATGCACATTGCAAAATGTCCGCTATTAAATAGATATGCTTTAATCAATTCAGACTACCAGAACCGCTCTGGTTCTCTGCCTCCTTTCTCCTTGGTTTGATGCTGAGATAGTAAAGTATCATATCAGAATGTCAGAGATCTATATTGAATATTACAAGATATCATAAGTAAAGTATTGGTGGGAGCTACTAGCTGGTTGTTTTTTTTCTAAAACAATCTCGCCACCTGTTTATGTACTGGGAATTAAACACTGGGATTTAGACACTTCAAATATCTGTGTCTCAGTTAACAGTAAATTAGATGAATTTGATTTCACTGGCTAGGTTCCCTAAACAAAATTTCCTTTTTTCATTAGTAGGATTAATGTAGTCTATTAGCATTACTATTTAAAATCACAATTGACAGCAAAGGCCAAAAATTCATCTTCACACAGTTGAAACAAGGACAAAAATAAGCAGACCTCTGGAATGATGATCTCCATTTAGCAAATTAATTAAAACAACGTTAGGTAACTTAGGAATAAGAATACCCCTGAGACTTTTTTTTTTTTATGGCTTTTAAGATCATGGATACAGTACAAAGTAAAAAATCGTTTGATGTTAGATGTGTGGAAGCAGCTTCACTGGCATATTTTTTCTGCTGTTTTGAAGTTAGCTCCACATTCTGATTTCTCCTGGCATAGCATGGTCACCTCTGTTTTTATTTAACCAGAAAGCACTCTTGACGACACAGTATATTAATATTCACACTAAACATTAGTGAGAACATAGTAAAGAGAAAGTCAAAAATGACTGTTAGAAATTAGAGGATGAATAGGCAGTGCTACAGGTAGACAAATGCAAGCTGAGATGGCACAAGTTAAATTCACTTTTCCTAGTTCTCCCCACTAGTGTTTCTGAAAACACAGGAGCATCATTTTAGCTTCATTCAGGTTGGAAACACTGAAACACTTTAAAGCTTGACTTTAACTGACACTTTGGTTGCGCTAACTGTATTTCAAACTTGCACCTAAAGCTGCTGCCCTTCTGCAATGCGACTTGTTTACGAACAGCGTGCCAGGTGATACAGAAGTGCAGGTATACAACTCCCCTACCTGAAGAGATAGAGTGAGCTCATTTCCATATTTATTAAACACTGTAAGTACTAGCCCACACTATAGTGTCACGTTGCATTACAAAGGAGGGCTCCAGTAGCAACTGGGATGACTGCCCTGGAAAACACACAGCACTAAGTCTGTTGGCATATACGTGAATCGAGGTAGGGAAATGACACTATGGGTCTCTGAGAGAACAGCCACTTGAGGGATAACTGCATTTGGCAGTGCAGCTGCACTCTGTAGGAGCATGGAGTCCTTGACCTCTCACTCTCTGCTGGGAGTGCAACACAGACAGTGCACATGGCTGCCAGGATGGACACACGCCTATCAGCCACTACACAACTGGTTGAATGAGACTCCAGAGGGAGCCTGGTTCAGTTTTCACCTGGAAGAACAACACTGCTCAAAAGTCTAAAATAGAAATGCTGACTATAAAAAGAATCAAATGGTGAAACAAGAGTTTACATCTGGCACCATGGGACACGAGTGAAATCAGACTGGCTTCACACCTGTGAAGCACAACCTTTTTCCTGTACTGTCATAAAACCAAGATTTCTGGTGGGTGATGCTTGAAGAGCTACTTGAAGACAGTTGCATCTTGACATCACACTGATGGGGGTGATAAAACATGACTAACTCTAAAAGTAGCTTATTTCAAAGTCTGCACCACTTCACCACTCACAGGATTCTGAGGAAACTTTCAACATACTCAATGACATACATAAACCCTGTCCTACCCTTGTAGGACTCAATTAGTTACTGTCCTCAGCTCTTCCCAGTGTCTTAGGGCCTGATGGTTTTAGCTACCAGTGTTTGAGACAACATCACCAAGCTGCCCACATAGATGTGGCTGCTCCAGATGGGGAGGTAATAACAGAAGCAAACACATGAAAGCTTTTCAGATAGGGCTGCACTCTCAGCCCTCACCAGCACACTGGGGATCCCTTCCTAACACAATTTTGTTCCTGCTATGATTGCTGTGGGAATGTCTCCCACCCACTGGGGCACAAGGAGGACTGCTGAGAACAGCAACACCTTCTCCTATTGCAGAGACTGTGAAGGAACTCAGAAGCCCAGGCTGTGGAGGATCAGCCCTGTCCAAATTGCAATGGTAATTTATGATGATAGGGCCCTGACTTGCCTTTCCTGTCCCTCTGCAGGAGGTTACGGCTTCCGGAGCTGAAAGGGAGTGGTAAATGCAAACACTAATGCTCCTAGTCAAAAAACAAGATGCCACAATGCTATTCTACTGGACTCTTAAGTAATCCTGATCTGTAGAGGCTTAAAAAGACATTGCTTCTTTACTGCACAACAGGTAATTGGGCAAGCTGGCCTTTTATCCATTGCAGACCAGATAATGGGAAATACGTATGGGCCATAGCATATAAGCATATAAGTAGGGTGCGTTCAGAAGTGCTATAGACTTTCTAGGCAGGCAGATGTAAGACCCTGTGACTCATTGCAAAGGGGAGCAACTGCTCCCCGGGATTTGCAACTTTTCTATAATGCTGACCAGTCCCTTCCTCTTTGATGGGATGGCAAAACAAGAATTGGAAGAGCCTATTGGGGGCCAGTGTGTCTAACTGCTGGACAGGCAAGCCAGACAAAGCTGGTTGTGCCAATTGTCACCAGCCCTAAAGGTGACAGAAAATCTTTTTATGTACCCTCTCTCAGAGAATTATATTAGCCAGACTGAAGGAGCTCTCCGGGATCCTCTTGTTTTTAACAACCCCCTCAGAATCAACCAATTTAGTCACATAAATTTTATTTCACTAAAAAAAAAAAAAAAGAGAGAGAGAGAGAGAAAAAAAAAAAAGCAACTATCAATCAGCTTATGAATAATGTCCTGCTCCATGTGTATGTTTCTTTCTGACCTCAACTCGGTCAGTGAGCTTGACTTTGTAATTATCTTGCCTTCTTCTGGCTGGCATGAAAGAGAATATTAGCTCTATTACTACCAGCCTATTAACTTTCTGCTTTCACTCACACAGCACAGGCTGGTCTTTTGGAGCCAAAGGTTTTATGAAGCCAAATGTCTCCAATCTGAGCAGTCTGTAGATAGCACTAATATCTATGCTTGTGTATATAGTTAGAGATAATTTAATCTGAGATAGTTTAGGGGTGGAATATCTCTGTAATGGGGAAATGAGGACTTTATGACGCCTTCAGCATTGTTTGCTACAACAGCTACAACTTTTGCAAGAGAATATCACACACTGAAATGATGGCATCATTTTACCATGGCCCTTGTGCAGAACAGGGGCAGACTCTCAAACAATGTTATCTGAGGATTCTGGTCTGCCATGGTTGTATTTGTAGATCTAAGTTCTCCCTAACTTACAATTTACACATTACTCAGTTGAATATATACCCCAAAATAGTTTTCTGGAGTTAATGAAGTGGCCTGTAGATGTATTGTTCACACACTTTGCTACACATAAAGCTCTGACAGCATTTGCATCGTACTCTACTATAGTCATACACTCACAGTACTGTACTAAAAACCAAGCCTGTGTTAAAGCAAGCTGAAACTATCAGTTTAAGTACACCAAGGCTTTTTAAAATCAAGATTTCAAAGAAATAAAAATTACTTCATGATATTGTGCAGACAAACACTCACTGAAATGATGCCTACTTACAAAGACAAAAACACTCTTATGAAGTGCAAATTATTATTGTCCAGTTTACACACTAATCCCACCTGAATTTTCTTTCTCTTTTTTACCTTTTTCCATTTTCTCACAGCTTTCCAAGTAAAACAATAACTCTATAGGTTGAAAACATTTTAATACAAGCTGCTGGCAAGAATAAAAACTATGGATTTTTTTAAAGTACTGATTATCATTTGACATGCACAGACACTGGATTAATACAAATGATTTCAGAAACTCCAAAGGGGCCATTATGGTCTTTTCTTGCATCAATAGTCCACACACAAAGAGAGAATTTACACAACAGAATACAAGGACTTCATGGGAACACTGAAATCAAGACATTTGTGCTTCAAAAACACCCGTTTACCTGATATGTTTTTAAAGTGCTTAATGCTAATCTGCTTATTAAAACCTAGTACACAACTGACCACAGTGTGTATAAAAAATGTTTGCCAACTGCAGTGCGTACCATGCAGGAGAACTTGCTAGCTATTCAGTGGGTTATGATGAAGATTAACTAACATCAAGATTTTCTATGGATTTAAGTAGAGCAGATAGGTAACATGCTAATTCCTGTGCTAAAATACAGTTGGTCACATTCTTTTCCTCATGGCATTATTCAAGCATGTAAGGACCCACAGAAAGAAAATATACTCCGAAAACTCCATTAAATGTCCCAAATTCTAGGCCTTGTGGCAGTCTGCATTACAGCAGTCTCAAGACTATTGCTGAACTACAAGAGAGCTTCCAAAAAGCCATTCTTCAAAGAGGAACAACTGAAGCACAGCAGGGTTCTGGCTTTTGCCTTCATTTTTTCCACTCTCCCTCCCTCCCTCCTTTTCCATCCTTCCTCCACCACATTCTTATGCCACAGTTTGGAAGATGGCAATGCAAAACCAACAGATGGGCTAAACACAGGCTGACAAAGAGACAGAGAAGTGGTTTCCTAACAGCTGGATCCTGTCTGCTGCTTAAGTTACCTCTACTTTTTTTCTTTGTAGATTCTTGAGGATCCAAATGAATTGAAACATACTAAGAAGATTGTTCTTTAGGGGTTTATTTTTCTTTCATAAACCCAAATAAACCCATAGCATCACAACATAAAATAATCCTATTTATTGTAGTGATTTTAATTTTAAGGCACCACAGGATGAGCTGTAATTACTGACTTTGTAACAGGCTTCCTGCGCTCCATTCTGCAAGTTGTTACATCTCTTCCTGGCACAAGGTTTTACTTTATTATAACCTATTTTAGTAGCTCTACCTGGTAAATTTGTGAATTATTTGGGGAAAACATAGACTGGTTATCACATGAGTTCCATCACAGAAGGGTCAATAGTTGCTACTGTGGAAGTAATTAATAGCTAAAACACAACCCAAATTTTGACACATCACATAGACTTTAAAAAAATAAATAAATACTTCTTTCATTTCCACACTCCACAGTTTGTGCACACTCAGCTGTAGCACCACAGTAGAGCTCCAACATGTGCTTTAACAACACAACCCGGTACAGGAACACACACGGGATAGAAAGATGCATTGCTAGTTGGAGATATATTTACTGTCAGGAAACAATGATTTTGTGATAAAGAAGATGGAGTATATGACTGTACACATTAAGTTGTATTTTCAATTGATCTGCTCTTAATCACAAAAAACGTACGCTGGCTTTATTTTACCATCTGTACACCCTTAAAATGGGCCAACGAGATCAAGCAATGATTTTCTCATCCCTCATAGTTTACTTGAGAGAAGTGGAAAATGCTTCACCCTAGTTCTGGTGCCAGGCATTGAGTTGTTTGCTATCACAGCATTTCACATCAGATGGAGGAGACTGAATTGTGAATTCTTCCTAAATCCAGTAAAATATTTTCAGATGCCTGCGCAGCCCAAAGCAGCTGTTAAACCTCTGCATGCTGACAGCAACTTCACACCTGTGCTCTGATAGAATAGGGATCAAGACATACCTAAGAGATACTGGGCTTCTTAAGAAACCACCAATGCTTGTGCTGGGGAAAATAAACAAACAAACAAAGAAACAAATAAATAAATAAAAAGGGCATCTGAATGGGGGAAAAAGAAAAAAGAAAAAATGCAGGTCTCACCCATTTCTAAGTGCCCAGGACCATCCAGACATGTCTGAATGCAGGAAGGGTTAGGAATGCTCAGGAAGGCTATGCACTTCCCCTTACTATTTGAACTTTTAAGTACTCAATAAACCGGCAGAAAAAAAAAAGTTTCCTTTAACTGATAGATCAGCTAAAATTACACTAATGTCAAATCATAAGGGATACAAAAAGTCACAGAGATCGCGATATGGAGCTTTGTTCCCGAAATCAGCACTTTCTCTGCTTCCAACTGCACTACATCTCTCAGTGCATTACTTTTTCTACAGTTGACAAGATAACAAGCATACCCTAGGAAAGAAGAAATTGTCATCCTTTGAACCTTGATGTCAAACAAATGAATATTCATTCAGATAAACACCTGTTATATCCACAAGTTCCTGTAGTAGATCTGTTTTAATAAGGTACAAAAAAACTGGAAGAAAAAAAAAAGAAATCCAGACTGGCTTTCAATTAGCCTCTGTTAAATGGGCTTTTTCATTTTGTCTCCTAAAAGCCACAGAAGCCACAACACGTAGCAGCTGATGTGGCGAGCAGCCCTTGACCAATCTACTTACATTCAGTTGATGCATGTTCTACTAATCTTTTTTTTTTTTTTTTTTTTTTGGACATCTGCGTTGATTTTCACCTGAACCAAATAAAAGTTAAACACTTAGTCCCAACCCTCAAAGTACCAGCAACCCCCATTTTGAGCATCAATAGGGAAAAGAAATGCTTTTACTGCTGACTATAGATTTTTGATATTGCCATGCTTCCCTTTTACTAATTATGCCCAGATTGCTCACCATGCCAGATACTGTTTATGCTAAGAATCTTCTACAGCATACCTCAGGGGCAAATCGCCTGTAGTGGTGATCTGGGAATTCTCTACAGCCCACTTTAACAAACAAACCTCCAGTATTCCTCCCCACCGCATCGCTCAGCCCACCCACCCTCTCGGTAGCTGAACTAACTCCAGCTACTGAGCGAACCGAATTCCCTGACACACCATTCAGCTCCTACAGAGCGCAGTATGCACCCTGTGGCCTCTCCATCCTGCTAAACTTAAGCAAACAGAGAGCTTGAAGCTCTTGGGCTATTGGTAACGAAAGCCCTCGAGACGCATGGTGCTGAGGTGAAGCCCTGCTGCTGGACAGCGGCTTTGTGTCCGTTTCTAAAACAGAACTCAACAAGCATTGCTCATGTCCCCTCTGCTGAAGCCAGTTATCTGCAGCACAGGTACTTATCGCAAATAGTTACACTTCTTTTACAGGTGGGTTTTATTGCTCCAGGATCACTTTGAAATATTTACATTACTCCAATTTGTGGATGGCTCTCACTGCAGCACACACTGACCAGGCGTTTGTGAGCAGTTCCTCAGGTGCGGCTGTGATGGGCCAGGAAAGACATTAAACCTCCATCCTACACCACCTTCCCGTGGCACCTATTGCCACTGATATAGATTACCTTTCCTCTGTGAAACAGTCAGAACTTGGCACGTAGATGCCTACGGAGCGACTCCTAATTCTGTTTTTAATCTGGAATAAACCGCCATGATCAGTTCCCGCACACAGTGCTGGCCCTCACTTGGACACGGGGCGCGAGGCGTGTGTGAGGCACGGGGCGCGAGGCGCGGGGCACGAGGCGGCTGTGACGATGCTGCTGGAAGGGCCCCACCACCGATGGCAGCCCCCGCGGGCGGCGAGGTGCAGCCGGGACAGCCGGCTGAGGGCACCGAACTGAGGAGCACCGGCTGAGGAGGACGGCGGTGCAAACGGTCAGGAGCTGGGAGTATCGTGCCGTGCCACGCCGCCGTCGAGGACCGCCCGGCTCCCCCCGGCGCGCGCCGCCGCTTTGTCCTTGCCCGGCCCGGAGCACGCGCGCCCTCGGCCGCGGCGGGAGAGCGCCTGCGCGCACCCCAGCCCGGAGGGGGGCGCGCTCTGCTGGCCGCCAGGCGGGAGCGAGCGCCCCCTCTGCTCTCCCCTTCCCTCCCCCGATCTCGGCAGCCCCGCCGGCAGCGGGCCGG
>JACDJE010000228.1:0-102468 GCA_016647715.1 Pavo muticus | reverse complement strand
CCCCCGCCCAGCCCTTTAAATGCACAGAGCAAGTGTACGCTTCGGTCTGAGAGCAGCCGGAGTCTCATTGGCAATGGAGCTCCTCCGAGAGGGGTTGAGGGGGGATCTGGCGTTTGGACCCAATAAAACGCTCCGTTCCAGTGTAAATATTTACAGGGTATCGGTGACTCCTTAAAAAACATTCCCGGGGAGGTCTGTTATTTACAATGTGTCATAAGTTATTAATGCGCGTTTCCTAAGTGCCCTGCTCAATCTGTCTGTGCCTCAGAACCAAGCCGACAATTGGCATATTGTTTGAAGCATGACAAAAATGCGAGTGGGTTTAAAAATGGGAAACGCCGGTGTTTTCTGAAGTGTAAATGTTGTGGCGTGGCTGTCAAGTTGCAGCCCTGGCAGATGATACAAAGAAGGGGATCCTGGTGGGTCTCTCCATGAAATAGAGTTGTTGCCAACTGAAGTGTTCTTCAGAGCTCGGGACGGAAAGGGGTGACCTGCTTGCCGTAGTAACTGCCTCTTCTCCTCCTTCCCCACAAGTTCCCCACGATGTCCAGTGACAGGCAGAGGTCGGACGATGAGAGCCCCAGTACCAGCAGTGGCAGCTCAGACGCTGACCAGAGGGACCCCCCAGCGCCTGAACCTGAAGAGCAGGAGGAAAGGAAACCCTCTGCCACCCAACAGAAGAAGAACACCAAACTCTCCAGCAAAACTACTGCTAAGCTATCTACTAGTGCTAAAAGGTACTTGTGGCATCCAGCGTCCTGTAGCGGTTTTGCACGGTGTGTGGACTCACAGTGTTGCACTGCACTTCCCAAGGCAGAGGGATTGCTTTAAAGCCACATGGGAAATAGTGCAGTACAAACTTCTGTAGCATGCAGGTCTGCTGGGAAGGACCTTCACCAGTCTAAGTCCTCTGGGGCAGTAATACACAGTCTGGCCATGTTTCTTTGGAGTTGTTGGAGAACTTGGTAACTCACAGGCAGGTCAGGGGGCACCTGTGTGCCTCTCATATTTGTAGAAATGAGAGAGAAAGCGTCAGCTTCAGGTGTCTAGTTTGCAAAGACAGGTTTACATCCCTTGTTGGTGTAGGGTGGATCCTCCTGGTGTATTTCAATGCAGGCTGCAGGGCGATGACAAGCAGCGCTCTTTAATTACAGAAGTCACAAAAACCCCGTGGCTTCTGCAGGCCTAATGATTGCAGTAGAGCCCTGTATACCTTAAAGTCACAGCTCTGTCTTGCAGTGCTTTCCGGAGAAAGTCAGGTGAATCTTCTCTCATGGGATCTGTGGATACCAAACATAGGGTTCTTCAGGTGTAGCCTCTAAGATTAATCTCAAGAAACCTTGTCTGATTTTATCCGCTGCATTTTTATTTACACACAAGGTTACTGGCAGTCCAGCTCTCAAGACATGCGTGCTAATTATTTTCTGTAAGTTCAGCTGTGTGAAATAAAGCAAACTTTAATTCCCTCAATCCCAGTTGTCTTCTGAGATGAAACACAACTTTCAGGCTTTTCCCTGGAGTTCCCTTTCTTTACAAACATTTACAAATACGCTGTAGCAAGAGGAGCTGTGCAATAGCCACAGTAGCTTTGAGTTTTGCTTATCCAGCCCAAATACAGCAGCTCAAACTTTGAGGAATGTCTTAGTAGTTTTGCACTGTACTTAAACTCAGTAAATACATTTTGCAATGTCTTAGAATTACTGCAGAATGCGACAGGGTGACTGATGACTTCTGAGTTTGTTAAAGAAACCCTTTGGAATAGGACTTGGCTGCAGAAGGAAAAGTTCTGGAAACAGCGTAGACTTAGTAATTTACTGGTTAGGCTTTGTTTTTTTCCTTTCTCTTAATGCCCAAGGTACATCACATAGACACTCACCACTGAGTTTTCTCCTCTTACCTTTGTTTTGGTTAATCATCGTGAGCCCAGTTCCGTACCTCTCCAGTAGTTCAGTAGTGTGGTTGGGCTTAATGGGAACGGTGCAGGGGCTTTCAGGGCAGTCCCTGTTAGCTCGTGCTCTAACACTTGCTGTACACATGGAAAAGCAGTTTTGCTTGCGTGGATTTT
Source organism: Pavo muticus (assembly GCA_016647715.1). Classification (NCBI taxonomy): domain Eukaryota; kingdom Metazoa; phylum Chordata; class Aves; order Galliformes; family Phasianidae; genus Pavo; species Pavo muticus. The sequence continues at coordinate 100,403 of JACDJE010000228.1, read as the reverse complement.
GTTGTGCAGTTTTTTTTATTATTATTTTTTGACATTTTAAAGAGGAAATTGCCTTGAATCTTTAAAAGTTACACCTCCTATGTATATGAATAAATAATAAGATTAACACAAAGTTTTCAGTGTTGCTTTTCTGGACTGTAACTTCTTGGGAGTGGTTGTTACAATGTCAAGCTAAACACAGATTATTTCAGGTTATTATGTTGCTTTTTATCATGTAAATACAGCTCCTGTAAGGCTGGGAGAGGAAAGGCAGCAGAAGGTGTGGAGAGGAGTAAAGTTGATGCAGAGATGATTCCAGTGTCAGAGGCAGCCAGGCAGATCTGCAGACCTACTTTTTAAACACCCTGCAAAGCAGGAGGTAGAATATTGCCAAAAGAATACATTTGCTGACAGCACGGCTCGCTTCTTCAGCCTCGATCACAGTTCTGTAGTGCTGGTTTAAAGTCATTGTCAAATGTGCTTGTACGGCCCCCCCCTCCCCCCGGCTCATTTGCATATTAGCTTGAAAAGAAAATCTCTCTGGCAAAATGTGCTCGGATATGAAAAAGAGTTGCTGTTCTGAGTACTTGTGGGAGATTCCTACCGAACTCGGCTGTGAGCATTCTGTTTATACACAGGATTGAGCAGGAAAAAAGCTGCAAAGTTTCTCAGCTGTGGGATTTGGGTTATACCTCTGAGAACAAAGAGGAAGCAGCCATGTTAGCATTACTGAAGGCAAAGCCAATCTTGCATTTAACTGCATGGTGGTAGAGGGCAGTGTAATTCCCTGATTTATTCTATAGACTATCTCAAATGCTTTGTGTCTGTTCTCGTTTCACCAACAGAATCCAGAAGGAGCTAGCTGAAATAACTCTTGATCCTCCTCCTAACTGCAGGTATGTAACAGCTTCTTAAATCATGGACAGTGCTAGGAGATTAACGTGCTCAGGCTAATAAATGGGAAAGTTCGTGTTTACAGCTGGTGACTATTAGACAACAACCGTGTGCAGCGGGTTGAACAAGCAAAGGGAGCATTTGATATTTCGTCTGCATGCTGTAGGGGTAGTCATTAGTGGTTGATGTACATAGAGAAATGTATGCAGCTTGTTTTATGTAGCTGGGCACTGCCTTTGTGAAACATTGATTATATGAACTTAAAAATACACTGAAGCTTGCGACGTGATGTTTGCATGTAGGTTGAACTGTCTTTTGAGTGCCAGTTTAGAGTCACCACTTGATTCTGAAGCAAAAGTAAAGAGCTGAATGTGATTTTATATGCTTTCTCTTAGTGTGTTGCTTAACAGTTAGATAAGAAGTGTTGCCTTCACATTTATGTGCCTGTCAGTCAGAGCTGCAGTCCCGTGGTAAAGAACGTTTTTAAAGAGGTTCCCAGCTTGAGAGACACTTCTGTTGGTTTTCAGAAAATGAAATTGTAAGCTTGGAACTCTGAGTGATAGTCTTAGATAAAGGAAAGGTAACTGGAGCACTGATCTGTAGGGAAGTTAAATAGTAACATAGCTGGCTAATTTCTTTAAATCTTTAACATGTTTTACTTTTGTTTAAAAGATGCATAAAATTCTCATTAGCTGTGAGCATCCAGCAATCAGACTTGCACTAAAACAGCATTTAAATAATGTTGTTTCATTTGATGCATCTCAGCATGCTGATTGTAAGATTTCTTCAGATTAACAGCTTATGTCTAACAGCAAGCAGTGGACACGTTAAAAATGCTGGAAGTGCTTTCTGATTCAGGGTGAGAATTGTTGGGCATTCGGAATAGTTTGAAAAGTTGGTGCAGGTCTTGTGAATTTGGTAAGATGTGAGTTGCTCTCATTATCTTAATAGGCCTGGAGAGGCAGGGACTTACCAAGCTGTGTTTATTGAATCTGTGGTAAAGGTGTCTCACCTTGAGTGCGGTGCTGTGGATTGCCTCTGGCTGTCTGTTGTATCTGCCTGAGAGGTTGGTGGCTCTCCCTCTTCACAGGGGCAAGCTCTGTAGACAGAGAGAAAATGGTCTGCTTTGGTTTGCTTTTAGTTTGTAAACTGTTAAATAACTATCCTGTTGCTGGGATCTAGTTCTATCTTTGTTGTGTTTTCTAAGCTTAAACCCCCCAAATGGGGCACAGTGGGAGAGAGTGTTTCTGAAGGAAATAAAACACTAATGCCTTGCCTTATAGATAAACACTGAAAGTATTACTGGAGCAGTTTCAGGTACAGCAAGCTGCAGCTTGGCTTTCACAAAGAGAAACCCCCACCCCCTCATGCTTTCCAGTAGCATCTGATCTTCAGCTCCTTGGGAAAGCATGCTCCTCTGGTATTAGTGCAAGAGGACTGCGGTGAATCCTTGTGAGCTGTACTACCAGATATCCAGGAATGCCATTGAAAATGATGAACCTCCACCCCCCAAAGTCTCTAAAATTATTCAAGCCTCTCTCCTACAGAGTGCAAGGGAGAACATGATTATTTTTGACAGTAAGTCAGTGCTTCTTTTCCTATAGGCATTTTTGTAGAGGAATTCACCCTTTAATCAAAAGCAACAGCATGCTGATTGTATTTTTACCTCCTGCAAATATCAAAAATACTTAGAAAGAGGCATTGACATCTTCAACAGAAATTCTGGGTGTTCAGGATGAGCAGTTCGGACAGAGTTTGATTGCCCAAAAGGTTACCACGATACTGCAAGTTCCTTTTCAGGAGGAACCTTTCTGGCATAGGGAGGTAAACACAGCTGAAGCAGAAGGCTTGTAACATTCTTTCATACAGGGTACAGTAGCACAGATTAGGCAACAAATAGATACAGCAGGCACCTGCAGTTCATTGATTTACATGCAACAAGCAGCAGAATGTTGCTTATGCTATTTAATACATTTATTGTATATGTAAAAATAAAATGTAAAACAACAACACATTTAAAAGCCTGCAGAACTTGGGCCTATTCACGTGTGCTTTAGAAATGACAAGCCGCTTGCGTCTCAAGTTCACCCAAAGAGATTTCTTCATGCCAAGTTGTATCCCCGCAGTCCTAGAGTTGGCCCTTACCAGTTGCAGGGTTCACAGCAATGCAGCCGATGGCTAATGCTCTCAGATAACAGCAGTCCTTCTGGTTGCCCACTTATGTAAGTAACTAAGAAAACCCAGCATTTTTAAAAATACAATAATGCAAACAGTACATGTTAATTTAATGGGATGCACTCTTCTGTGTTGTGGTAAGCACTTCTGCTGCTTCCCAGCTGCCAGTGAGTTGCTCCCTAACACACTTCCACCAGAAGGACCTGAGGTTGGTTTAGCAGCTTAAAAAAATGACACTAACTGGTTGTGCTGTGATTCTTGCTCAAAAGATGTGTAGGTTTCCTCAGCAGTGAAATTTCCCACACTCACTGCTATTACTCTAACAGCTGTTTTATAAAAATGCCCTAGCCCCATGAGAGCCCCATTCTTGGGTGTGCTGAGGAGGCCTGGGCTGCACATTAAGTTCTATTTTAGGCACTGGGGCAACAAAATGGCAGGCACATTAAAAAATGTCTAAAAAGCAGGGTTTTTTTGCTTGCTTATCTCAACAGTATACTTTGTTTTATGATTCTGTTCGGTTACTGAAACATTAGAAAATCACATTGTTTACCACTCACAAATACAACACAAACTGCATCCTAGAGGGTACCACCCCAAAAAAATCTTAATGCTGTTAGCTGTGTACATTAATGTACAGTAATATCCTACATTGTTTTGGGTTACGGTATGATTTCCAAGGAAAATAGAGCATCAGAAACAGTGAAATTAGATTTGATATCAAGTCTCTAAAGATGGCAGGAAAGAAATTAAGTACTGCTTTCACCTCATGTTTACTCCCAAGGGCTTGAAATGAGTCTGCTGTAACACTAGGACAGATAGACAGGCTGAGGACACAGGTATCCAATCCTGTTTTTTCTTGCTTTTGCTGGCTTAACTCAAAGCTCTACTACTTGATGCAGTGTGCTGTATTTAATTTCTTTTGTGCTTTTAATAGCATAAAGTACAGCTAAAAAGGTCTTGGCCCTATTGCTCCTAGGCAGCTCAATTTCAAACCATGGCCAAGTGCTTTTACAGGCTTCAAGGTACAGAAGTGTGCCAAAACCCACTGTTATACATTCTCAGAAAAATGCTGCAAAGGGCTTACACATAATGCATGTTAAATCTGTGCTGCAGAAATGCTCTTAAATAGGTTTGACATATCTGGAATGGCTGTTCTCAGTTCATGGTATAAAACAGTTCAGAGCAGAGGTCAGCACACCAGAGCTGAAGTTAGCTCTGAGGCTGCTGTGCTGACCTGGGCAGCTTGGAGGCTGCAGGGCACAGCAGGGCTCCCACCCTCAAGGTGCTTCCTGGCTTTTAGGGCTGGCACAAGGGAGGCCATTCCCAGGGGTACCATGATTTAGAGCAGTTTCTATTAGTTGCTCCTGGCTGCTCTGCTGATCCATGATAGCAAAAAGATTTATCTCGTTGCCTTTCCTTGATCCTCCTCCTTTCTACTCCAAATTTAATTGTTGTTCAACTTGATGAGAAAGTTTTTGAAGTTCAATCCAATACTAAAAAAATTAGTAACATCCATGCAAGTGTATTTTATAGTTCACATTCACTTTTACAACAAATTCGGCTTGGTGTAAACTTTGGAGGAAATGAAAGCAAACATTGAAATCAGTGTATCCACTGAGAGCTTAATTCATGTGGTTCAGAAAGGAGCGAGATAAGATAGCGCGTCTTTCCCTTGCAAGTGTGTGAATTCGAACATTTTATGGTCTAGTCTGTCAGTTGGATTTAATCACTTCTCTTTGTTAAATTAAAGATCAGACATCTGAATACAAGTGCTTATAAAGGCCAGGCAAAGCCACGTGCCTTACAGCCCCAGTCAGAGGCAGCTTTTCTCCTTCACTGCTGCTGGGAAATAGGATTTCTTATCAAGAGAGATTCTTGGATCACCCCAAAGGCTCCCTTGCTCTGTCTTGTCCTCTTGCTAGTGAGCATCTGAACCTAAACTCGATCAGGCCACTGAGAAGGTTTTTCTTAATAGAGATTACTATCTCTGTTATCAGATCTTGTACACTAATAGATACTAATGTGATTGTTTTGAGCTGTGCTACAGAAGGTAGCAGTGATGATTTTGCTGTTTGTACCTTCTCCTAAGCTGGCAGGCACATTGATAATTCATAAGTGGCTCATTTTAAAACTCCTGATTTTAAAATAACACTGTAAAGTACATGTACTAAGCACAATGGGAAGATGACATGCAGGGGTTTTGTTTTAGTGCAAGATTCTTGTGCTTCCAGGGGACTGTGTTTGTCCCTTTCATTACTGCTACACCTTGGGCTAATTCTGCGCTGTAGAGTTTTTCCAGCTGAACCCCACGATCTGGTGTATGACAAAGAAAAATGCCTGCAAAACCCAGACAGATGCTTTCCCTGGTTTAGTTATGGACCCATGAATCCAGATGTTTGTAACTGTCTCACTGTGGTTATTACCCTATCAGTGAGGAAGCACTGCAGTATGTATTTAAAGCAACATTGTGCAGGTATTCTTCAGAGTAGCAATTTAAGCTCTTTCAATTGAGCTGTCTGAAGCAATGAGAAGCAATGAATGATTGTGCTTGTGGTGCAGGCTCCTTTGTGTGCAGAGAGAGATCTGGATTGAGCACCCTTCCACAGCCATGTGCTAGTGAGGAAGGTGCTGCAGATAAGCTTCTAGAATCTGTCCTTTTTGTTAACATTCTCTATCTACAGTAATGTTGTAGGCAAATGTTTACTCTGCAAACAGTCATGCCTGTTGAAGATGTTACTGAACAGCTGTGGTTTGTTCCAGTTGTGCCTTGAAGGTGGTGGCTCCAGTCAGCAAGTGAAGGAGGCTCGTCTGCTAGTGCTACCCACAGGGAAAAAAAATCATCCACATTTGCTTAAATGGCTTAAATAGATGACTTAAATGAACTCTGCTGGATTTTTCCTCCCTCTTTTCAGAATAGGCATTGTTCACGTGAAGCATTTTGTCAAACACACCAGGATATGAATAAGTCAATCCATTCCCTTGTCTCTCAAATGTAATAAGTTTCCATCTCTCCTTTGTCAAAGACAGGCCTTCATTTTGCTACCTTTTTGAAGTCAGTAGGAGGAAGAATATTCTGAAAGCAGTCAAATACAGCAGCACAAATGCGTGCCCAAGTCTTCACATGTGCTGTTGTGGCATTTTTTCAATCAACCTTCTGACTTTTTGATCACTGGTAACCTCCCCAGCTTTCATTTATTCCTTTCATTCCTTACTGGGTAAATGTCTTCATATTGCTAAATATTGAATTTCATTAAAAAACATCAGTTTGGCTTGTTTACACCTCTGCAGTAGAAACTGCAACTGTGAACACTAAGTAGTTCAGTACAGAAGGAGCTGTTGGTTAAGGTAGGTATATATTAGGAATATGTGCAGAAGAGCTCATGCTGAAGTTCAATGAGCAAAACTAAAAAAAACACAACACAACACCACCCAAATCTGACTTGATAACGTGTCTTCTAACAGCCACATTTTACTTTTTATTCTGACTTTTCTTGTCCTGGCACTTGCTCACTACCAAGTATAATAAATCCATTCTATAAGGAAAGAAAGCTGAGGTTTGCAGAATGGTTCTGAAAACACAAACCCACACAATTATTTCTAACACTTCATTTCCTGTACAGAATTTTGCAGTTGCAATTACAAAAACACAATTAAGAGGGTTCAGAAATCCTGTAGGAACATGTTTGAAGTAGCTCTCAAGCTATTCAAATACTGCTTTGTAGTATTGTCCAGCTCTGTTCCTTTGTTGTTAGTCTCAGAACATAAATCAGTGTCTCACAGTAATTTAAAGATATGTTTATCTAATGATAACCTTGATTTATCTAGAGTTATTTCTACTGAGCAGTTTCTTCCATGCTCTTCTGTCCATCCCTCTTCCCTACAAGAAGGATCTAGTCTACATCAGGCTAGCAAGGAGCAGTATAATGTAGCACAGCAATCAGAAGTCTGTGTTTTGTAGTCCATTTGTAGTAACAACCTTATTCTGCTATCTTTACATGTGCAGAGTGGCTGTCACCTTGTTTGCCAGTAGTCAGTCAAGCTGACTAAGGAGTCGGGGTGATATAAACGTAGAAAGGCATTTTGGTAAAACATTTAAGTGTTAAGTTCTGCTGGAGCATGCTGTTATTTAACATGCTTTTATTAAAAAAATGCCACAGTGGAAGATTGTGTAACTCCTGAATAGAATATTTAAATTACTCTCTTTTCAGCTGAGAATGGATGACAGATCCACTAACTCAAATTGCCTCAAGTGTGTGGTGTTTTCCAGCCCATGTTAGTGTTGACCTCACTGAAGCACAAAACCATGGGTGGGTTTTTGGTCTTTGCTTTTTTTCCCCTCCCCCAAACCACCATACAGTGAATTTTTCACACAAGTAATACAAGTGGCATAGTTAAGACAGGGTTTTACAGTACAAGTGAGCATATCCTCTCATAAGAATAAGTTCGTATACCTTCAAATTTGCAGCTTGTGCCCTTGTGTAAGTAGCGTCCACAGTTCTATCATACATGCTCTTAAACATCTGTATGTTAGTTAAAAGGTCTTATAAATCTTTCACCAGTTTTCATTAGCAGCACTTTCAAAAATGAGAAAAAAATCTTGGCTATCTGTCTACTCTGGAGTTGTAGAAATAGTTCAAACACTTTTCACTCAGCCACTGGTGTTACAAGACTAGCCCTCATTATTTCTAGTTTTGTCTGGAAACAATAGAAGAGCCTGAGACCAACCAGTCTGTTTAAACTATTCCTTAAGCACATGTAACACAATGGAAAGCACAGCAATAACAGCAGAGCAGCAAGGTCCCAGGCTGCAGCAAGTGAAGATTTGCCCAAATGCAACAGCTGCAGACACAGAAATAAGGGAAAGAAGCAGCTTACCTTCAGAAGGTCTCAGGTGCATAGGGTTCTCCAGCAAAATACCTTTGCCTTCACCACCAACCCTTAAATAAGGTCTGGGAAGGGGTGGATCCTGGCTTCACCCCTTCCGGTCACTCAGTGCATTGCATACACCTGAGCTCCCCTGGGTTGGCCCTGCCTTCCCACCAGGTGCTCAATCACTGGTTCAAACCATGACTCAGCATTTCCACTGCAGCATAAAATTTGTAAAAACCACAATGTGTCCTTAGACTGAAAGACAAATCTGCTTTTCAAATATCCATTTGTATAGCTGAAAAAAACCCTTTTCAGACTCTGTCATAAAACTAATTAAAATATGCCATATATGTATATACGTATATGTTTTCAAACTGTGCATTGCTCACCACTGCCAACCTGTCATTTTGTTTGTTATGAGCAGAGTGTATGGCTGTCTGAGCACACTGAGCACTTCCCTATCAGATCGATTTATCTGTGTGTATCAGTTACACTTCTTTGACTTGATCTTTACTTTTATAGCCTTGGGATACCTAATTTTAACTCAAATTAACAAAGTGAAAATAGAAGATAATCAGCTAAATGATATTAAACCTTTTATTTAAAATGGGTCGACTGCTTCATGTAAAATTGATGTATGGAGGTTTCCTGCACCTCGTGTAACTAGGATTTGCATGTATGTGGAACATTCTGAAACAAATAGTACAGGCATCTTGAAAAACACCTTCAGCTTGTTTCTGAGTTAAGGGCTAAGTAGGAAGGACAGCTGCCACCTAGGATAGGAGCATCCATTCCATTAAACTAGCCAAGAACTATGCTGTGGCTTTAAATTGGTGCTAGCTTTGAGCCAGTAACCGTAAGTGATAAACATGTCCTAACCTGTTTGTGTTAGTTTGGATTAATTTTCTATGGTGTCCTCCTGCAGAGATTGCCCTGTACTATTATCAAGTTCAGAGCAGTGGTTGGAACAGTTGTTAATTTTATAGCGCTTACTGTAAACAAGATCTTTTAGGAACTCAGATAAAGATTTACTTGACTGATGTAAGCATCGCTTTCAGAAACAAATGGGGAGAGATTGCCTTGATGAAATGCTGCTGAGATCTGTAGTTAGCAGTAGCTCACGTTCAGGTTGGGAGAGTTTTTAGAGAGGGTCTGTAGAGGACCATCCTGCAGTAATTCGTGATTGATTTTTTTTTTTTAATTAGTTATTGATGGAGGTGTCCAAAAAATGTGTAGATGTGGCACTGAGGGACATGGTTTAGTGGGCATGGTGGCGATGGATTGATGGTTGGACTAGATGATCTTAGTGGTCTTTTCCAACCTTAATGATTCTATGATCTTCAGTGTCTAGACTGTTACAGTGGTTAAAATTGAATATATAATATACAGTGCTTTAATGAATTGTTAGCTCAACTTGGTGTTTGGCCAAATGAGATTTGTGAGACCTGTATGGAGCCAGGAGTTGGACTCGATTATCCTTATGGGTCTCTTCCAACTTGGGATATTCTATGCATTCATTATTGACCTGGATACAGGACTAGAGCATATAAATATTACATTGCAAGTTAACAAAACAGATTATAGGCACACTGGAGGACATAACTAGTGTATTTGTCCATATCACTTTGGATTCAGTGTGACCTTAAATTACGTGCTACTGCATGTAAGTTAATAATGAGAACAGCAAGGCGCAGCCTTTTGCCTAGGCATAGTGAGCTTTCACAATCCATGGGCAAAAAGACTGGGTAAGGAGTGCTTCTTCAGAAAAGGTGTAGCAGGTCTGAGCATTGTATGCCTTCCAGGGCTGTACAGTACAAGGCCAGAGAACAGAAATGAATAGAACAGCAGTCACAGTAGGGGGACATGTTAAAGCATTGGAGACATGGTATATAAAGTCATCCCATTCAGTACAGCACTAGTAAAGGCCAGCTGGAGTACCTTATCCAGTTCTAAGTGCTACACTGCAAAGCGATACAGGCTAGCTGGAAAGAATACAAATTAAAGGAAAGAAAGAATAATCTTTGGATTTAGAAGAAAGTTTCTGCCAAGGAAATATGACAGTTACTGCTAGTCCTGTCAGGTGGTTATGGAGAGCAAATTTCCATAAGGAAGATCTTGGATAGATGTTTGGAGTTCTGAGCTGTAAAGACAGCAGAATGTGTAAAGAGATGGTGGATCTGTATCACCAGAGGTTTTTAAGAATAGACGTTAGACAAATTACTGTCAGGAGCTGGTTGGGTATAAGTGATCCTGTGTAGAAGCAGGAAGTGGACTAGGTGACCGCTTGAGGACTAGTTTCACCAAGCAGTCTGTGGTGGATTCAAATAATGATATTAAAGGAGGGCTCCTCAGGAAGTGATTTTTTCCCTTATTTAAAAACTATTTTAATAATGAGGGTTTTTTAGTATAACCACCCAGTGAAAATATTCTATCATTTCAAGTAACAGAAGTAACATCGATTATCTGAGGGGTCACTGGCAGTACACAGTTCTAGTCCTGTTGTCAATTAAAAAAAAAGCAATTGTTGGTGTGTGTTTTTTGTTTTTTGTTTTTTTTTTCTTTTCTTTTCACTTCATTTTTATTTTTGGCCCGATCCTACTTTCCTTGCACAAAGTTGTTGCATTCTGCTGATAACTGGAAGTAAATTAGGCATGTGTCGTGTGTTCTCCAGAGGTCTATCACCCCTATGAGAAACTAACAGTGCTGTTGTAGAGTAGATCTTAATTTTGGCTATTCCATGTGCTGTGTGCTTGGATTCTCTGGTTTTGTTTGCAGGCAAATAAGTACCTCTAACACAGATAAACAAGAGCAAGGGACATTTTTTTCCCTTCTTAGCAATTAGCAGTAAGTAGGCAAGCCCTAACGCATCTGTGCACATGCATAACGAATAGATCAAGTACATCAGAAAACTGACCAAGAGTCTGCAGTGGATTCTATCTCTAAGCACCCTCAGGAGTCAGGGCTCAGAAGATTGTAGTGAAACTGTAAGCAGCCTGGCAGGTTTCCAGCTGATGAGTTAATGCTGCTATAAACTTCAGTAGTTTCTCTCTGAGGCATGCAGAAGGGTGCAGACACTGGGAAAGTAGCCAAGAAAGGCAAAGAGCAGACAGCAAAGCTAAAGGCCAGCCTCAAGGATCCACAACACTATTGTCTTGGAGGTGGTTTCCTCCCATGTCAGAAACCTTCTCTGTTGCTCCAGTGGAAGCACTGGGAATCAGTAAGCAAATTAAGGTGTGCATTTGGTGCAAAAGTGGCCTGACTTGATTAGCATAGCTTGAGCAAAGGTAGCTGTGCTCCACACCCCTGCCACTGTTGTTGGTTGGCAGCACATGGTGCTGCAGAAGGCAGTGGGTTCTCGGTCATGCCATGGTAGTTCATTGAGCTTGGAGCTGCAGCCCAGCAGTTTAGGTTTAACTCGGGTTAGTGCTTCCATCTCAAGCCTAGACAGGAAGCACTGAAGACCAGGTAAGTGAGTAGAGCATCAGCAGGTCAGATCCGTGGGGCAAATGGAAAACAAACAGCAAACAGAAACATTCGGTTTTTCTTTTCTCTTGTAGGGAGAGCTAGCAGCAGAAAGCTATTTTTTGTTTTCAGTTTAAGTGAAGCATTTAGCTCATAAAAGTTTTGTGCAGAGTGAGTTTGGGAAAAAAATAAGCATTACAATGGATTATAACTATGCAATAGGAGATCTGTTCAGCTGATGATGGTTCTTGCTGAGAAGCAGCAACTTTTGTAGCAGACAATGGGCAGCTAGATTCCTCCCCATGCACACGCACCTCTGGTAACAAACAAAGGAGTTGGCTGCTGAGCAGTGCCTGCCCGGGCTGGGCTCACGCTTTAGCTGGCTTTTATCTTCCTGGGGCCTCAGCACCAGACTAAACTGAGTGCACTGCAGCCCTTGTGTGGGGATGGTGGTTTGGCATTGCGTGCCTTGGTGCAGTTGTTACACATTGTGCTCAGCCTAACTTCTCAGGTAACCAGGGGTGTACCTGGGCCAACTGCGGTGACATGGATGTCAGGAGCTGTAGTGGGACATCCCAGCTGTAGTAGCACCTCCCTCAGCAGACACCTAAGGGCCCCTTGAGCCAAACCTGCTGTATCAAAGCCCACCTAAACAGTTCTGTGTTCAGTTTTGAACTTCAGCATCTTGGGAAGGAAATGAGATTCAGTTTAATTTCTAGTCTATAAAGCAAAAGCAAGGAGAATTCTTAAGAGACTAAAATCTACTTGTAATGAGCGCTGTAACAAACACTGTATTCCCATGGAAGCAGATTTAAATGATCTAAGTTACCCGGTGCGACCTCCTGCATATTAAGCATAGTCTGACTGATTAAACAGACTTCTTATGCCAAAAGAGGGAAAAGAACTAAAGTTCTACAAGCATGATTAAACAGTAATCACATATGAGAGGGTGATCTTCGTGTGGTGACCTGTTTGCAGAGCAGCCTGTGGATGCAGATGTGTTTGCTTGCCTGGAGCAGATCCCTTGGAGGAAAGTTAAGATCCATACAGATTTAATATGGTCAGGTGGTGCCGATCTCCGCAGGGCTTCCTCTTCTAGCACAGAGTGCTGGGGTGCCCATAGTTAGGAAGAGTTGAAATAGCAACCTTGTTGCCCCTTTTCCAATTTTGGTTTGCTTTTGTTTATTTATGTGAAGTATAAGAAAGCCGTAGTCGCAGCTGGTATACGTAATTTCACCAGAGCAAATACACCGTAATTCCAGTTACTTAAATAAGAAAAAAGTTACTAAAGTAAAAGGGACATCACAAAAGCACGACAGTAAGAGTGCAGTAATTCATTTGATAATATACAGTACCTAGCCTTAAATAGATCAATATGTAGAGAGATCAATTACTTTTCAAATACTATGAAAGAATATTGTTTTTCCCCAAGTATTTCAATTGACTATTTTTCATATAAAGAATACAGAGTAGCTTTTTTTTTTTTTTTTTTTTTTTTTTTTTTTTTTGTCTTGGGAATAGCAGAAATGAAATAATCTCTTATCAGCCAGAAGGCAAGCTAATGGTAGCAGTTGTTGATACTGAACAACTACTGGGGGCTGAGCACCGCATGGTTCCCCTAGATATAAAGGGCATGCTGGGCAAAGTTCCCATAAAGTGGGTGTGCCGTATTAGAAATCAGTGAAAATGGGGGCAGAGGTGGAGGAAGCAGAAATGGGAGCTGTATTAGTTGCATAATTTTTTTGTCATCACTTGATTTTCGTTTTGTGAAGCAAGCAAGCACTATAAGAATAGGCCTGCAGTTTGACATTGATAATTCTCATCTGGGTAGAAGGAATTGAGAACGAGTGTTTCTTACGAATTACACATTTGTCTTTTGTGTGATTGTTCTATCTGTTGATAAGATAAAATGTCATATGAAAGCTAGAAATAATGATTTGCTGAATTTGGTCTGACATTGCGTTCTATGCAGTGTTTTAAAGAAGGTGGAAAAGAGAATCTGGTGCTGCAAGAAGCACCTGAAGGACACTTTGAGCTTTTCTGTGGAACTGTGATACAGCACTGAGGTTGTACATAACCTGCCTTTAGTAGTATATTCTTAATGAAGGTATTAAAATGCTGAAGAAAAAAGGTGTTGTTCTGTGTGTGTGTATGGTTTGTGTTGTTTTTTTTTTTTCTGGAGACTGTGGCAGATGAATCTTTCCTAGCCTAGATATCGTAAGCCAAAATCCACCTGTCCTCACACATTCCTAGGCTGTATATAACAATCAGAAAAATCTTTGGACTTGGGACCCAGCTCAGAGGCTGTGCAAGGATCCTGATCCAGGCTCCCTGGCTGCCTGCTGCTGTGGCTGTGCTGCTCCCGGTGCAGAGCTCTGGGCTGGGCTGCTGGGGAGGCAGCCTGAGTGCAGGGCTGTGTCATGCAGAGGCAGAACATGGCTCCTCATCTTCTGGAGGTTCCTTCAGCCATTTGTATCTCCTCTGAGTTGCTCTGTGTGCCTTCTCCTTGTTGAAATCTGAGGAGCAGGCAGTGCGATGCTTGTGCTCTACACTCCTGCTGCCTACTTTTCACTCAAGCAAGAGTGTTCTCTGACGTAGTAGTTAGACAAAATTGGTTTTGAAATTCTACCAGAATAGCAGCATTACATACAGGTTTGGCAATGCCTAATGTTTCTTCACTCCTATGTTCAGATTGAGACCTTTGAAGTGTGTTAATAAAATCTCTGATCTGAATTGTCAGACTCAGCTGTGGCCTGCACTTTCTTTTTGTTCTTCAACATGGGAGTAATCAGACAGGAGTGACAGTGAGCAGACCTCTTCCTGTGCCTGAGATAAGCTGCAGGCCTCCCCTTTCAAGTCCTCCAGCCAGGCAGAAAGCTTTCCAGGGTAGGTAGCACCTGCCCACCTCAGTGATAGCAGCTAGCTTCAGAGTATAAGGAGGTAAGGCTGCTGTTTAAAAAATACTAGTGCACCAATGGAAATACCACTTTGGTCTTCTGCTTCTTAAAAGTCTGTGAAGAAGAGCAGATGCCTAGAGGAGACCGTACTGCCCCAGGTCTTGGCCCAGACCAGTTCACGTCCAGAAGCATTTCAGGTTTGTTAACTTTGAAAGATCCATGGACTTTTGAAGTCTGAAGGGAAAGGAAAGAACAATAGATCACATAGAGAGCAATCCATGTAGTATAGTGGATGTTGTTTCTGAAAGTAATTCTACTGATTGTCTTCTGAAATTGGCCGCTGATCGCAGAATGGAGGAACCTGTACTGGCTAGTTTTGATTTAGGTGTCTAGGGTATGTGCTTGGAGAGTGGTGGCTCTGAGATGCTGTGCTGGAGCTGCTTATACTTTCCATATGCAGAATCTCTGTTAGGTACAGAGTAGGCTGACTGAGTGTTTAGCTCTGAAAGTCCTCCTGGCACTACTAGAGCATGTAGCCATGGCAGTGCCAGCTAGATAGAAGCCAAACCCTGGAATGTATTCAGTCTGTATGAAAATCAGGGCAAAGAAATACACCACTGTGCTCTTCAGTCCTAGTGCTGTTCTGGACTGTGTAAAATTGCACTATTTTGAGTGCTGTCTGATATTGCACCCATGATCCCGAATGACTTCAACCTTGAATAGGAGCAAATGTTTTACTAGGGGGGGCCAGCTGTGCTGCAGAGCCAAGCTGGGACATCTCTTCTTGCTGGTGAAGAGCTCTTTTAAAGCTGCGTGCTCTGCTTGGAGCATGGGTCAATGTGACCATGCTAGCTGGTGGTGTGC
The DNA here is from genome assembly GCA_016647715.1 of Pavo muticus. Classification (NCBI taxonomy): domain Eukaryota; kingdom Metazoa; phylum Chordata; class Aves; order Galliformes; family Phasianidae; genus Pavo; species Pavo muticus. Next base: position 85,263 of record JACDJE010000228.1, on the reverse strand, counting down.
CTCAGTCTAAGTTAATAGTTGCTCTGATTTTTCCAGCCTTGTGCTGAAGTTTTGGCACTTGAGTCTGCAATGTCATTAAAATAGGTGTTTGGGGAAAAAGATCTTCCTAAGTGAAGTTTGAAAGACATCAGCTTTACTGTAGAATCTTTCTGTTCTCATTTTGGGAGTCTGCAGTAAGTTCTTCCCTGTATTATTAATCCTTCTGGCAGGCAGAGTTAATTTGTTTGTGTGTTAGTCTTCAAGCTGCTGGATGAATTATAGATTTAATTATGGTCCAGGTGCTCAGAGCTTTGCTGTTTGTCTAAAAGTGAAATATAAAGGAAAAGTAAGTCAGAGTAATTTTTTGACTTGTTGAATAAATGTAAACATTGGGAAACCATGTCAGGGTATAAATAAAGAGAGGATTTACTTCACGTAGAGTGTTGTTATCTGCTCCACTTGGTGGGAGGATTCATGCTCTGCATTGCACCGGGACACGCCTTTTATGGCTAGTGCTGTATGCAGCAAAAGCTTAACAACTTTTACCTGTAATTTCCCATGCTTTTAGACAAAGTTTCTTCTGCAATTACAGCCAACTATTCATGGCCAAAGGTTGAACCGAGTTAACATAGTCATGACAAGAAACACTGCCCGGATTCCCTGATAGGTGGAGATAAGCCACCTACTACTTGTAGTGTTCATCTCTGTCACTCCCATCTTTCCATCTTTGCTTGGCACAGTTTTATTCACAGTTCTCGAATGTTCTCATACCGCAACATGACTTACTTATTTATGTTTGTTTCTTGTCCTAAAACAGTTTTCCATCATACTTTGCTTTAATCTGTATGAAAATTACCTTTTGGGGTGACGTTTAATTCCATGAGAGCTGTTTTCATAACTTGTTGTTCACAGTCGTGGCGGAATGTAAGATCCATGGAAAAGTGTAATTTCTGCACTTTGCAAGCTTATTTTTTCTGGCAGCTATAGAACTCCTTTAAAAACCTGAATTGATGCATTCTCCCCACTAGCATTTGTCCTTTCGCATTAGATCCTTGGATCCTGGCTGTCCAAAGTGTGTTTTCTGGTGCAAGCTTTAAATTTTTTTCTTGTCAGGTAGCTAAACGCCAGCAGATCAGAGCTTTCTTCCCTGTGAAGGCAGTGCTGGGTGGCTGCTTCCTGCTCTGTACCTAAGGGCAGGGCTGTGGCACTGTAGCTTCTGTGTGTGTGCATGAATGTGTGCATGCATACAAATAAACTGTGTATTTATACTGTGAGGAGGTGTTTTCTCTTTACTGAGATTTCAAAGGATATTTGGTCAAAAGGCAGGTGTATGAGCTACACTAATTCATTCGAGCTCACTTCTCTTCCTCTTGTTTCTACATTTTTAAATACCACCTTTCTGTTCTGTGGCCTTGAGTCAGAGAAAGCACACCTCACCTTCCTCACCTTTTCCAGGAAAGCCCTTGCGTGTATGAGTGCAAGTGCTTTTCTGAAGGGAGCGTGAATTGGCCCTGTGTCAGCTGCCGTGGGGCATCGCTTGGCAGGGCTGTGGAATGTACACACGTGTATGTCTGCTGCGGTGCACAGGGCAACAAACAAAACAACATTTCTTAATGTAACTAGCTGTTGTAGTATGCCATTATGCTTGCAATAACATGAAATTTTCAGATGAAGATCAGCTGCTTTCACAAGATCAATTTATCCTTGCAATTGTCCCCTTATGCTCCTTTTCATTTGGGGTGTAGACAAACCCATACCGTGGTTCCATTTTTCTTTTTGGTGCTGCATAACAGGTACCCTCAGGAGTCTGCTCTTCCCCAGACAGAATTAACATATTTGATGTGTCTCCCGAGGAAGCAGCCAAAAGTACATGCTCTGACCTCATCTTTCAGCTTTTTCATTTCCTTTACTAGCACTTAATGAAGTTACCAGCACAACCATTAGAGATGATTATGTAATTATTCAGTTTCTTGTTGTACTGTTTAAGTGTGAAGTATTGATGCTGATTCTTCATTTTAACCTGGTATGGCCATGGCAGTTTGCTCTTGTTGTCAGTTATGAAGTGCAGTGGACGCTGGAGGTGGTAAAGAGCTTGTTTATGTGGGGGAAATCTGCTTGTTTTAGAGCACCTTGATATTTTGGTTTGGCACAAGGAGAGATTAGGTTAAATTTTAGGTATCATTTCTTAATATCTCTGTATTTTCCTTGCTCTTTGATGCTCAGTGCATTTCCAAAAGTTTTGCTAGTGTTATTGGATTCATTTCTTCTGCCTTGCTATGGCACTCTGAAGAGCTGTGCAACCCTGTTCGTGATGCCGCTGTGGTTAGTGGCTCTGTGAGTAGAGCCTTACAGATTTTAAGTTTTCTTGATATGTGGCAGCTTTTGACTGGGGAAGGTGTGCATTCTATTTCTTAATTTGCATACATCTTTAATGTGGCTATGTTTAGAATAGGATTAGAAGTAAACTCTCTGTAGGGATTTTCCTATTAGAGAGCCTAAATTTAGCTTCTCTTTTATATAAGGATAATGTTAGATTGTAAAATATGTTTTGCAGGAGGTTTGTGAATGAATGGAGCACACGTTGACCATGTATAGGCTTTCAAGACCTTTACTAGGGAAGGAAATGCAGCTGGTGGCTGTATGTTGACGTGATGCAGTGCTGTCACGGGACACTCTGTGTAACTGCTGGCTGCTAGCTTAGAACCACATCTTCATCTGGTACTTTGTTCATTGTCCTGTCCTTAGGTTATTCAATAAAACATGCAGTGAAACAGTAGAAAAGCTCCTAGACTTTGTCTTCCAAACAGCTATTGCTGTCTTATACAAGGTTCTTCATGTCTTATACAAAACAGTCATTTTTCTTGACAGCAAACGTGATTATGAAGAATTATTTGCTCTTCACATGTTACTATATATTTTTATTTAAAAACTGCATTATATACATCAGTCCTTTTCCCTTGATTGGAAGCCAAATGGAGTGTACTGTAATTTCTGGGGATAGAAGTGCTACTGCACGAAATCCTTCTTGATGTGTTTTTCTCTGTATTTTTAACTTTAAGATCATGCCACACTCCTCACATTCCTCTTGTTTCTAGTACTGACTGTTCTTAGTGGGCTTGATGCATCGCTTTTTACATGTGGTTGTGAATAGCTGCTTATAGTGGTGTGGTGTGTTAAATGAGGTTGGCTTTGCACCACTGACTTGTGATCCTAAACAGTGCTTTGCTGTAAGCACACTCTAGATGCCCTCTGCCTAGTGCTGAGGAACGCTTTCCTTGAAAATCGTGTGCCTTTTTAATGTGTCATGGCTCAATTATCACGTTGGGTTTTGGCTGCCAAAATAGCCGTATATATTGTCTAGCGAGTGACAGCCTGGGCCTTTTTCTCTCTCTGGCTGTTTGCCAGCTGTTTAATTGAAGCCCTGTGTTTGCTGTGTGTCACATCTTATGGTGGTCTATTATACCCAGCTAAAACAATATTTTGAAAATATTTCAAATGTAAACTAATTCTGTGAGAGTTTACATCCTGTTATTTACATGATCTGCTGAGGATGCCATGTAGGTCATTTTTTCCCCTACAAATATGAACATTTGTACCTCAGATCATCTTCTGAATTTCTAGGGCAGAGAGAAGGCAAGATGGGGATGCAGAAATGCTATCCCGCCCCCATGAGAGAAGTAATTAATGATGTACACTCTCCACGTAATTTTTCATTTGTAGTTTCAGAGGCATTTTTAAAGCCAAATATTCTCTTTCTTCTGCCCTTTGGAAGAGAGCACAGACATACAGCAGAGATCCCGGTGGAGTAGCAAAGCCTGTGGGTTGTGTTTCTCATCCAACAGATATACTCTGGGTGGAAACGGCCCTGGGTTTTGAGTGAGCAGTGCCAGAGGCAGGGAAGGATGCGGCTGCTGTGACAGCACGTTGGGTTCGACAGCCGCCAGCTTCCAGTCAGCAAGGACTCATGGCTCACATTGCTCATGGCAGAGCTGGACTCCAGAGCTGTGTCCCAGCCCCACTCAGCTGGGGGTAGAGCACATGGTGTGACACCACTGTGTTAGGGGGGAAGCGCTCCGCCGTGCCTGAGTGGGGGATCCTTGCACTAAGCGTGAATCCAAGACAGCTTTCCCTGCTCATCTTTGCAGAACTATTAATCTCTTGCTCAGTCTTTCTCAAAAGAGCATCTTTGGGAATTACGGCTCTTGGGTGAGATTCCTTTGCCTTAGCCTCGGAAGTCATGAATGTACATTAGCTGACATTCTTGACTATGTAGATATTTTTGGAAGAAACTTTTCCGCTGCTTTAAGAAGAAATCAGGATTTGTTCTACTGCTTGTTCAGTAAGAAGACAGTCTGTTTAACAAGAGAGAAATGACAAAAGTCTAAGGAAACAGCTTTACAATTTTAGGTCAGAGGAGAACAGAGCAGAAGAGAGCTTAGGAAAGATTCCATTTTTGTGCAGAACTCCAGATTTATAATTAAGTAGTAAGTGTTGGCATTTTAAAAATGGAGAGGAAAAGATAGCCTGTAGGCAGGATTAGATCAACAACATTTTTTTTCTTCTTAATCAGAGGGGAAAACATCCCATCTGGATAAAGCCATCTAGCATTTTGGAAGAGGTCTGATATTAAAATGCATCTTTATAAAGGGAAGTAATGTTGTTGGAGTTAACGATGTTAAGGCTGTTTTGTGGAAACAGTGGTATTGTGTGCGTGCATAATATACTTGAGTGTGTGCGTGCATGTTTCTTCTGGCAAATATATCCCCACCTTTGTCTGTTCTCTTCAGGTAGGGGAATGGCATTAGAAGACTCCTGGAAGAGCACTGTGGTACATGAGGCAGTGCGGGTGTGAGTGATGGTGGCACTTCTGCTGCGCTGTATTGAGTGTGTTTTATGCGTGAGTTTCTTGCATGTTTTAAGTTGCAGTACTTTTTTGGGAGTCTAGAGACATCATCAATTATCTTTTATAATGTACAGATCAAGTTGGTGCTGAGAGGTAGCTTGGCAGAAGTTCTTACTGTGTATGTGCCACCAGATTTGATAAGGCAGGCATGTGTGTGTGTGCTGCCAAAACAGAGAATTTGGGCAACTTCCTCATGTGTAGATTTAAAGGATTTGTTAAGAAGTTGTATTCTCAGCCTCTGCTTTTTCACATCTTGTCCCTCCCTCTCCCTTTTCCACAGTTGCAAGGTGGAAATAACCGGGGCTGAGCACTGGCTCTTTGGGTGGAATACAGGCTGTGACTTGGTAGCTGCTTTGAAGAATGAGACTTCCTCTCCAGGAAGGTGCAATGTTCAGGGCTAAAGCAGGCCATGAAAGAGACACTTCCCTTTCTGTCAGATTGGCTTTGGTTTCTCAGATCCATTACGCTGGAATGCAGCCCTGAAACACCAATTTTCTTGTAAGGAGGAAGCAGAGCCAATTGATTTAAACTTGGAGTTGCGTCTGCTGGCGATTTCCAGCAGCAGCTAACTGCAGCCAGCAGCTCTCAGCAGCAGGTGACCGAGCTGTCCCTCCTCACAAAGAAAGCAGGGAGCTTAAACCTGCACAGGGATTTTTTTTCCTTTTCCCCTTGAGATTGTAAAGCAGAGGTTAAATTCTTCAAGTGGGCATTGATGCGTGCCAAGAGAAATCTTCCAAAATTAGGTAAATCATTTTATTGTGCAAATAGTATCTGTAGCTGTTGCCTTGAACTGGAAGGTAACTTGCAGGGCTTTGTTCTGTATCTCTGTATCATTTCAAGCCTATGTGATGTGCATGCTTAAGTTTTGATGTGAGTACCCAGCTTGCTCCTGATGCTGGAAGTTCCACAAGTTACTCCAGGGTAAATAAAATGGTGCAGGCCTTTCTGCTGAATTGAAGCAGTAGATTTGAAAATGCTTGCAGGTATTGAAAATTTTACGCTTCTTGAAATTGTAGCTTCACTGACATGAATTTCCTTTTGCAATAATGAGCCTTTCAAATAAAGGACAGGGCACGGTTTTTTCCAATTCCCATCGCTAGATGGCGGTGCTTAGTAGCCGAACTGTCGGGTGTTATAGCCAACGTTAATGTACATCGACTGAGCAATTCCAAAATATTTAAATCTTTCAGTGCGCTTGTCTTTGCTTTCTTTGTTTCTAAATCCCACTTGTAATTGCTCAGGAGAGACTGCCTCATGTGAGTGTTATTTCTGCACGTAGAGCTCCTGGGCGAGCGCTCTGCTGCAGCTCCTGCTGTATCTCTGCTCTCTCCCTTGCCTCACTCAGATCCTCGTTGAGGTCACTGGCTGAGGGCTCGGCAGAACCCCGTGCCACACAGTCACGCATGCTTTTCTACGGACGACTAACCTCTTCTTTCCATGTGCTTAGATGTTAACAGAAGCCTGCAGGGATGGGGTTAGCTCAGGCAACAAGCCATGCCAGTGTTACCTCCTGCAAAGCTCCGTGGAAGATGTTTTTCTCGAGTATGAGATCTGCTGTTATTACGAGCAATGTGAAATCAATGAAGGAGTTTTGTTTGGTTGGTTTTTTCTGTCGATCGTGTGAGCCAGCCGCCAGTGTTATTTTTCCAGCTGTCAGTCGTGCTTCCTGGCTGCAGTGCTGGCATGGCAGCACTGTGTCATGCATGGGCATGGCCCTGCCTCGGCTGGCTCTCGGGCAGCTTTTTCCCAGGGAAGGCAAGAGGAAGCTTGGCTGTAATGCCAGCTGCCTGTTTAGCACAGAGATGTCAAGTACGTGCGCTTGTTCAGGGAAGACAGCAAGGGGAAAGGATAAACCCAAGCAGCTTTTGTGCAGTGCTTTCTGTGCAGCTTCATCATCTGCCTCTTCTAAAATGTAAGTGGAAATTCAGCAGCATCTACTCCCTTTTTTGTTGTTGTTCACTGGCACTTAATTTAAATTTAAAATGATCCTAAATCCTTAAAACTAGAATGGTTTTTAATTATTTCTTAACTCATTGCAATTGCCTTCATTAGTCTACTAAAAAGTGAAGAATTGTTATTAGCTGGAATTAGAGTAACTTGCTAGCTTTGTTTTTTAGGTAAATAATAGTTCTTACCATTTTGTCAGAAATTTCACATTTAAATGTAGAGAGCATCCATGACCCTGGTTGCTCTAACACCTGTATTTACAAAATGGTGTATTAAAATGTTTATAGTGGAGCTTCAGTTGTAGGATAATGTTGCTGATTTGCCTGAGCAGCTTGGAGACCTGTAAAACACCGAAGTACTGTTTACTTCGGAGGCTGAGGCTGACTGCCACACTTACTTGCACAGCTTCCTGAGCACCGCTGCCATGTATTTCTGGAGGTTTAGGTGACATGTCACAGTAGCAATGGCAAATAAGCCGGGGGAGAGCAAGGCTGCTGGAGAGCTCTGCAGAGTGGTGTCTGAGCCTCTTCATACAGTGCTGGAGTGGTGTAAGAGCGCCCGACAGAGCAACCTGTAATCTTGTACTTGTCTATATGTTTAGAAATCAGAATGAATGGGAGTCTCACTTTGAAGTAACCCAATCATCTGTGGGCTATTTTTTCATTACTTTACATGGGGTAATTTGTAATAAAGGTTCAGAAGTTAACAAAAAGCATCAGTAGCAGAGGTCTACATTCGTTTGAAGGCCCCGTTCAGAAAAGTGCAGAGATGTGTGCTTATCTTCCTTTGAAGCAGTGAGCACACACAGAAGCACTTCCCTGAACTGGGGTCAGAGGGAAAGGAGTCAGCAGAATGGGGTCATGTGCAGACAGAAGGAGAAGGCAGCACAGAGAGTGCCATCAGGGAGCAGCTACTGTGTTCCAGAGCCCGTGGGAAGTATTTCACAAGAGAAAGCTTTCCCTCTATCTCTGCAATGCACACTGTTAATATTTTTTAACTGATCTTAAAGTCTTATATTCAAAGATGCCCAATCCACCAGGCACACCAAATGCGGCTTAGCCCTGTGCCACATCTGTGTATTTGAGGAACAGCCCTCTGAGTCTGACCAGGGCTGGGAGAGGGAGAACAGGGCAAGAGGGATCTGCCTGCTTGTCCGCTCCGCGCCAGCACTTCGCTTTGCCTGTTGTCTTGTGGCTATTTCAAAAATAGGCCATTCAATGGAACAATATTCCTGCTACACCTCCATCCCGGTATGCTTTTTGGAAGCAGCAAGAGGCAGAAATCTGAAGCCAGCAATTGAGAATGTAATGGGAATCAGAGTACTCAATCGGTGCCAGTTTTTCCTCCTAATTTTTACTTGAGGGCTGAATGCTCATCTAACCCTCTTTATTTGGGGGCATTCAGCACATCGTACTAAATGTGCTTGATTTTTTTTTATTTGCAGGTCACCTTTTAATGGAGCTGTAAAAGTAAGTGTAAACTGCACCTTCTTTTGTCATCAGTAAGTGCTGAAGGGCGTAGCACTCAGAGTAGGAGTGCCTGTGGGCTTAGATGTGGGAGAAGGGTGGGCAGCCCCCAGTGCTACCTAGTCAGTAAGGGGGGTGAGAGGTAGCTGGGCTCTTGTTCACTTTCCCTGTCTACTTGTTCAGGCCTCCTCAACACTGCAAATGCCTCTTTTTTCTTCTTCTTCTCTTCTTTTTCCTTTCTTTTTTTCTTTTTAAGTAGTTGTTACTGATGCTCTGCTAGCACCTAGAAATGCTTGCCAGGGGTTCCTGATGTGCTGCTCATCCTAACGCAAACGCAGTCAGAGGGACAGTTTTGCATTCTGCCAGCTGTAACTTGTGGTTGCTGCTTGGTGGAAAAAGGTAGATGATATATCTTGATAACCCCCATGTCAGACATAATTAGGAAATGGAGCTCGGGCTGTTGTCTTGCTTAGGGAAGTAGTACTAACCCCTTGCAGAGAGTCTTAAAGATCTTGGTCCTTGGCAGAAGTCAGTCAAGCATACCTTCCATACAACTTAGAGGCTCCATACAATTCCAGTGGTTTCTATCTAAGGTGAAGAAAGCATGATCTGGATGCAATTTACACATTTGGCAGAAATGCACATGTAAACCAGATGATGCACTCATAGATCTCAGACCTTCTGCCTCTGGGCTGTCTGATTTGCATCTATTGCATCTGTTAGCTGTGCACATAAACAAGCAGCGACCCAAACTGGGGAGGAGCAGTTGCTGCAAAGGCTTTGGGGCTACAGTCTGCATGGGTGGGTGTTGAAATAAAATGTCAGCTCTGGAGTCAGTGTCTTTCTGAGCTGTCCTCTATTGCACGAGTAACTTCAAGCCCCTAGCAGCTGCTGCTGCTGATTCTCCTTGTTTGTTTTATTCCTTGGCAGCTCTGGTTTGAATAGGAGATGGCTGCATAGTCATAGTGAGACTTAGATTATCTGTTTTGCCCCCTGTGCTTTTTACTGGTTGTGAGAAGAAAGTCTGTGGATCGGTTGTACAAGTGGCTGACATCCTTGCAGAAGTCATCTTCCTCTATGCAGAGCCAAGCTTCATGGAGTAATGTCACCATTCCAGGAGCTCATCTAAAACGTATCCGACATCTTACCTGGTGCCTGGCATGGGAATTTCTCTGCTTTTCTTGAGTCAGTTGTAATGAAAAAATCCTTTGGCTTGCCCTCAGCATCCACAACACTTTTTATGAAACTGCTGTTGATTTCATCCCACTTTTGTTGTTTCAGAGAAAAATAGCTGAAATAACATTTAATGTCTGTTCTGTGCATGTGGAAAAAAAAGCCACCTTAAGTGCCAGAGCCCAGTAGCTGAGAATTGCTTCAGCTCTCGAGGACAGGACTACAGCAAAGTGTGAGGTCTTGTATGAAATGCTGGGCGTATTTACAAAGCATAGACAAGGTTTGTGGCACGGCAGAGCAGTGCAGAGTTCTGCGCTGCTTCCCTTGGGATCTGCTGCCTGGAACATCAGGCTCTGGCTCCAAGCAGTTAGAAGAGCAGGAGGCTGAGCATGGCTGGGAGCCCCCGCTGCTGCAGGAGCGTTGAGCCAACAAAAAAACATGCTGCAGGAACCATCAAAAGGTAGAATTTTGCAGAGGAGCAAATGCTGTAAAGAAAAACCAATGAACGTCACTTCATCTAGAGGGCTGCTGTGCAGAAGTGTCCCTGGATCCCAAGAGATCCAGAGAGTGGCACAGCCAAGACAGGTCAGTGTGTGGTGGGAGACCAGCTCTGTCCACTCCTGTTAGTGCTTTTGTGGAGAAGGCGACAGGACGATTGGTACAATGTATTTCTCAGGAGATGCTCTTCCCCTGCCTTTTTTCTTTTAGTGCCCCAGGAAAACTGCAGTATTGAAATAAATAGAAAGAAAAATGATCCTTTTGCATGAAAGCAAAGCAATAGAAAAAGCAGAAGATCAGACTGGAGCTTGCTGGCAGAAAGCAGGATTTTTGAGGAAACAGCAGTTCAATGGGACATTCTTTCTGTAAAGCTGTTAAACGAGGCTTGCAAGAGAGGCTCGTGTCCGTGTGTGTCCCCCCACCTCTGGGGGCGAAGCTCTGTGCTGTTTTTTAAGACACTTCATGAATCAACTGGGGATTCTCCAACTGAAGCAGGGAGACAGCTGTTGCCCTCTCCTTAAAGGCTGGAAAGTATCAGCATGCCACCAAGCCTGTTTATATTACATGTTCTAAACACATCCAGTTCCTTTATTCTGTTATTCATCAGAAGGTCGGCGCTTAGACTGAAGGAGAGGGACTTAGAAGGGCAGAGCCCCCTGCTGATTACATGTCAGACACCTTGTAGCAAACAACTGAGCCTAAGGCAGCCTCCTAAGTGCTCTAATTCCTGTTGTCCAAACCCACAAAGGAGTTGGTGGTCACTTTCCACTTTCTCTCCATGGGGCTGTTCACAGGTGCTCCACTCCTGTGTGCCTGCTCCCTGGCTGAGGCTGGCGTTGTGGGGTGAGAAGCAGGGTTGCTGTTTGCAGGGCGAGTACCTCTCCTTGGCAGTGAATGTGTAAGAACAGAAGCCAGTGTGAGAGCTCGCCAATTAACTCCAAGTCTGTGATTTGGCAAATGTGGGGCAGTACAAGGGAGGGCACTCAGTGAGGATGTGGGGAAACGTGCCCAAAAGACACGTTTGTCCAGCTGCATCTCCTGGGAGTGCCCTGAGCTTGCTGTGGCCCAAGCACCCCATTTCACCTGCCAGGTGCACCGTGAGAGCTGCAGTCTCCAGGAGAAGGGCAGGCAGCTTTCTGCAGTGGGCACAGGGAGGTTTACTCTGGCTGTTGTCTCTAAACTTCTACGCGTTCCCTCTGGCAGCTTCCACCTGGTGCCTGTTGGCCTCAGAGAGCATCTCGTGATCCCAATGCTGGCAGCAAAGGCCTGGTGTGGACAGCAGGGCCTTGTGGCCAGCTGTCACTGCCAGAGCCTCCCTTGCTCTGGCTCCTTCCCTGCCTCATTCTCCAGACAACTTTTCTGCAGCATCCCAGTCTTTCTGGGATCCATCTTATAACCCCTGGCTTTTAGCTGCAGGCGCCGGGGCTTTTCTTTGGATGACTTTTCTAGATGGCTTTTCACATTGTCCAGAGGTGTTTCTGGCATTTTTGGCTGGCTTCCAGGCTAAGCATGACGATGAGTGAAATTTTCCCTCTCCTCCTTTTGCTGCTGGACAATCAGATTGTAGCCTGCCTGAAAATCTCTCTACCCATGAAAGTGCCCAGGGATGTGTGGGGAGGGCTGAGCGAGGACTGTGCAAGCAGAGCAGGAGGGAGTGCAAGCAGCTGCCCAGCTGGCCGCAGCAATGTGCTGGGGGAGAAGAATCCTCTGTGTGCAGATATAGGAGGACAAGGAGGCATTTACAGAAAGAAAGAGGCTTAAAATAGGCTTAAAAATAATAGGCTTAAGCCTATTCAATACTTTTTTTTTTTTTTTTTTTTGAGTTTGAAAGCATATATTTACATGTTTATAAACAAATAGTGCCAAGCCAAGAGTTTGTGGTTGCTGTGTTGATGGAGGAGTAGGGACTTGAGTAGGCTGTGGTTGCTGGCAGGGCAGGTGGTCCTGTCTGGTCTCAGACAAGACAAAAAAGAAAACAAAGTGAGATGAGGGAAGTTAAGGAACTAGTTTCACTTTGTTAGGTTGGATGTGTAATCTCAGACAGGCATACTGATATTGTAGCTTTAAAGGTAGATGAATATATAAGGGTGAAAAAGATTTCATTCAGTAGACAGGATAGTGGCAGCCATGAGAATTAGTTTACATTTTTATTAGGCATTCTCATTAAGGAAATGGGAGAGTAGGATTTATACTGCTCTCATTTCATAAGGTTTATATAGGATGCTACACTATTGGAACACTTAAGCACCTCAGGCTAATGAAAAGATTCTTTCAGGGCTCTTGAATTATTTTATAGTTTGTGATAACTGAAAAGTTATGTTTATTTCAGGAAACATTATTTAACTGGTAGAGAAACTTGTGCGTGAGTGCTGCAGAGATAGATTGTCGTGTGTATGTAACACAGTGGCTGCATATGTGGATGCAACCTGTTTACAACAGGACTCAAATACGATTGTGGCTTTTCCCATTGCTCAAAAGAACGTCGAATTAACATGAAGAGATTTTGTAACTTATAATAACAGGTTGTAGAGATTCAGGGAGAGAGATTTTTCTGTAAAAAAAAATTAAATCCAAAGAAACTAGAAATCAATTCTTACTGAAACAATTGGAGGTCTGTTTCATTTGCAGTTTTGTTGCCTCTTTTTACACTGTTTATTAATTCATTAGGTACAGTAATTTTTAGCTGTACATTACTAATGTTAATTACTGCTAATTGTTAAATATTAATTATTAATGTTACTTCATTAGCTGTACATTAAAACATTTTTATGTAGGTAGTTTTAGATCAAAACATAAGTTGCTGCCTTTTTCTGAGTTTTAAGATAAGTAAGTTAGATTCTATTAGCATTTCTCAATGTCTGTAATACAGTGGTGTGTTGGTAGAAAGCACCTGCACTAAGGTCAGTGACAGCAGTCCATCCTCAGACTGTGCTGAGAACAGAGTTCAGTCAGGGAGACTTGTTTACACTTGTACATGTTAGTAATGCTCTGCATCACAAATGCTAGCTTAATATTTCCTATATCAGCCAAGTGTACTGCGCGGTGTAAGAGATTCCTAACCTGCATACGTCCTGTGAAAAGTTGCAGGTTAAATCTGTTTTTATATTTTTCTACTTCTGACATTAAATTTGAAGGGGAGCATCTATCCAGTAGAAAAATGTCTTGAGTTCTGGCCATTGTTGATCTCCGTTGCCTCCCTTTTTCCTTCTTTGTTGCACATTACTGGGGTTGGCAACAGGAAGTTGTCACCAGCTCAAGAGCTGAAGCTGCTCTCCGGCGCCTGCTGCCCTGAACCCCTGGGTGCAGGGGCAGTGCTGAAATGGGTGAGGACAGCAGCACAGCTGAGGCTCTGGGGCATTTCCAGGAAGGTTTCCTATTGCAGAAGTTGAACTGTTGTACATGGTTTATGAGTTCCCTGCTGTACTGGAATGCATAGAAACTCCTCTGCAGGATTACCCCACGTAGGTTACACATTAGGTGCTTTTCCATCAGGCTTTATTGCAGTGTGTAAAGTCAAAGTAAATCTTCAGAGAAGGGGAGAATAGAAAGCCTTCCTGTAATGCATTTGCTGCAGGATATTTCTAAAGTTATTTCAGAACATAAACTATATCTCTTTAAGAACAGAAGGTAATACTGAGTTTTACAGTGATCTCATTTATCACGTTAAGGCTCATGTTAGTTGACCCCTTGCTGCTGACACTTGTCACATTTCCCGGATAATAGAGTGGAGCTGCTGTCTGACTGTCCATAACCAGTAGGACGGTGTTCCTCTCTGCTCCACTCCTCTCCTTTCCTCTCCTGCACAAGCCACTGCTGACAGCTCAGCAGCAGTAATGTGAATTCCCCTTTTGGGTTTGGACCTGAACATACTGCTTTTCAGTCATTTTTGGACATGCTTTTGAACACTGCCCTCCTAAGTGGGAATCAAGATTGCATCCAGCTGCTCCAGATTATTTAAATTTCTGTGAATGTGTGTTTGTTCTGGAAGAACCCCACTGGAATGAAAGAAAAGTGTGAAGTGCCAAGTGTATCTTTGGCTGCATTGGACAAATCCCTGTATGATAGCATGTTTCAGTTTGTTTTTCAACAGTGGAGTGATTTTGTTGAAATTTCAGTGATCATAATTAGCCTTCAGAAGTTAACATGGCATCAGTGTACAGAAAAGGAGTCAAAAGAGGTTGTTCCTTGAGGTTGTTACTGCAGACTGTGTTCACTTTTTGCTGTGTTAGAGGATTTCTGCTATAACAAAGATATCTGTGTTCTCGCTTCCAAAAAGGCATTTCCAGTATAAAATCAGTAACACTTCCAGTGTAGGACACACTGTCAGCCCTTTTGTTGCAGAAGATGAGGCAGCAGCCAGAGCCCTTTTACAGCCAGATTTCTCTTTCTTTCTAACCCTTTGCAAGTACATTCATTGGATTATAATTACTTTTCCAGCAGTGAGTTTGCTGACAAAGTCAAGTTTAGTTTTTGTTATAAACAAATGACTCCCTGCATCAGTACAATTTATTTTTGGCATTTCTGAGGAAAGCGTGATATAAAGAAAGCCTATAGAATGTGAGGTTTTCATTTGTAGGGGCTTGGGCCTTTCTACTTGGTTGTTGAGTTTTTGGTTTCATCTTCACAGTGCACGCTGGGCCTGTTGAAGTCTGAAGGAGGTGTTTGAAAGCTCCTCAGAGTTACAGAGTAGGGCACAGCACAGACACTGTCAAGCTGATAGAGATCTGAATTATGTGTGTCAGCAACTCATTGCAGCTAAGCAAGGAGCTGCTTATTCTTCTGACTACATGATAACTATCCATGAGAACAGTGTCCTAAACACTTGTGGTTCTTTGTGACAAAACATCCACTGTCTCACTGGCCTTCTTGAACAGTGTGATTAAAGTCAAGATGCCTCAACTGTCATAGGAAAAAAATATACTCTAGAAAAGTGTTCCTGTTTATGCAGTTTACACTGGCAAGTTAATGTCACCACATTGGCTTGTGATCTGTGTCTTGTGGCACACAGCTAGCAATATATGTGGCATGTGGCTTGCTTGTGGCTAACAAATTAGATTAATACTCATATAATACATTATTCTGAAGCAGTGGAACTGTGTTCCCAGTAGTCATTTTGTGGGTTACGTTAACAGTGAACCCAGCTCAGCTTATGAGCCAAGGTCATTGCTAAAATTTGGGTATTTCTGACTGGCGGGACATTGGTAAGGACAGTCTGCTCTGTAGGTTATAGGTACAAAATACCTGACTTATTAAAAAGTGACATCTCTAAAATTGTGTAGATGTATTTAAGATAAAAATATATAGCTGTGTAGATAAAGATAATGTTAGGAACATGTGGGAAAGATTAGAATTAAGGTTGTGACATATAACTTCATATTTAGTGTTTCCCAGCTCATGAATATTTAATCAAACTTCTCTAATATTTCTTTATTGTTTTTCTTTCTGATTTCTGTTCTTCACTATTGTAATATTTCTGAGTTATAAAGAAAGATCTCTAAGGTGAAATAAATGTTGACAGTAGACAGACAAGCTCTGTGCCAGATCAAAGTATTTCAGGTAATGATAACAGATTTGCATTGGTATGCTTGTTTGAGATTAAGATAAAAGCAGATAGAGGCATTCTATCATCATCTTCAGGCTTTGCTTATAGCAAAAACAGGATAGATTATAGCTATATTATTACGCAACATACATAAACTAATTAAGAAGTGTTGTACTGTGCACAAAGAGGATCTCTTTGCCTTCAAAATACTCAAAACACAGTAAGAAAATATATTCTGCTTTTCTGATTAATTATGTGATTATCACAGCATGCTGAGCAGAAAAGTTTGATAGATAAAACTTCTCCAGTCTTGAGTATCAGTCTAAAGAGAGTAATTAAAGTGTTGAAGAAAGTTAGCCAGGCATTGCTCTCGCTCTATTTGATGAATATTTTAATTAGATATAATTAGATATGGAGCAGATAACTGTCATTAAAACAGGTATTTTCTTCCTTGAGTCTGTTGGACTTTCAAGGAAAATGAATTTTGCCTTCATGGTAAGAAGATTGTCTTCTGTGCAAGAGGAGTATTTGTTTGAGGAGAACTAGGGACATGTTCAAGAGCAGAGGAAGAAGACATTGGAAACTGGAGGGGATGCTTTCAGCTGGTCCAGCTGGAGGGAGAGAGGTTGAAGCAGTGCAGGGCAGTCTCCAACAGGTGAGATTTTAGGGGAGATGCTCACCTTACATTGCTGAAGGAGGTTGAGAGGGATGAGAATGGAGTGGGAAGGTGCGGAAGAGCTTGAAAACTTCTACTGCAAGGAGACTAGAAATGTACAGTCCATAGAAGTACATTACTTTTTTGGACCCGACTTGTCAAGATTAATCAAACAGCAAGTAGATAAAGTTGGGGAGCATCTGTATTTGAAATTTGGGATTATATTTTCTTTTAGATGTTTTCTGCTGTGAAACAGACAATTTAGTTTGTACTTGGCATGCTGAGGGTACCTTGTTTTGAATGCAGCCCTTAATCTGTACCTGCTTTACCTTCTGGCTTGACTTGGTGACACGCTCTGCTTGGAGCTGTGCCTGGAGGCCATTCAGAAACTGAAATCCAGCCTATGCTTGCTTGTTAGGCTGTGCTTTATTGGGAGTGCCAACAGAATTGCCTCCTGGCTTTAGGTGGATTTGAGGTGGTACTTGATCTTTAGAGTGTTAGAGATTTTTAAGGCTCAGGTATTTGAGGGATGTCTCTTCTCTGCTCCATACAAGCTGTCTGTGCAGCATGCATGAGTTCCTGTGGTGCATCCCCATGGCACCCACTCTTCATAGCATGGCAAATTCTCTCTTTTCTGCACTCAGCAAGGTTATTTCTTCATCAGACTGCGGGTCAGAATTTGTAGCTGCAGTATAACTGAGTTTATGACTGTGTGTTGTCGATTTTTAAGTGTCTGATGCGGTTCTTGTTTGTAAGAAGGCTTGGCATACCCACTGAGCTGATCCACATAACACAGAAATGACAGTCTGCAGAGTGTATATAACACTTTAGAAAAAAGAAAGAAAAATGCTAGGAGGTATCATCAAGAATATATCCTCATGGTGCACTACACTTGAGATTATAAATCACCATCTTTACAATGTCAGTGGTGTAGTGCCTGCTGATAAGAGTGGGCTGCTGCTACTTTCATAAGCCAGGTAAGCCAGAAGTTAATGAGGTTGGGCTGGATGCTGGAAGGCCCTCTGGGGCTGATCTTTAACAGGAGGTGCTCTGCTCTGAAGTGTTTCAGAGACACCTGCAAGTGTTCTAGACCAGCTGCTCTAGAGCATGTTAGGGAAAGCAGCTTTTCACCAAGCCACTCATAAAAGTGCCATAGTCTGAAATTTGTTAATATTTAAAGAACTCTTCAGTTTTTATAACAGTCAGGATATCATGGATAGCTAGTGGCCTTGGAAGATGATGATGTAAATTACTGTTAGTTTTTGACAGACAAGACTTAGGATTGGCTCTTCAGAACTGAAAACAGCAACTATTCTACTAAATATAAGTGAAGTGTATGGAAAAAGTCATATAGGATTTACTGGTGTCATCACTTCAGTATTGATTCTCAGCAGCAGAGTAGTGCCAGATTTTGTAATACTTCCCTTCCTAAAATATGTTTTGAACAGTTTATTGCTTTTAGTCTGATTGGAAAAAAAACACTGCTGCTGCCTTAGCATTATGTTTTTGGCTCACATATGGTGTATCCATGTTAGGCCTCCAGTTCATCACATTTTTGTAGTTCAGGAATGTGATTCTACATCTACAAAAGGGAGCAACTCTTCTGTGTTGTTACACTGAATTCTTTCTAATGAATAATACCTCTTTCTTCCTTTCCTCTCAAGGCATGAGGAATGTAATGTGGTAGGAAGGTGTAGTACAAGGGTCACGTCTTCTCTCACTGAGTTTTGCATGTTATCATATTGAAACTACCATACAGCTGTTGTCTGTGGTGCTGTGTGATTGTAACTCTGTGGTGGTGGTAATTTACTGTCCATCACTAATGGCATTGGTCTCACTTGTGTGTAGTAGATCTGTTCAGGGACATTGGAGGTTGCAGACAGAAGGCAGAACAGGGCAGGGGTACTGCGCACTGAGTGGTGTTAGGCACTGATGGGCATTGCGATGGCTTCCAGAGACCTGGGTTTGTGCTGCAGAGGTGTCTTAGAGGCACCTGGGCTTCCCAAGGAAATATTTAATAAAATGGAAATGAGGTTTTAAAATACATTTTACCTTCTGCAAAGGTCAAAATAAAGTAATTAAGCACATGGTTCTTCTGAAGAGAAATAAATACAAAGATTCTCCTTAGCAGCAACCGGTTACTTCTTTGATGAGCTGGATGTGAATCTTGGCTTCATGTGAGACATTGATTTATACAGAAACTGTGCCTGTCTCAAAAGCTGCCTGGAATTGTGCATTGTTGGAGAGCTGATGTACTCATTGAGCTTTTTCTGTTTGGGTACTACGTCAGCTGAGCAGCAAGGCAGATGTCAGCAGCGCCTCGTCACCGTAGTCACTGACAGTCTGGTTTTAGATCCAGCAAAAGAAGTGAAATTCATGGAGCAATGCAGTTTGAGAACAGTTTAGAGGGGAAAAGAAAATCTCCACTCTGTACTCACAGAGGGCAAGTGGCTAATGTTCCTCCATTTAAGTCATGGATATTTCAGTGCAGGGCTGTGTGCTCTGTACGGTGTGGGGAAGGGACTGCTCAGACCAGGCAGTCAGAGGTAAGGTGCCCAGCAGCAAAGAAGAACCAGCAGAGAGAGTGGAGGGAGCAGGGGAAGGAGACACCAGGGCTGTCATGAGGGTGGAAAACGTCCAAGTACATTACATGGGTGTGAGTGGGCAGCTGTAACTGCAGAAACGTTTCCCTGTGGGCTTCCTGTCAAAAAACCAGTTCTGTAGCTGTATTTTGGGATCTGCTCTTCTCCTTCTCTCTTTAAGGTGGAAATTCTCAGAGTGTGCCTGGAAGCAAGATTTATTTACTTCTTAACTGTCAAAGTTCTCGTTCTTCCTCTCTTCCCTGCAAAAGGGTGGAAAAGGAAGGAAGGAAAAGTATAATGCCATTCTCCTTTCACATATTTCTTTCCTTTACCCTCTGTCATTCTCCATGTTTCCTGTTGTTTGGTTGTTTTGATTTTTTTTTTTTTTTTTTTGTGGGTGAAGTTTGTGTTTGTTTATGTGTGTTTTAGTGTTGAAAGGGGTGAACTTACTGAAAAGGAAGCTGTTGTGAAGTCTGAGGAAGGTTTTGCCATTTAACCGTGTGACTTTCTGAATAAAACCAAAGCACTCCTTATCTGTAATACTTCTGCTGCGCAATCCTGTTCTTGAGCTACTGCTGGGCTTTGCATGTTCATGTGGTTTAGAGTAGCAAAGCCTCCCTTACAAGTGAATGGTGAACCTTTAAAAATGAATTCAACCGATGTGTGAGTTCTTTTGGTTGTTCTTTTTGGTGTTTGTTTTGTTTTTCATTACACATAAATTATTTAGCTAAATGCAATCTTAATCTTTGTTATTAAAAAAGAAAATAACAACAAAAAGAAGCAAAGGCTTAAAATTATACAAAACCCATTCACTATCACACCTTTTCCGAGGGCCAGGGAATTTCCAGTATGTTTCTTCTTTCACTAGCTCTATGCTTCATACTTTTCTTTTTAGCAGAATAGTTTTTTAGCAGTACGAGTGTTTGCTAGCAACAGCAGCTGAAATGAAGATGGTGAGTGAAGAGTCGCTTGGTTTGGGGTATAGCTGCTCCATCCATTGTGACAGTCCTGAAAAGTTGGTATTTCCTGAATGCTTCTGTATTTTTGCTACTTCAGTTAGTATTTTGGGGGGAAAGATGCTATTTATAATGGACGATTTTCATCTTGCAAGAAGTGCACTCTGTGTTAGCCTTTTTATCCAGTGCATCTAAATAAATGTAATAGTGAATATTGAAAGGGATATTTATTTTCACATAGCCAGATCTACAGCATCTACAAGGATAGAATTTGTGCAAAATGAAGTTCCAGTTTTAGTCATGACAAAATCTTTCCAGTGCCTTTGGAATCTAGCAGGATGGTTTTTTTTCTGGGTGAAGGTTGTTTGTTTCTTTTGGCCAAACAGGTTTAAATAAGGCGACTTTGATGTTAAAGGGGACGTTCCTGCTATAGAAGTCACAAAAAGCCATATGTCACCTGTTCCTCATAGCACTGGGCATAGGACACATCCCAGGGAGACAGCAGTGTGCAGCACAGTGTCAGTCTTAATGGATGGAACGGTGTTAGATGTAAGCTGGAGCAGTTCTTGGGCCTCGGAAGGCCTTGCCTTGGCAGTATTTGGCTCCAGCTGGACAGAACTTCTACCAAGCACAGTTACATCAGAGGAAACATCTGATTTGGTCCACTTCTCTTTTCAGCCCCTGTAAGATTTGCACTGAAGTTATCCTCAGTAAGTGTAACATTTTAGTGACCATATGTTTGGCAAACCATGTAAATAATTTACAACCATTGTTTGTATTATTTTTGTCATTCTGAATTTATTTTAAAGAAACAGCCCAAAGCACTGTTTCCAGAATGAATAAATTTTCACATAAATCTGGTTAGGCTAGTACTTTTGCTCAGATCTCCATAAAAGTGTGTTTAATTCATTAGTTTCATGCTGAACTGTTAACATTTTAGGTTGTTTTATTAGGAGAGAACAAAGAACTCCCAGCTTGTTGAAAATTTGTTACACAAAAATAAGGATGAAAAGGTTCCAGAAGAGCTGACATTAAGCATTGTGGAGTGGATGAAGTTGTGCAGATTGGAAAGATTTACAAGACATCTGGTAATTAGCTTCCAGCTCCTATGGAGCTTTGCCCTGTGAAAGTTACTGCTGCTGCTGGAAGGGGAGGGGAGCAGGAAGGAGATGAAATGTGACCCTGCAAAGCCAGGTCTTTGTGTTCACAGATTATCAGTGCACTACTGAAGCCTCAGGGTAACCTTTTGGAAAACTACCTCCTACGAAGAAAAAAACCAACAAAAAAAACTCGACATCTTTCCTTTTTTATGATTGCCCCCTACTGCACTTGGCTTAGTATGGGGGGGAAGGGAAGCAAGTTATCAAGGAGATTTTCTCACCTTAGCCAATCTGCCAGGCTGACCCAGAGCAGCCTGTAGCCCCTGCCCGGCCTCAAGTGCTGATGATGTTCAGCTCAAGCTTCTCACTGTTATTATTTCTACTACTACTACTGCTGTTACTTACCAGCGCTAGTTTTTAAAATCCACTAAGGAGGATTTAAACAAGAAAGAAGATTTTCTGTTTTGGATTCATTTTATAAATTGTCTTTTGGGAGCACCTTACCACACCATGATTACAGGTTAAGCTGTGTTTGTGTGGTTTCTGAAATTCTGGTGTAGGAATGTTGAAGCACTCAAAGGGCACTGCAGAGACCTGGTGCACGTTACCCTCAGAGCCTCTGGAGACTTTGCTTCTGTGCCCACCTCTGCTCCTCACCTACATGCTCACTTTCAGCAAGTCATTGCCCTGTCATCTCTATTTTTCTGTCTGCAAAACAGAATATTGATCTTGACTTACAGTAAAAACTGCAGTAAAAACACAAAATAATGGATTTGCTTGTTTGTTTGTTTGCAAATCATCTACACATCAGGAATCAGTTCCAGCAGGCTAACTACTCGTTAAAAAAATTATATACTCTCAGCTCTGAATCTGTTAAGTACCAGAGTGGGCAGTCTGTCTGAAGATAATTTTCCTAGAAATGGTGTACTTTAAACCTTAAAATCAGGCTTTTTCAGGAAAGAAAAAAAAGAGGTTTATTGAGATGAGTTGACAGAAATAATATTATTTTTCCTGGATTGCAGATGTAAGCAAATGTGCACGTAATGTTCATTAAATTATGTGAGTGACTGAAAATACTTCAGAAGTAGGTTTATAAATTAATACCTGAATATATATCAATATATAGTATTACGACATGTTAGAAGAGATTATGTTTGTTTATAATCTAATTAATTTTGCAAGGATAGTAGTTAATTTTATTCTTTCTACCAATAAATTGTGTTTTCAGTCTCAAATAAACAAATGTAGACAGTGTGAGCCTTTATTGTTGAGCTGACAGCTACCGTGTGCTCTTTATGGCTGTGGCTGTAATTCCTGAATGCAGTACAACTGGTGCTGGAACCATATCTATGGAAAAGACTGATTTAGCTCTCCCACAAGAGGGTGGCACTTTTGCCTTGCCCAAGTCCTCAGTTGCTTCATCCCAGTGCTGCTGTGTTCTTAACAGCTGCCTTGGTCAGCCTGAATCTGGGCACCAGGAGAGAAGTTACATTTCTTTCTAATGGTATTTCTGATCAAAAAGATGTGGGTCCCACTTCATTCCATCCATTTACACGCCTTTGTCTGTGTGTACCAGTGATTCAAGCTCTCTGGCAAAGCTCTGAGTGGGTTGCTGATTTCTCAGCTCATCCTTGTGGCTGTCAGCTGCCTGAAAGGAGGTGTACAAACAAATGCTCATCAGGAGAAGCAACTCATTAAATTAACATTGCTGGGGGGGAATGGCTACACTTGGAATAAAGCTTTTTTTTTTTCTCCAATAAACAGATCTTACTGAGTGAGATGTGTTTCACTTAGATGGTTACTCAGTTTTTTTCTGGTCTGTTTATTATTTTCGTATTTTTCTTTGATGTTGTATCCTTTCAGTGGGGTAAATAAGCTTTCTTATCAGAAATTGATTTCTGTATATCATGGTGCTTTCTCAGTCTCATTGAATTGCTATGCTTTTGGAGTTAAAACTGCTATTCATATGGGTTTTAAATGCTTTTATTACACTTCTGTCTATAGTAAGTGCTGTTTCAGTTGTCTAGTTGTCTCTCATTCTGTTTTATACAAAGCAAGTTCCTTTTTTCAACTGCTTTGAGCCTGAAACTCCCTCAATTGCTCTGCCTGGCTAGTGACAAGTACGGCTCTGGGCTTGTGTTCTAGCACCTGGAGCGCACCTGCCTGATGCCTGGCACAGCCACTGTGCACAGCTTTGGCCACCTTGACTGCTGTGTGCCAAACAGCCAAGGAGCAGAATGAGAAATAGGCAAAGGGTGGATGCTGTGCCTCTGCTTGTGTAAAAAGAGCAAGTATAGGACTGTAAAAGTTGTGAAAGAATGTGAACCATATGTAATTAATCTTTAATACTGAAAATTTAGTGTAACAGTGAAACGAAGTAGCTAGTCAAAAAGGCCATGTAGCAATCACAGCCATGTCCTAGAAGGGGCCATCCTTACTGACGTGAACTGAAGCTTGTGTTGCCGACAGCAGTATGCTGAGTAAGTGGAAGCAATAGCAGCTCTATTTCTTCGCACTTATGAAGGTCCTTTAGAGACTACATCCCTACAGCATTGACCATAAGAGCAGCCTGACTGCTGAGCAGCCTGCTTGACACACACGCTACGTGTCTTTAATGGAGAAACAGAGTACTTGCTTTTCAAGCACTGCTGATCTGCCCACATTCAGCACTAAGTTTGCTTCAAAATGTATTGCTGCTTTGACAGCATACGAGCACTCCATTTTGTGCTTTTTGAGAGGAAGAACATTTTTAAAAAAGATGTCAGGTGACAAAGGACACTTCAAAGAGCAGAGCATCTGTATCTCCTGCTTTAGGCTCTTGTTTAGTGTCTTGCCTCGGATTTGAGGGCATTTCCCAAAAAACGAGAGTTAAAAAGCCAAGAAGCCACTCTCAGCCTAGGCTTCATGTAGCACAGAATCTGACTTGACACGGCATTTCTGCATCTGCTTTTGATGGTAATGGACTTCAGGAAACAGGGAGGTAGTCTGGAAGCTGTGAGTCTCAGCAACGTGGCTTAAAGGTGGTCATTTAGCTGCTGCCAGCTCCCACTTCTCAGTGCAGCTACAGCCCTCTCCAGCTCCACTCCAGGCTCCTGCCTTGCTCATTTTGGAAGTCTGAGCTGCAGACAGAAACATAAATCTTGTAGTTGTTTAAAGTAGGACTGTGCAATCTTCTTGGTAGCAAGGTCTGCTTGCTGGTTTTGGAGAACTTCCAGGAGTCAGTCATACTGGTGTCTCTGAAATGAAATGGGCAGTGGGGCTGGGAGCTGACCATGTGAATGTAGGCTCTATGAGATGCTCGAAAACATTTGAGAGACTTTGTAAACCATATCCATCCAAGCAGCATGTGTAAAGTAGACAGCAGAGTTATTTTTATGATTAAACCAGTATGTAAACATATTACAGGTGTGTTTGCCAGGCTTCAGCACTTCTGTCATCACCTTTCCTTCTCCTTTTCCCATCAAGTTAGTCGCCTGTAGCAGTGGAATTGCAACTTCTGGACATAATTAGATTTGATTTCAAGCATATTTTATTGTATGTGCCAAAGGAGACGTTTGTATGGCTGAGTTTTTCTGGGATAGGTGAGGAAGACTTCACTTTTCCTGCAGCAGTTGCAGGAAATTTGGGATCCCCTCTGTGGGTTTCCATCTCCAGAATGACAGAGTCCACGCATCTGGAGGGTCTGGTGAAGATCTGCTAAGTCAGTCCTCTGTCAGTACCAGCAGGTGAGCAAGCTTCAAGAAGAAGCAGAAGGAAGTATCTTGATATTATAGTGCTATTTAATCTTCCATTTTCCTCAATTGAGAAACTAAATAATTGTGTAGTGACTGAGATCTGGAAAGGAAAGCTCCATTCTGTCGCAAGACAGACACTATATGCTAGATGTGGATTTGTGGGATTCAGTGTAGGACTTTTGGCAGCACTGCAGAACTGTGACACTGCTGTTCCTGAGGGATGTGGAGAAGGTCAGGCTTTGGATGCAGTTCACCTCATTTTGCTTATCAGCTGCAGTAGCTGACTTGGATGTGGATTCAGAAGAGGTGGAAGACACAACTGCCTGCCTTAATCAGCTATTGAAGATTGTGTGGTAAAACTGTGAGCTTTCCACCACAAAAAAATACTACCAAAACCAATGACTTATGCTGGTTTTACTGCTATAAAGATTGAGTTACACTGACGCATAGGTGGAAATGGGGAATGTCTTTGTGTATGAACTGGGAAGGGTTGATTTTATTTTTGAGAAATACAGCCTTTTCCCAGTTACAAAGGTTTCCATCAGACTTCTACGATTTCAAGTTAGCTATCCTACACAAGGAGCTACAGCACTACTTTTTCTGTTTTGTTAAACTGTACAGTCTTTGATGTACAAATGAATGGAGGAAGTATTTAAAAGGAATAATAGAATTACATTTGGAAGCATGTGTGTTCTGGATGGTTAGAAAGACTGCACTGTGAACTGACTTCAATGATGGCAATACAGGCTTCTTTTGAGGGAGAATGTTCAGTGCTTGCTATTTAAGAGTATGGCTATCGAGCAGCATTCAGGAAGGCAGTAAGAAACATCTAAAAGCATAAAACTAATATTAATGTGTTAAAAGGTCATTAAATCCCTAAGTGGATGCTTCTTACTCGGTTTTAATGCGTTTCGGTGTAGGCAGACTACCCAACTAGCTGTTTTTGCCCTCTCTTCCCCCTGTGTGTGGGCAAGCTGTAACTTTGTTGCTGAAGTTGAAAGCTGATTTTTAATAAATCATGTTCACTAAATTGCACTTTCTCGCTTTGTGATATTAGAAGGAAGTTTTTCCATGACATTAACACCATTCAATAGTTTAATCATCAAGTTTGCCTTTAGACTTGAATTGTTGGACTGTGATGATTTTCTAATAAACTAATGTGCTTTCTGTGTTGAAAAACACTGTTTATAGGTAGAGTTCTTTGGAATATTTGGCCAAATATGTATTTCTAAAAAAGAAAAGATTTTTAATATATTGATCAGTATTTCTAATAGCTTAATAATACGGTATTTTGGGTAGGCAGCAGGGGACTTCATTTTGATAGCTTTAATTGACTTGCAGGCTTAGTCTGTTGAAAACTTCCAGTTATTATTTGTGGGCATAAATCTTTGTAAGTTGACTACATATTTAAAGCCAGTTGTAGTTTTAGATCAATTAGATCCTTCAGTGAAACTGATTGTTTTAACTGTTTTCTTCCTCAGTCTGAAGCATGTGTGTAAAGGATGTTGGGAATGAATAATGGATTTTTTTTCTTATGACATTAGAAGTGTCATTGAAAATATTGGTAGGAATCCTAAACTAGGTGTCTCAGTGTCACTTAACTTCTTGACTTGAAAATTTTTGCAGTGAATGATGGAATTAATCAATTCCATCATAGGCGGGCATCCAAAACAATGGGTGTACCATTCCCCAGGTAGTGTGTTTGCATCACTATGGATGGAGGCTGTAATACATTAAAGAAAAAATACGTTTCTGTTAGTTGAGAAGCATCCCATGTCATGAAAGACAAGCAAAATTTGCCACGCTTCCTAAATATAGGTTCATCAGTGAGAAATTTTGAGCGGAGGGAAATGTTGAACTGTATACCTGTAGACTAATTTCTTTGGCAAAGACCTTAGTACAAACTGAGGTTTGTCTCCATAAGAAGAAGGCAGCATACTAGTACTACTGCTGTCTCAGTTGTGGTGACAGGGAGCTGATCTTTTAATTTATCCTAAATTAGGACTTCTTTGTTATGAACATAATGTTGAAATAGCAGAGAATATTTCCCTTTACTGACTGTCTTCTGTGTTTAATAGGGAGCATTGATAAGAGCTGTGGTGCATTTGTGTGAAAGAGTTCTGTACAGACTTCAAGGTATTTAAAATAAGCCTAACATTGAGCATGAACTTTATTCATGCCAGTAAGCCCTGTGATTTCTCTTTTTTTCAAAACAACTCATATTTGGTAAACTTCCTATGCATTGCCTGAATAGTAGATGGTTGTTTACATCTCCTCTCTCAAGAGCACAGACAGAAACAATCTGATATGTTTTGTTACTTGGTTTAAATCCAGTATTCATGTGGTAGTTTATCAAATTACATTCTGGGGATAGCTATTTTTTTTAAATAAAAGTTACAGGTATTTGACCTGTAAAAGTGGCTGTGTTTGTTCTGGAAAATCGAGAGAACTTGAGTAGTCTTCTGAGAGCATCAAGAAAGGTCCTAGGAACCATCAGAAATACAAATAGGAAAGTAATATTGAGCTATTGTAGCAATGAACTAATTTGATGGGGCTTTTGGTAGTAGAAAAACTCTCTGCTTTCCAAAACACATTACTTGGAGTATCACCATATTACATCTGCGATGGAATTATCAAATGATTGGTTAGCCAGCTTTCTTTCGTATCAGCACTGTATATTCTCCTACTACTAGCAAGTTTAGTGCTGGAGGTTTTCATTGTCTAAAACCTTCAAGAACCGTCAGTCTGGCTCCTTTCTGTTAAGGGTAATTAATAGCCAATGTGTACTTTGTCAGATTCCCCTTGTGGTACAATTTGACCTGAACCAAGTATGACCACATGATTACATTTTTAACCCAGACCATACAATCTGAAATTTATACCCTTTTATGCTGCCAGCAGGAAGACAGTTGATACCTGAATAAGCATGAAGCCTGGTGTTACAGAGCTAATCCATTGACATTTTGGAACACATATAGTTTGGCAAAGTTGGTTTACAGTGGATCAGTCTTGCCTTTGAGTAACCACTCTGCTTTTGATCTGATAGTAGGAGTTCTGAAGTTGGATTTACTGCTGCATCGAACCATGGCCTCAGGCACAAGTCCTATTTCACAACCAGCAGAATTAGCAGGGGATCCCTAAGTTAAAAATAGGCTTTTTTTTAGCAGTAATTTCTAGACTTCAGTCTTAAGGGCATGATACTCTTTTAAGGAAGTGACAGAAG
Source organism: Pavo muticus (assembly GCA_016647715.1). NCBI lineage: Eukaryota > Metazoa > Chordata > Aves > Galliformes > Phasianidae > Pavo > Pavo muticus. The sequence continues at coordinate 57,505 of JACDJE010000228.1, read as the reverse complement.
GAAAGGTTTGTACAGTGAACTCGATTCCATATAACTTAGGTTACAAAGAGCCTCTATGGATCTGCTAGAAGCAGTAAATAACCTTTTTCAGCCGACAGATGTAACAGATAGTTCAGTGGCAGATAAAATAATAACAGCTATAGCTATATAAATAACACAATAGACTGAAACCTTTTCTTCGTAAGAAATTGTACATAACCTGGAAACCTTATAATATTGAGTACTTTATCAAAAAGCATTTTCAATGTGAATTTGATATAATGCCATAGACAACCCACTTGTGTCCTACCACAGCAAAATGCTAGCATCAAAAAATCACTGCTACGCTTCAGGCTGTTGCTAATAAAAGAGTACACTTTCTGTGCATAGAGGCTGTATTGTTCAGATGCTGTAAGTATAAGGTACAAGGCTCTGGCACTGATGATATGAATGCTGAGCACAAGTAATCCAGAAAGCCCTGGAAACTGGGCACTGAAAAATAAGGCAAATGGAAATTGCTGTCCATCTTTAACATTAATTTCTAATGGTCACGATACTGGAAGCCACAAAAATATGCCCTTTAATTAATGCTCATTTCATTAATGTTCATTTCATTCGTTGTGCATTGTAACCAATAATACAGAAGAGAATCTCCAAACTTGAGAAAAGAAGATTAAGAAAAAAAGGTAATGGATAAATTTTCTTCAAAATGTTAAAAATAGCAAAGCAGGAAAATAATCTGAGCAACAACGGAACTACATATTTCCATTCCTATCTTTAAAATAGAACTAGTAGTATGGGATTTGTGCTCTCCAGGCTTCACAGTGTAACGTCCTACTACAGACCCAAATTGTTTCTCATAATAAAGCATAATGTGGAGTCAGCATCAAATCTAGCTAACTTACATTTTCCTTCATCCCTTTTCTTTGTAATTATCACAGCCTCAGTACTATGAAGTTCTATCACCATATTTGGAGCGCTGTGTTTTAGAAGAGTGCTGTTGACAGTCAAAGCGTATTTAGTGAGTGCAGAGAGCAGCATGCTGCTAGCATCATGCAGATTGGAAATTTCTTGTCCTAGTTTCTCACCCTGCAGCTGGTTCCATATGGGCAGCTTTAATGCACTTTCATATAGTGAATTGTAGCAAATGCAGAATTCTCATTTCTGTAACCACCATGCTGGGAGTCTCACACAGACTCCTTGCTGGTGTGAAAGCTGCTGCATCCATCTGAATGTTCACAGCACCGTGCTGGAAAAGCCATTCTTCATCAACATGAAACCTGAGAGTCAGGGTTCAGTAGTGTTAGGTTTAAAGGACCTGGTGTCACCCCGTAGGCTCCTAGAACTTAACACACACATCTTCTCAAATTCACCATCTGAAGTCAGACTCGTAAATTAAATCTGTTCAGCTGACTAGCTTGGATGGAGCATCGTTATAAATCCTCTGTCTTATCTTGATCAGGTATAGATCCCTCAATGAAGTATGTAATGAATATTTGCTTGGGAAGCAGATGTAGCTGGTTAGCTTTATTCTGTCAATTTATCTACTTTATTAAAAAAAATCAATGCAGCTTTTATGTATTAAGTAAGAGCTCTTAATTTTGTAAAGAATATTTTCTCATTTCATTTGCTGCATTATTTTGTCTGAGATTTTTTAGCACATATTTAAAAAAAAAATTACTTGAGTGCTTCTTTTATTAAGAATATACTAATGGTGGCTTTACAGAATTTGTGATGTTCTGCAGCTAATTCAGGAGGGTAGCAGGCTGGTAGCAATGAACTGTGTGTGGTGTAGCCACGTCTTGTAAGTCATCATCAGATCTGTTACTCCACCAAGGTTTGGTATTTTGAAGGGCAGACTAGAAGAGGAAATTATCAGCAGGGTGATGCTTCCTCATTCCCAGCTTTTAGACCTAGTCTTTAGCTGTCCTCCATGGGAACGGATGAGTTGGGCTTGAACCAAGGTGTGGTGGTTCCCTCTGTGCAGCTTCCTATGGGGGAAAAGCCAAGGCAGTGGCCCCAACGGTTCTGTGGCAGTGGGTGCACAACTGGGGTGTCCCTTCTGCTCTGCTCCACAGTCCTCCAGGTCAGTGTAACCCTGCCATCCTGTCTGGGTGGAAATGGAAATGGCTGCAAAGGCTGAGCTGCTCTGAGTGGCTCTGCTGTGTTCTGCGGAGCCTTAGAGAGGTTCTGAGAGAAACAAGTGATATTTTGTTTGCTTCCAAAAGATATTATTTTGGTATGTATACAAAACACAGAACAGTCTGTGGCTGTGTGGATGTGGTCTGAGTGGAAACACACAACTGGTAAAGCCAAGTGTGATGTCTCAGCTCTCTAGTCTCGTCTCCTCACACCAGTAATATCGTAATAGCTGGAGCTCAGGGGTTGTTAACAAAGCAGACCGATGTTTTACACCACTGGAAGTGAGATACTTCTTCAGCAGTTAAATCGAAATTTCACAAACCTCTATCAATTGTAATGAAATTGTTCAATTGAACAATTTTCTCCTTTATCTGAGTGCATTTATTGTTACAGCTTTGTATTACTTTTGATATCGCAGCGATGTTTTCTCAGCAGCAAGCTGAACGAGGTGTTTTCTTCTTCTTACACGGATAAGAATCCCCCTTCTCACGTTATAGCTTGATCCATTTATATGTTGCTAACCACAGCATAGGAGAGGACAGCAGCAAGTACCATGCAGAGAGTTATTGCACTTAGCTTCTGGCTATTAACTGATAGATGCCCTTGTTCTGACTCGGTGAGTGATTACCAGATAGTTGGGCACCGGCCCGGGTGCTATAGCCACACTTAATTGTGACTGATTCATTGGGCTGAAATATGTCACTAATTCAGCTATTTCATTAATCTGATTGAACTGCATCCAGCCATTGAAGGTGTATGAAAGAAAGGTATCTGACACATGAGGCAAATACACTAACCTCTGCATTAAACTATAAAACAGCCATTAGGACATCTAATGCCCAGATTGAATTGCTCCATAGAAACTTGGTTTCCAAGCATAATACTAATTAGCTATAAGCTTGATGAATGTCAAGAATTAATTAAAACATTTCAGTGGCCTGTGTGGATTTTAAATATCATCATTATTGCCCCCAATATTTTCAGTTCATACACTAATTGCTTTATAGAGAGCACGCATGGAATTATCTTTTGGAGTGACTGAGGGGACAAATGGTTCACTGTGTCATTGAACGTGCCCCTCCTTGCCTCTGGATTTCCCTTTTTCCTAAAATGTGCCTACAGCTTTTCTTCCACTTCTGTGCATGCATTGCAAATAGAAAGGTAAGATCTGTGATTTCAGACCCAAATTTCATTTTGACAGCACTTTTAATCTTCCTTTCTTAGCTGTACTCTGGAGGCCAGCACAATTGTTGTTACCTACTTTCATTTTGGCAACAGGAAAATAGCTGCAGTTCCATCAAATGACCTTTTTGTTTTATATTAAATAGGATGTCAGCCAAAATCCTTTATTATTTTTGTCCTGTTAATAAAAGGCCTGCAACAGGTCAGACATTTAGGACATGAAGTAGACGTAAAATAAAAAACATTCTGGGAAATCAATAATTGAAAGACAATTCATAATTGGAATCAGCTTTTGGTTATTTCTTGAACATGATCTTAATGTAAAAATAGCCAAGTTTTTGATACAGGAATTGCAGATGCATAGTGCAGACTGCTCGTATTCCTTCTCCCTGATGAATGTTTCCACATATTGGGCTGCCTAGTAAGGATGAGTGTCCAACATGCCATTTTATAGACTGCAGCCATATGTATGACAAATGTATGAGATGACAAGACACGGGAAGAGACATATCACCAGGAAGACTTGTAAGAAGGCCTCTGAGTGTTGAGCAGTGCCAGAAACCACGAGCTCCCTGTCTACAGCTTACTGCCTTAGGCCTTGCTTTATATATCTGATGGTTCCTGTTCCATGGATCTCAGAGGGAGGGAGGAAGATGTCGGTAGTGCCTGAGAGGCTGCTGATTGGGGAGAACTTAAAAGAATCTTTCCAATGCCATGTTGTTGCCCTGACTGCGGGGATGTGATGGACCCACAGAGCCTCCGTGAACTCAGCATTGTTGTTCACAGCAGTCTGTTTGGATCTCAGCAGTTTTGACTCAAGGACTTTTTCTGGGACCTTGGTTTAGTTTCTACACTGAGATTGGCTTCAGGAAACAACATTTTGCTTTGGTTTATTTTAAGTATTTATTTTGTGAGGAGGTATAGATGGTTACTGCGTTATAATAGCATGAAGTATGGTGTTGAAGCAGTCGAGAAACTGCTTGTTTATTATTCCTTCTTTCAAAAATTTAATTAAATAGTTATGCAAGAGCTCTTTCCCTAGTGAGAAATGTGTTCAGTATTGTACTTCTTAAAATAAACTATTATTGGTTAGTTGTCTAAATGCCAATTGCTTTGAGGCATAACATACACAAATAATGAAGAAAACTATTTGATTTGACAGTGCTGTAAGAAATTCAGTTCCAGGTTACTTAATCCTTCTCATCCCCAGTTTTCCTACTCAAGGGTGCTAATTTCATTCTGTAACGTGTGAAAAATGCCTAGCAGCATATTTGTAGGTAACATTTTATATGAAAGCATGAACAACTTAATGCTCTGAGAAGAAGAGGGTGGTTGAGATACACAATTCCTTCTGTGCAGGGATATCATGTTATTGGAAAAACACAATGTAGAAGCTCAAAGCAACCGTATACTTGAGAGAACAGATCTGGTGGTAGATTCAGACTTGACTATCAGAGAATCCTAGAATCACCAAGGTTGGAAAATGCCTCTAAGATCATCCAGTCCAACCATCTACCTATCATCAATATTTCTCACTAAACAATGTCCCTCAGTACAACATCCGCATGTTTCTTGAACACCTCCAGGCTCAGTGACTCCACCACCTCCCTGGGCAGCCCATTCCAATGCCTGGATACTCTCTCAGAGAATAACTTTTTCCTAACATCCAACCTGAACCTCTCCTGGCACAACCTAGTCCTATTGCTAGTTACATGGGAGAAGAGGCCCATCCCCACCTCACCACAACCACCCTTCAGGTAGCTGTAGAGAATGATAAGGTCACCCCTGAGCCTCCTCTTCTCCAGACTAAACAATCCCAGTTCCCTCAGCTGCTCCTCATAAGGCCTGTTCTCCAGACCCCTCATCAGCCTTGTCCAGCCACTCATGGGCACTCCATTGCATTGCTTTATCTCCAGAGGCCCAGGGAGAGGGCCCAGGGACAGCAGAGAGCTTAGCTACCATGTCTGTTTAAAACACTGGAATTAGTTGGGAATCCAAGAGATGTTGAAGATGTATCAGCGGTTAGTATTAAAACAAAATGAGTACAGAAGGAAATTCGTACGATACCTCTTGCAAAGGTGTTTCTGACACTCTTTTTTTCTCTCATCTCTCTGTCTCTCCTCTTCTTTTTCTTTTTTTTATGCAGTGCCGGCCCTAAAGGAGATAACATTTATGAATGGAGATCAACTATACTTGGACCTCCGGGTTCTGTATATGAGGGGGGCGTTTTTTTCCTGGATATCACATTTTCATCTGACTATCCATTCAAGCCACCAAAGGTAAGGGTAAGGTTTTTATCATGCTCTTTGTTGTTTGTTTGCTTTTTAGCATACAAGAATTTAACTTGAAGTGGGTGACTGCTCATCACCTTCTGACAGTCAGACTTGTTTATGGTCTTAAAAACTAAATGGTCCAAAATCTTGGCTTGCAATTCCAGAAAATCCTGTGTCTAATTTATTTTTTGATTATCACAATCAATACTGATTTCCTATCTTTTCCAAACCATAAATGACATGATCCTTCTGATCAAGAGTTAACATGAAGTACACTGATTTTAATAGAAGACAGCCTTCTTATGCTTCCTTCATCTCAGTCAAGCTACTAAAGTATATGTAAAATAAACTTTTCTGTATTATGAACCAGATTGTATATTGTATATTTTTACATTACTGTTAGCAAAACAACAACAACAAAAAGCAACAAAACAGCAAAAATAATATTAGACAGGCAGCTGAAGTGTGGCATTGTGACTTGGAGTTGGGTAATTACTGTGAAGACTTCCCTTATTGTAAAATGCCAAAATATTTACTACTAGTTAGATCAGCAGATTGATTTGATAATATTTTTCTGCAAAAGTTATTTTTATAAAATGAAACCAGTATTAACTTCAATTGAAGTTTCATTTCCTTGCTTAGAAACAGTATGCACATTTAAGGAATCATTATTTCCTAACAGGTGTCGAAGACGTTAGAGGTCATTCTCTTTTCACTTAATGCCAAATTACAAAACTTGAGCACGGCATCAGAAAGGACACTGCCAACATTCACAAATGGCAAATACGTTCTACCACAAAACATTTCTACAACTTGTGGCTCCTGTGGCTATTGCATTGTTAATGTGAATCCATCATCCTTTTTTCATTCCCAAAAGCAATACAGCAAAAAGAACAACATACCCTCCATGTATTTCACACTCATCCAAAATTCTCAAAATTCAGTGTTCAGTGTTCTATGAGTTAAGATTGTTATAATGAAATTATTCTGAGATTTGGACAAATTTCTCATTAAAATCATTTGGATTATTTTAAAGAGCACAATCATTTTTGAACTGTCAGTAGTTTCAAGAACAGTCGTGGATGCCCCCCGAACCCCACCCCACATCAGAGTGAAAAAGAAAATTTTCCTTGTCTTGTGCTGTGTGTAATTAAGGTGCTTAAATGTTTCTAACTTCTTACCTCTGTAAAATAATACATATTTTAACAACACAATTCTGAGGTATAGAAAAACAAGGGTGGTGTCGGTTCAGGGTGTTTTGTTTTAGATGTATGTTATATTCTACTGAAAGATATTGAAAAGAGTTCAGTGCTACTTTGGACATGAATAATAGAACATTCCAAATTTAAATATTAATTTTCATGGTCTATATTTGGATTTAGAAAGAAAGGAAAAGATCAACTAGTGCTTCACATGCAGCCAGTTGTGTCTACTTTTTCAGCTTCAGTAGCCACAGTAAAGTTTTGTTTGTGATTAGATAGTTCCTGTCGTGCAGTGTGTTCATGAATTAGCATACAGGACTACGGAGTAGACCCTCATTTTTGTGGGTAGCAGACAAAGGGCTTGTGTGAGAGCAGTCTGTGCACCAAAGATCTCCTTGGTAGGTTTCTTGTAAGTAGCTGTGACTACAATGCGTATGCATTATTCTGTTTCAGAATGTTGCTTTAGAAAGTGAGCAGAGAGGAGCTGCCTCCCAGAAACTCTGCAGAACGGAGAAGGGCTCTCAGGGACTAGGGGCAGTGCTCCTAGGCAACACTGAATGACTTTTTCTATCTCTTGTGCTGCAATTCTAGGTTACTTTCCGCACCAGAATTTATCACTGCAACATCAACAGTCAGGGAGTCATCTGTCTGGATATCCTGAAGGACAACTGGAGCCCTGCTTTGACTATTTCAAAGGTCCTGCTGTCTATTTGTTCTCTTTTGACAGACTGCAACCCGGGTAAGGAGCTGACAGTTTACTGGGCATCAACTCTTAGTCATTTTAATTACTTTCCATGGAATATAATTTGTATATTTGATTGTATTTACATCAAATCAAAGTTGAAATCAAATCAAGGCTGAAACACTCCTGGTTGGATACGATGCTTTTCAGTCCTGTGGCCCAATAGAAAATAGCATTAAGCACATTTATTTCAAAGGTGTGCTGGAGACAACAGAGTCATGTCTTTGAAGGTCTGTATCCCAAAAGCTGTAGCAAATGAATGGTAGATCTAGCAGTGTGGCAAAGTTCTCTGAGTTACAAACTCATAAATGATTCAGGTTGGAAGGGGCTGCAGGAAGCCTCCTCCTCTTAGGACAGCAATTGAAATGCGCAGGTGACAACACTAAGAGAGATTTTATCTTTTTCAAAGAGAGTTCGTTATTCCTGTTGGGAAGAGGGGAACTTAACTAGAAGCAGCAAAATTCTCGGCAGCAACTGCATGGCGAGCGTTGTTGTGTAATGAACGCTAATTGCGTTCGGTCAGTAGAGAAACTGAGAGGTGGTGCCAAGATGACAGGTCATTCACAGGAGACTGGTAATGAGCAGGAAGAATTGGATTAGCCCCTTTGATACAGAAGTCTGATGACTCTTGAGACACCACAACTGGATCCCTTGGTGTATGTCCTGCCATCCTGATACCTGATGTACTCCAGCACTGTAACAGGAGGAAGCCAGCCTGCACTCATCTAGTGTAGCAGCCCCTCCAAAGGAATGCGAGGTGTCTGGCTGGGGAAAGCAGTGATGGTGCAATTCATTATGTCCTCCATAGGGACAGTGGCAAGGCAGATTTCAGATGATGCCCCTCACAGGTAAGTTTCCATCAAGCAGAGGGTGGCTGGTGGATGATGCATCCTGGAGTCAGTGCATGGAGCTTTTCAGCCCCAGAGTGTAGGCTCTGCTTATGAGGATCTCGATCTCTGGGAAGTTAAGAAGTTAAACTACTTTTTTTTTTTTTTTCTGTGGCTCACAAGGAAATTGTTGTACCAGTCTGTTGTTTCACCACCTCCAGCTGGCAGCATACCTGTCTGTACAGGAGATGTCTACCCTCCTTTAGAACATTAGGTCTTTTAAAGAGTAGAGGGTTTTCTAGGAAAGTTTTTATTTTCAAAACATCAGTTGTTAAAAAATATGGACAAAGTGCACCTGACGAAATGGTATCTGGATTGCTGGTGCTCTTACAAAACTTCCCACCACTCCTTTAGTCAGATTTTGGCTGGAAGGAGCAGCTGTATCTTTTGGACACAGGTGTCTGCCTGCCATTTGACACACTAATAAGTAGGCAACCAAAACAGGTTCATTATTTTTCTGTTTGTTGTGTGCTATATCTTGGAAGAGCCCCACTACAGTTCATAGCATTTTCTTTCCTAACAAAGATTTTATTTTGGAATAGAATATGTATTTTAAATGACAAGAGGGTTGGGTTTTGTGGGGGTTTTTTGTGTGCGTTTTTTTAGGGGAGATGGTTTGTTATTTCTCTTTCTTTGTTTTTTGTTTTGTTTTGTTTTGTTTATTGTGGAATAATTTCTAATGCATCTTCTCCTGCCCTTTACAGCTGATCCTCTGGTTGGAAGCATAGCCACTCAGTATCTGACCAACAGAGCAGAACATGACAGGATAGCCAGACAGTGGACCAAGAGATATGCAACATAAACGACAAACTACTTGTGCAGTGTGAAGGTGCGGAAGGCAACTTTACAGTGTGCAACAAATCTTTATAGCCTTTACAATACGGACTTCTGTGTATATGTTATACTGATTCTACTCTGCTTTTATCCTTTTGAAGACTGAGATACTGCCTCCCAAAAAGGTAAATGCTATCAAGAGTAGAAATTTGTAGCTGTAGATTAGTTATGTTTAAAATGCCTACTTGCAAGTCTTGCTTCTTTGGGATATCAAAATGTATTTTGTGATGTACTAAGGATACTGTTCCTGAAGTCAACCAAATATTATAGTGCATTTTAGCCTAATTCATTATCTGTATGAAGTTATTAAAGGTAGCTGTAGATTACTAGGAATTATGTCATTTGTATTAAACCCAGATCTATTTCCAATATGTGGTACATGCTGTTGTGAAAACTGTTTTAACTTTTACCTTTGTCAGTTTGTAATGAAAGGATTTCCTTTTTCCCTTTGTAGCTCAGAGAGCACCCAGTGTATCATCTCAAACACAATAAACATGTTCCCCAAGGAGTAGTTTCTTTGTTTTCCTATTTTAAATTAATATTTGAAAAAATTTAATTATAGTAACAAGGCAGGGCTAATGTATCACAGATCCCTGTGGATAATCTTTAAATTAATATACATAAGCAAACGCTTGCTATTAAATGTTTAATGCACACCTGTGGATTGTTTAAGTTTTCCCTGGGTTTTTTTGGTTTGGTTTGGTTTTATTTTTACAGAACAAATGTCATTTCCATAATTTCCTTAACTGCTCAGCTCTTTTTCAAGTTGCAATGAGAGCATTGCATATGCTTCCTCCAAAAGCTAATGTAGCTGGTTGCTTCAGGGCCAGACCTGTTCTTGTAAGAGATGGCCTGGTCCTGCTACAAACTCCTTTTTTGCAGGACCAGAGCCCAGTTACAGATAGTCTGGTGCTTTCTGTGTCAGAGTAAAGCAAGTCGGGCTTGCTAATCTGGAGAACCACAGTTATCCATTGAAAATGGTCTTCCAAAGCACGGTTAAACACTAGTCTGTCCAGAAGAGAAAGGTGTAGAATAAACTTCATCAGATTTTTATGACAGAAAAAAACCAGTTGTGGGGGAAATTAACCTTTGTTAATGAAAATGCAAGATGTAAAACTTTTAGACTACTTTTCCCCCTCCCCTCTTCACTTTCTGGCTTGGAAATTTTGTAACATCTGTAAGTAATGAAGATACAGCTTTATAGCGCGTACAGTAGAGTCACCAATAGTTTTATAATTTAGCTTTTGTAGGTTGCCAGTCACGCTATCAGTTATACAAAAAGAGATTTGATCCCTTTAAATGATTTTTAAAATTACACCTGATTTTAAAGTTTACTGTCCCCTTTACTACCTGCTGTTTTTGGAGATAATGTAGCACTTCCGTCAGTAGGATGTTCTGCTCACTTAATATATGAAAAATGAATGTTAAGTTTAAATAATAAAGCAATAGAAAAAATGTTAAAGATTAAATCTAAAGTTAGCCATCACTATATAGATCCCTGTTTTTTGTATCACAACCTTTGATCATGAATTGTCCACCCTACTTTAAATATTTCTACAGATTCCTGAAGGTGGCTTGAAGAACTGCGTATCCCAAATATCTCAACCTAGAAGCCAGTCTCTCTTGATAGCTACAAGATAGCTTTAGACTTCAGGTTATAAAGTGCAAAAGGGAATGAGAAACAGGGGATCTGGCAGGTGAATATGCCTAAGTCGGGTAACAGACTAATGCCAGGAAATGAAGTGCTGGAAATCACTGCTGATGGTGACCAGAGTTTCTCATTGTGTTGTTGAACATGTGAGAAATAGCACAGATTGGCAAAGCAACAAGGGGCAATCACATCCGGGCTGGACATCTACGGTCTGCTCACTGCTGTCCAGTACTGCACTGCTGTGCTGCGCAGTGCTCGTACACCACTCCAGTGACTTTCCAGTGAAGAGCAAACTATGTATTTCATGTGTTAATTATGTTGCCTACAGAATTTACAGATATTTATATCATGAAATAATATGGTATAAAAAAAAAGACAGGTTTTAATTCTAATTTTAATGTATTTTGTTTTTGTATTGTACTGACAACTTCAACTTCTGAGGTGTACAAGTGTGATGCCTCGTTAGTGTTGCCCCATCTTACCTTCCTTGCAATTGGATCCTTTACACTGAATTCTCATCCTTTTTCTTTTTCTTTTTTTTTTTTTTTTTTTTTTTTTTGTTGTTGGTTTGTCACGATTCTGTTCTTTTCTAATGTAGTTTTTTTTGTGTGTAAATTTTATATTTACTGAAGTAAAGGTTGTTTTTGTGTAAACATTTAAACTTTAAAAAAGAAAAAAGAAAAGCTAATTTTGTTTCTCAAGTTCTCTCTGCTAAAACATGCAGTAGAAAGAAATTTGTATTGTTAAATAAATCAATTAGTTGTTAAATGCGAATGTGTGTCTGTTTTCATGGGGAGGGGGGAAAGCCCTGCTGGAAATGTATCTGAAATCCCAGTTGCAGAGAGCATCTGGTGTTTGCAAACTGTTTCCTGGCCGTGTCAGGGTGAAGTTCAGGCACTACTGAATCAGCACTAATCCTGTTTTACAGTTTTATTTTTCGGTTCCATCTTTTCATCACCTGTCACATAGCTTATGAGGCTACGTTTCTGGGAGAAGGTGAATTTAGATGACATTGTGAAAAGGCCAGCTAATGGCCATGGTTCACCTCTTCCCCTCCATTCTGCATCGTCTCTGCTCTCTTGTCCTCAGGGTTGGAGTTGGGAGTGCAGGAGGTCACTTCATGTGTGTAGGGATGGGTGAATTGTATTCACATGACATAGTATATTAAATACAATGGAAAGGCAAATCTGCATCAACCTAACCTACATGAGCGCCCTGAACTTGCACAGCTTTAGAAGACAGTGACACTAGCATGCCTAGATGTGACTAAGCCATTAAGTAGCACCGTACATGCAGCCCGTGCTATAGCCCAACAAACACTTGGCTCAGCACTGCTTTGCCCGCATTATCCCTTGAACTTTGGCACAGTGGCAGTGCTTCCATTTATAAGGCTCTGAAGCTCCCAAGGCAGACCAGCAGCTCCCCTGCCCTCTGCCACCCAAGCTGAAGCCACTTCCAGCCTGGTGGCCAGGAGAGGCTGTAGCATCACACAAGTGTGTTAAAGGGAGAAGACATGACACAGGAGCCCAACTGCTGGTACTACAGCCTGACCTTGCTGAAATGAGTGTAATTAGACACGTTCATCTGTGGCTTAGATGGAAAAGCAGATAATGCACTGGCAGGTAGTTGCTGGAGCACTTGCAGCACTTACAGGCTTTTGCTTTTCTGTCCTAAATGAGGGAAACTCGCTGCAGCTCATCATCCTCAACTTCTCCATGTGCATCTCTGTGGAGTGCTGCTATGACCAGCTCTTTCATTGGGTAAAGAGAAAGCATCCAACACTGCAGCAGGAATCTAGGGGTTCCTTAAAAATGAAACCTGATCCCATTTATGATTTTATGTATCATCACTGTTATCAGCCTTTAATAAACTCTTTCTCCAGGCTGGAGACTCCTCTTTAATTAACCTCTCCCTGTACCAAAGGTTTTCTTCCCATCCCAGTCACTCTCATCTGAGCAGTTCACAATTCTGCTGCAGCCAACTCAAGGCAATGAGAGCCACACATTGTACACAGAAGGTAAACTCCCAGTTCATCTGGAATCATCTTGCTGGCTTGCTCTGCTTGCTGAATAATCTGTAATACTGCTTGCCTTTCTGACCACTGCTTATTGCTTGGGTAAAGTTTTTAATAAGCCACCTCCAGAAATGCTGGAAGCTCTTTTCTAAGCAATAGGTAATGCATCCATCAGCATAGGCCTGACAAAAGCATCTTTTCCAATATCCTCTACTTGGTATCATCACTGGATTCACCTGTGAACTCAACTCCCTGTTCTCTGCATCACAGAATCCTTTACAATGCTTTGTAGTCATCTTCACTTTGAGCCTGCCCTGAGTGCTGCTGCTCCACACACAGTGCTCGTGCTGAGGCTGGAAGTAGGCAGAGGGTAAGAGCCGATGCAGCAGCACCGTGCCGGACAGGTCTGCCTGCCAAGAAGTGATGGGTCCCCGTGGACAAATTATCATCTGGCTTCCGAATGGCACAAATGAAAGCAGCTGCCAACCGTTTTCATCAGGCTGGGCTTTGTCTCCCTCTACAGAACAAATGTCAGGTCATTATTTAAAGAGGAGCTCGGGGCGGGTAAATTTTCCAGAGTGCTGAATGAGCTGTCATGCCAAAGATTAGTTTTCTGGGACATCATCTTGGTAGACAGGGGTGAATCTCGAGTCCTGTGGGAGACTCTCCTTCCGAATGCAGCAATTGGATGTGTCTCGAAGGGGTGGGCTTGGGTTTATTCAAGGATACAAGCAGCAGGGGAGGGGCTGGGGATACAGGGGCAGCGGGTGGAAGCAGGATGGAGCTGCTGAAGTACAGCGGTGTGGGGTGGCAGTGCTCCTGCCAGGGAAGGCAGTGCCGTTGTCAGTTTCTGAAGGGAAATACACACACGCCCTGTGTGGTAGCTGTGGAACAAAGATGCCATCTCCTTACTGCTGGGATATTCACTTGTTATGCATAAGCAGCATTCTTCATCCCATTCACTTCAGTCTGTTGCTGTTTCCAGCTGAATTGTTTCATAAGCACAGATTTAGAGAACTTAAAACGTTAGGGTATTGCTTAAGCTTCATGCAGATGTAATTGATATTTTACTATAATATGCCCCAAATTGTCTTTCTTAAGCTCCAAGTAAGAATTAAACTACACGGCAGCTCTGGAAGACCACTCTATCAGCACATCTGTTACCTGAGGCAGCAGTTATCTCAGTATATCACGTACCTCACCACAGTGTTCTTTCGCTTACTACATAATATTTGATCCAAACATTCCTAAAGTAGCAGGCGGAAACAAATTAAAAAGACAAAGTACTGAGAAAGAGGCTTTGCTGGAGCGGGAAAAGAGATGGAAATCGGCACGGCGCTCTGATTTCGGGGCAAAACAGACGGGACAAACGGGGCCAGACTCATCTGTTACGGCTGACAGACTCCCGCGGGCCGAGCTCGGCCAGGAGAGCCCGCAGCAGCCGGGGGCCGGACCGGGCCGAAGGGAGCGCGTCGGACGGCGGCGCTGCGCTGCGCGGGGCGGGGAGCCCCGCTAGGTGTCAGTGCAGCCCCGGCTAGAGCGGAGGGAGCGGCTGCAGCGGCGCGGGCCGCTGCGTGCCTGCGCTGCGCCGTGCTTCGCCGGGCGCTGCCCGAGCGCACCGCCCGCAGGCACCGAGCTGCAGCCACCTGCGGCGCGACGGGCCCAGCCCGGCGGTGCTCCCGGCGGCTGCCGTGCCCTGCACCCCGAGCGGGGCCCGTGGGCTCCGGGGTTTCTTTAGCGCCCGGTTGCTAGAAGTGAGAAACTGCAACAGCTCGTTGGAAACAACTTGCAACAGGTTATCGGAAATAGCCCCGCGCCGCTCTGTCTCACCCAAGTTCACAAAACGCTGCTCACTCAAGCTGAGTGGGGCGTGGAATGAGTATGTCAGTGCCCACTTTGTCCGCCCCTGCTGAGCACCCGTTTGCTCAGGCTGTGCATTTAGAGCTGTGACAGGGCACTTTGATGGCACTGCTTTGAAAAAAAAGGCAGCTAAAGGAAGTTAAATATGCAAGTGAGAGACCTTCAGCTCGCATTCAAAGTTAAGACTCTGCAGATGGATAGATTTCATCCAGATGGAGTGAAATATCATGCTTAGTTTGTGTTTTCTTCATTAGAATAAATATTAGGGTCCTGGCATTACAAAGTACTTCTTCCTCTTTTTATAAAATGTATTAATTCGCAAGTGCCACTCTAAAATTTAGCTGAGCAGACAGCTGGTTCTATCTAAGTAACAAGAAGTTTGGCAGTAGCTTTGCTTTCCCTTTTGTGTGTTCTGTTCTGCCCTAAGGCCTGGGTAGCAGTCCCCTAACCCAAAGGAAGCCCTGGTGCACTGCTGCAGTGGCTTGAGCAGCACTCCTCCCAGACACTAGGCAACATCAGGCTTACAAGCAGATACTTGGCTTAGAGGTGGACACTTGGCTTACAGGAGGACACTTGCAAGCTGACCTCAGGTGAACACTATAAATCAGGTGACGCAGACAGAAGAAACGGATAAACATTTGAAACCCACCCAACTGGTAGTGTTTCTCTAAGGTTCTCACTGAGCAATTGAAGTAGCCACTGATCTTTCAGGCCTCAACTCATGTTATAATTCCAACACTCTGCAAAGAAAGTCATGTGCAATGGGAGTCAGACGATGCTCAAAGCAAGGCCTGTGTAATCATCATTGCAAGTGTCAGGTATTGTGCTTCCCCTGTTAACTTCCATTAGGAACCTGCAGTGAAGCTGCAAAATAGCAGTCGTCCTAAGATATTTTCCCATGACAGGGTTTTATTCAAGACATTTACAGAGCCATGAACTGCAAAGCCTGATGGTTCATACAGACTGCTGGCATTTGTACTTTCAACACGGTGTAGGTCTGCAAATGTGCTGAGTATCCTTCAACATTATTGCCAGCTCCTGCAGACTGCACCAGGAGGTACTGATACTTCCTGGCTACAGACTGTTTAAAAGCTGAACAGTGTAAGTTCTCCTCAGTGATGCTTGGAGACATGGCTAAAAAAGGCCAACACTTAACTTCCTTTGGCAAGAGATATATTCTGTAGACCAAACCTTTGTATTTGTATAACAGCAGTTACACAGAGAAGAGTACCATTTGACGTACAGTTTAATAAAGACATTCACAAAACCAAAATCAGCCTAGGGACTCATCTAAAACCACCAGAGCAATTTAGAGGTGCTGTGACAATCTTTGGTATTTGACCCCAGGCTCTTCAGAGGAGGTGGTGGATGAGGACTTTGCAGTGCCCTGAAGCTCCAGCGCTTGGGAGCACTGAGCTCTGGAGAAAGGAAGACAAAGTGGTTCCTGGTGATGCCCCCTGCTCTGCCCTGCTAGAGCTGACTTTTAATGTGAGGATCCGTCCATCTTTTGGAATTTAAGAATTAAGATTTTTTGTTTTCATTTCAGATAAGTAAAGGATATTACTTAGCTGTTTTCAGGCCTTGTCTCTGATTTATTCTTCCATCTTAAGCTAAGGTTATTTTCGCTGTTGTGCTCTTGCTGCCACACAACTGATGGTCATTCCGTGCCATAGCTCAGGACACAGAGAGAGCCGCTTTGGGAGCTGCCCCTGAAGTGTAAGAACAACCAAGGGGCTCCAGAGAGTGCCAAGCAGGCTGCAGGTGCCAGGCAAGCACACACAGCTCGTGGCATACGTACTGTGCCCCAGCTCTGATTTTCTCTCCAGACCACCCTTCCAAACTTTGCAATTACTTTCTTTTCCTTCCACTGCAAGGGCTTGAAAAGAAGTAATTTCCCACAATTTGTTACTATGAAAGACTGACTAATGTGAATCTAGAGGTTCCGCCTTGAATTAATACAAGGTTAATGCTGATGGCAGCTGAGTGATAGGGAAGCAGAAGTGGCTCTGGCTTATGCTGGCGTGCAGAAGGTCTCTGGAGGCCATAGCATTGGCAAGAATTATTGCCTGAAGGGCAATTACATTGGCAAGCCTCAGCTGGAGCACTGTGCACCCTACTTTCTCACCTCATCATGCCAATTCCTGCCGCCAGCTTTGTTCTGACACCCATCCTCTGTCACAGGAGCAGGTGGTGAGGAGCCAGTCCTGCTCAGTGTGAGGGCTGCTCGTGGAGCGCCGACAGCTCAGAGAGCTCATACAATGCACAGGGCAGAGACAAAGCTGGGAAGAGGAAAACCAAAAGCTTGGACTGGCCTAGAGGACCTGTCTGGTGAACAAGAGGAACAAGGCAGTGGGAGAGTAGGAAACAAAACCAATGTGCTGGAGCATGGCCTGACTGGTGGCAAATGAGCAGATGGACAGCGCTCCCCACTTCCTCCTGGGGCCAGGGATAGTGAGTCGGCTGCCAGACACAGCCCTGGGCATAAGGTGCTGACCTCCTGGCCCTGGCTGCCTCCTGAGACAGCTTCCATCGCTCTTACCTCACTGGATCAGGGACAGGCCAGGGCAGGGACAGAGCCCGGCACTGAAATGCAGCAATAGCGCAGCCCTGCCTGTTGCAGGCCAGTTCTGCTTCCATGGAGCTGCTCACAAGGCCCAACTACACTTCTTCTCAGCATCCAGGCTAGAGAGCCAGAAATGAAGGCATATTTGGGAAAACAAACAAACAAACAAACAAACCTAACCAAACATGAAAATGTAGGAGCCTGTTCACAGTACACTAGGAGTACGTTGAAAGGAATAAAACAGTAAGCAAATTGAATAGTATTTAAAGAAGTCTGTTTCTGTACAGAAAGTGCATCAGGTCAGAGAGCAAAGATCTTATCAAGGAAATATTTTTGAAAGTATGAAGAAAGAAGCCAGCCACAGGGTAAAGGAAGCTAATAAAAGCAAGCAAGCAATGGAGGGCTGAACACTAAGGGGACAAAGTTTGCTGCAGATTTGTAGTTGTTCAAAGGGGTTAAGAGGAATGCTGACAGTGAAGAACTATCAAAATAACTTAAAGTGACTAGGGCTTAAAGCAGCCAATAAAATTCAATATAGTGAAATGTGAAGTGATAAGCAGGAGGAAAGGAGTCTAGCTTTACACACGTGATAGGATCTGAGGTACTGCTTGCCATCCAAGAGTGATGTCTGGGACTGGTTTTTCACTATCACTTCCAATGACAGAATGAAACTAGGACAACAGGGATTCAGAATGAACAAAACACAATAAATAATCCCCCAAGCACTGAGGACGTATACTAAGAAACTCCTTTTCTCAGTGACATTGTTGAGAATGCTGGAAATCTATGTTGGACTTGAAAAGGTACCAATCAAAGGACAAAAGCAATGAAATATTCCTCAAGTTTTATCTGTGGCTATGGCAGATTTGACCAGAGGTGCAGCTTTAAACCAGAGGTGGCTTTTTTCAGTGAGGGTGTTCCCATGAGATGTGGCTGCATACCTGACTTTTCCTCACAGTTAATGCAGGGTGACTGTCACCAACTGCTGCCTTATGACCCATGTTATCTCAGAGGAGTCCCACTTGTGTTCCCCTGAGCCAATCCATTGCAAAACCTACAGGTGGAGCAGTGACAGGTCCCAAGACTTGAGATTCATGACCCTTAAGCTGCTATTGCAAATCTGGGAATTACAGTTCTGTCTTTCACTCTCTCTGAATTCATCAAAAGACGCAACAGAGATAAAGGGCTTTTAATTGTGCACCACCTGTTGAAGGTAAAGGCGGGTCTTTATATAAGCATCAACCTAGAATCATAGAATGGCTTGGGTTGGAAGGGACCTTAAAGCCACTCACCTCCAACATCCTGCACGGGTCCCATCCAACCTGGCCTTGAGCACCTCCACGGATAGGGCACCCACAGCTTCTCTGGGCAGCAGTGCCAGTGCATCACTGCCCTCTGAGTAAAGAATCTCCTCCTAATACCTAATCTAAATCTTCCATTTTTGGGTTTAGATCCATTCCTCCTCGTCCTATCACTATCAGGCCACATAAAAAGTCTCCCTCCTAACTGTAAGTTCTCTGTAAGTACTGGAAGACCGCATCTGAGACACACACCACACTGTGACTCCTGACACCTGGTGCAGGCAGGGCCGCTTTGACCTACCCTTGAAAATGGAAATGCCAAACATAGATATTTTGGTGCCAGCAGCTGCAGGCTGATGTGAAGAGTGGCTCCCCGGCTGCAAGCAGGCTGGGGTTCCAAAAGACAAGTTCTCAAGAGACTGCTTGCTGCTTGACAGAAAAGTGAATGCCAGTTTTAACCAAATTTGAAATCTCTTATCTGGGCAAAACTTCTGTCAACAGCAGGAGTTCTTTTCAAGTAATATTCCCCAAATCAGGCTCTTATTTACTGAGATATATCAGTGCTACAGTTTAGTTTGCATCCTTACGTGTAGACACGTCACTTGTTGACAGTTTGCTTGCTCTCCACTTCTTTTCTAAATGCCTCCAGGAGTAAGAAATGAATGTGCTTTTTGGAGGAACTCCATCTTTGCTGGAATAATAGAGAGAGAAAAAAAGAATTGTAGAAAAAAAGAAAGTGGCAGGAAAAAAAGAGGTTTTTCCATTTTACATGTATGTAAAGTAAATTGCCCAGATGTCCCACTAAAGGCTAAGAAAGTTTCAGTCATCACCAGTCTAATCTTATGCTGGCCCTGCACCAGCTGCATTGAAACCAACAGGAGTTGCACTTGTGCAGATGTGGGGAATCACCCTACAGCAAGAAAAAAGCACACATTGAAAACATAAGAAATCACACGGTTAAACCACTTTACGAGCCCAAGATCACCCCAAGAGCAGCAGATCCTTCAAGATGCTGTGTGACCAGACAGAGTGGGATTTAGGGCACTGCAGCCAGTTCTCCCTATTTTCCATTGGTAGTAGCATCTTTATGGAGTATTAGATTCACTCACTGAAGATGATGGATTAATAGCGTGTTTGACCAAATTCAGTACTGCTGGCCGCTGCTAAGTTTGGCTGGATCCTGCATATACCACATGGATTTGCTGGGAGGGGTTCCCCTGTCCCTGCTCTGGGTAGCTGCGGCCTGCACTGAGGACCAAGGACTGGACTTGGATCTGTAACTGTCCTCTGACAGCTGAGAACTGACCTACAGACCATAGAGAGAAAGAGAGCTAGCTTTGGACAGCTGTACTGAGGTACATCAGCTCAGTTTAGGGTTGAGGAGGTGTGGGTGAGAGCAGGAATGGAGATTGGGTGGGGAGAGACTGCCCCACTCAGTGGCAGCAGAGTGAGCTGCCTGCTCACCACAATGTGCTTCGCTGCTGGCCAAAAGCAGAACAGATCCTCCTGGGGAGGCTGTAAGCTCGGTGGGATGGAGATGTTATCTCCAGACTTGGAGCTGCTCTGCATCTAGCAAGAGATTACAGGAGGATTCTTTCCCTTGTCTTTGTTTTCTGGTGTTACTCAGAGCACGTGATGACAAATAACCTTGAAAATCTGGTACAGGTAGATCCTCCTGACTAGTTACCAGGAATGTCATATGAAATATTATATTATCTCCCCTCCCCTAATAGATAAGTCTACTGTCTTCTGTCAGTGGCCAGCCAATTTTCCTCTCTGGTGAGTGTTTCTATTTTGTGATGGACTAACACATGCCAAACCGTGCACCTCTGGGGCTTTATTTATTACTTCTCTGCAGTGCTTGCACTCCTTACATATTGATATAAGCAAATTTTCTCCGCAAATATAAATCTTGTTGTATTTCACTATTTCCATATTTGTAATGTTTTGTTTATTCTTATTCAGACACAGAATGACTCCAGCAGTGCTTACTACTGACTGCACAAATTGGGTACATTTTTCTTTCAGGTCTTTAGTGGGTTCAGATGAAAATACAGCTACACTGTTTTCTTTAGGCTGTGAGCTTCATATGCTTTGACAAGAACCAACGTCCGCCTGTGTTAAACCTCTAGCCTAGAGAAAGACCCGCAGCATTATCTCCCATCTACAGCCATGGGAGATATCTCTCATCTTCACTCATGTCTCTCTCATTTAAAAGTGGATTTGGGTCTGTACCTGCAGTACATGTACAGGCATGAGCTCTTGCTCATGTTGAATCTTGGTTAGACAGCATTTTCCTTGCCAGTTTCCCTCATCACTTCTAGCTCTTGGCAGCAGGTTCCAGTGGGCAGAGATCGATGTAACACACTGCAGCTACCTGGATTTCACACACAGCCTGTGCTTCCCTGCTCGCCTGAGGACCAGCGGCAGGCCCCAGCCTGGGGCTGTGCTGCCACACATAGTGGTGATGCGCACAGAGGTGGGTGAGGGGAGGCTTCCTCTGACCATGCTATTAACATTTATTTGGCATCTCATGAACCATTCACGCTGAGGTCAGTGTGCTCAGCCAGTGGAGAGCATGCCTGCAGGAGCTGGGTGGCAATGGATGCAGATGAGGATACCAGCTGCTGAGGGACACATGAGGAGCCATCAGCATGGTTCCAACACTTCAGGACCAAGCCATAAGGATGACCAGCATCAACCAGCAAGGTGTTGACCTTGACTAAACCCTTGACCTGGTTTTGAAGTAAAGGCTTCCCAAAATTCACATCCACTTACATTTTTTTCTCAGCTCCTCATAATCAGGCTCTAAACAGTTGGCCTTGTGAGAGGTCCTGCTCCAGCCTATTTTTCAGGCTCATCACACAGCTCATGTGGGGAGTGCTCTGGTGAATCTGGGTTTTTCATGTCAGAACTCTGAAAGTGCTCATGAGCTCCTGTCCTGCCCAGGTGACAGCTCACTGCTGGTCAGTCTGGGGCACAGGGATGGCACCTCTCGGGATGAGCAGTGGCTGCAGAGAACATTTCACAACCGTACTTGGCCCTGCTGTGTGATCTGTGGAGAGCATTGCTATGAACATTCATTCCAAAAGAGAAGCATGGCTAAGCAGAAAACATTATCTAATCTTGCTTTATGCCACTTGCCATATTAAATATATTAACTACTATCATACAGGATCCAGATGTAAGCATGCTGTTGGCTCTAACTGTATACTAATTTTATATATAAATTTAAATCCTACAGCTGGGATGTCCTTTCCGTTTTCTCTTCCCTGTGCTAGATTAACACATCAACAGCAGTGAATAACCAACAGCCTCAAACCATGCCACCATTTCCAGCAGAACCGAATTGTAAGCCTCGGTTGTTTTCAGCCTCTGCTGCACCCTTGTGAATAGACAGCAGCACTCACATTTCAGAATTTTCTTTAATCTCATGACTGAGTAAAGTGACAAAATTTTGGAAGCTTTGAAATGGAAAAAACAATGTGATTTACGAATACCAAAGGGAGCTGTTTGAGCACTTTGCTAGGGTAAGATCAGGGCACTCCATTTGGATGTTGCCATTTTGAGTGTGCGTTCCCAATTGCAGCGAGCACCCCTGGCACGGACAGCCACAGTGCAGTGGCTCCACCTGACCAAAAACACAGAGAGGACTTCTCAATAGATTCTATGAAAAAATAACTTTACTAAAAATCATGTGTTCTTCCAGAACTTTGGATTGCATCAAGACTGTGTTTCCTCAGTGAGGAAACAAGGATTAGGATTTGTGTGGTGATAGTCTGAGGCAAAAGGCTTTGTGAATCTTGAAAAAAAAATGCAAAATGAGACCTATGCAAAGCCCCATAGCCTTGTTAGATTTTTCAGTAAGTGCACGTGTCACCTTGTAGGGCATTCCCCTTCACTGCTCTTTTGTTCTCATCCACACCTATGTGAAACTAGAATCACTTCCCCTGAGCTGTTCTGCTTTAGGCATTTTCATTTTTCTCTGCTTAAATTTCTAATTTCCTTTCTTTATGTTTTGCATTATCTACTTCTTTATTTACGCTTACAGATTCCTCCTTTTTATCCCAGTTTAATTGCACTGGAGGTTTGCACATCCTGCTATTGCATTGAAAGAAAAAAAAAGCCTTTCTCTTATTCTATTTCACTTTAACGCTGAACTGAGAGCTGTACTTTGGAGTAAGTGCACTTCACAGTTCTCTTCAGTCAAAAGAGAGGATATGTCCACTTCAAGCAGTAAGCAGTGGCCAGCCCTGTGGACTATGCTGCATGAGAGGTTTGCCTTGGGGTCAACTGGCGTTTCCTGCACTGCAATATTTCAAATAACACTACCAAAATGCATTCTCCTGAGTGTCTGCAGCATCACCAGACAGCCAGCAGCACCTGAGGAGCTCTGCGGGGCCACCCCCTGAGGCTGTGCAGCAGCTTTTAGCCAGGACAGCCTGCACTCAGCTGAGAGCTCTTTGTGCCGATGGGTCAAGCCGAGAGGCTTTTATGCTGGCAGATCAAGCAGAGAACAACATATGTAGGGGTTTTCTAGCCATCAGATAATTCCCTTTGAGCTTCCCAGAAGCTCAAAGTGATGCTGAGGTGAGCTATGCCATCATCACCCCACTACTGTGTTTTTCTGTCACTGGGACTACCAAGTAACTTCCCCCGCGTGCAGTGCAGTTATGAGGATAAAGTTTCATAACATCAGTGTCCAACTCTATGAGCACACCACTTGCATGACATTCTGCTTCTTTTTTTCCCACAAGGATTTCATAAAATGTTGAGAAAGAAAACACTTTATTTCCCCCAGCCAAACAGGCAGAAGTTACCTGGCCTACCGCTAAATAAACACAAGTAACCGGCTCCCAGCTAGCCCCAAAGTACTGAGTTCTCCTTTTTCATCTTTCATCAATCTCTTCAAGCAAAGGCTGCTCATCCCGGCCCTGACATACGAGTGGGAGATCAGTGCCTCTGTGAGACCCAAGTGGCCGTGACACAATCACATCCCTCTGTGGGTGCCCCAGCACCAAGTGAAGCCGATTCCCTGGTTTTACTGGGCGGGACAACAAAGCTTTCCTGAGCATCAGTATTTAAAGCAAGTGAACTATGTGAAATCTCTCCCCTTGACTGCTATTACACAGCTTGCAACCTTTCGTTCAGGAGATTAAGTTTGCATCTCTTCACATTATCTCTTTGTAATTGGAAAACTTTCATTTTGACAGAGAAAATGTGCCAGCCTCCCCATGAGCCTCGCTGCAAGCCAGTGCTGAGTGCCATCTGGAGAGCTGCTGCCGGAGTCAGGCAACAACATCCTGTCATATTTTATCTGGGACTTCGCAACAGAACAACTAATAATGTCTTAAGCTTCATTTGTCTGGTCTCTGGTGCTCTTGGCAGAGGTCATAACCAGCAGTGGCTTTGCTGATTTTCTGCATCAGAACTAATTAGGTTCCAGTGCTCACTGACAGAGCCTCTGATAATGGCATAAAAGCCTCCGGCTTTAACTTCACTCATTATGTCAAAATAAAGATAAAAACTCATAAAGCTTGCACTCATACCAGCTTCCTAGGTGTAAACATTGTTATTAAAGGTGCTTACTGAGTGTGGCTGTGCCCCTCCTGTAACATCATCTTTCCCTTTCCCCCTTCAAACATCCCGGTGGGAAGGGGCTCCGCGGCCCACACGCATGTGCCTACCATTGCTGAGGAGGATTTCCAAGCCCAGTCACTTGGGTTTTCACCTTTTCGTGGTGACAAGGCTGGCTGGAGCTTGCTCATTTCTGAACAAACCAAAGCTGCCCACCTCCTGCCTCTGAAGAAGCCTTGGTGTCGGTGACCTTTTTACCCTGCTTTTTGGAAATACGTTCTTCTACAAGACACTATCACAGTTTGTCTTACTGAATGAGTCACCTTTAAAAATCTGAGTAAAATGAAGATAACCGTTGCAGAAGGTTAAAATTAGGGCAATGCTCAGGGTAAAAGCCAGGGCACTTCTTAACGGTCCTTGCTATAAGTGACAAAGCAGCAGGAAAGAAGATTTCTGTCTGCACAGAGGGAAAAAAGAGAAGTAAGGTTTAACAGTTTCCTGCTTAAATGTTGTAAAACAAGTCAGCAGGGGGCTGTGGCAGCAGGAAGAGTTGTGCTTTCTCACAGCAGGAAAGTGGCACTGCACTAGACGGGCTACATTGATTATCACGATGAGGCCATCTTAAAGAGCTAGCACAGCACTAAATGTAGCCTCATGCGCAAAAGAGTCATGATTATGAAAGACTGCATTGTGTATTTGCTCTAAGACTTTCCATTTGCTACAGTTTGCAGCGGCTGTGCTGGTGCTGGGAGCTCAAGCAAGTTTTGGTTTTGCTCATCTGTTGAAAATTTCAGCTGACCCTTAGCAATGGCTGTGAATTTCACACCTTGGTTTGGAGAGGGCTTGGGCGTTGTTGGATTTTAATGTTGAGTCATCTGTGCTAGAGAAAGACATTAGGAGTATGTGAGAATGAGTATTTACAAGAAATAAGTATTTGTTTGAGTACCAAATTAATCCAAGCTCTAGGTGATTATTCTGCTGGTATTAATTGTTCTTATACTTCCCACTTATTTATTTATTCCCTACCTTTTTTGCATAACGAAAATGTCGTGAAACTCTGCAACTTCTAGTGCTTTTATAAAGCACTAGAATTTTGAACAACATTAGATTGGGAGTTCCAGTTAAGAGCACTGCAAATGACACTGCTCATTTGGACTTGCCTGACTCCTCTTGATAGATAATGCTGCTGTACCAAATTACTTTAACCTTTCTGCCTTATTTAATGCATTTCTTGCATTAAAAAAAAAAAAAAAAAAAAGAAGTGGAGATTTTTTGAGCAATGCGCATCCATGCCAGTGTCATGGCAGACAGAACATAAGCTGTTTACCCTCAGGAACATTTCTAACTTGGAGCTCTATCCTTCTGAATGTGAATGTACATCAACGAGCCTTTATGACAGTGGACATATTTGAAGGAATCAGACCTGGAATAACACATTCATATTGGGATACTTCATTAACTGAAGAGACTAAATATTTAACAGGGAAGAGTTACTAAGTGATTTCACTGGATGGATTGATTTCAGCGAGGAGACTAACCTAGGCACACAGTGTATGTTGACAGTGCAGCATTGAAGGAGATTAGAACTGAGTTAACGGATACATAGTTGGGTGTGAACACTGAGGTGTAGCTCCCCAACACACTGTGCACGTGGACGCATTTATTGCTTTACCATCTTCATTTCAGATTCCTTGTGATAACAAAGTCAACCATGTGCATAAGTATGTGTGGGACTAAAGCCTAGTGATAGGGGGAAATTAGCGAGCATGTCATACACTTGTTCAATTAAGAAGCAGAAATTAAAGGAAAGAAAATTGAGACTGAAAATCAAGAAAACCTGTGTCACAGAGGATGTCAGGCTCTGAACTATTTTCCCTGGGTGACTAGCAAAGTTTTGTTGTGTGGGTCTTAAAACCAAAACAATGCTGCCAAACTATTGATAAAAACAGAGGTTCAAACAACACACCCTAAACACATCAGGCATTCTCTGACCGTAATGCCTGTACTCAGATGTGTGACTCCAGAGCAGACAAATGCAGTAACTTACTGAGTGCTTGGCAAGATCTGCAGGAGCTGCAGGACTGATCACTCGGTGTGGGCACTGGGGCAGTGCAGTGGCTCGCACTGCTGGTCTGGGAACTTAGCTCGAGCCATGGCCTCATCGCACCTACCCTGAAGTGGTTTCTAGATGTATTTGATTTAGGATACTTAACATTCTGAGGCTGCTCTCTTGAAATAGAAAAATGAGCTGGGAGAGAGCACTGTGGACAAATAAATATCCCCTTATTTCCATACATGTAGCGATGTAACTGAGGAGTCAGCAAAAAAAAAAAAAAAAAAGACTTGCTTACTGACTACTTATTTTGTGGATTTTTTAAACAGTTTTAAACAGGAATGGTCACACAAACTAAACCTGTGCATACAGCTCAAATTTTGAAAATACGCTTTCATTTCCTATTTTCTTACAATGCTCAGCTGACACGTGAGCTTTAAAGCTGCCTACCTCAGGGAAAAGGGTGCTGCCTAAATTTCCTTGGCAAATTAGGGGGGTCTGTTGTAACAAAATAGAGCAGAGCCTGCACTGTGCTGCTGCCCATCACTCATTCCTGCTTCCAGCATGGGAGTGCTGTGAGGACCGTGTGTTACAGCTGCTTTGTCCTATGAGGTAGCTTAAAGAGGGATATAATCCAGCCATAAATTCACAACAAAGAATCCCCTGCTGTAGAGGAACGCTGCTGGATATAAATGTGTCACAGTCAATCTGTGCAGAGACATAAAAGCATGCTGGAGGAGAGGGAGCGGGATGGAGGTGGGAGGGGGGGGGGTATGCTGTGCACCTCCTGCACTGCAGCTGTGCACCAGGTTGCGCTGCTGACCAAAGCACGTTCCGTGCCTGCAGCTCCTCCAACTCTCCAGGGGCAGAAAGGGCAGGCTGAGGGAATGGCTTCCTGCAGGCCCAGAGGTCTGGGAACTGGGGGCTCCTCCTCCGCTTGCCTTTTCCCTTGAGTCCTTGTGTTCTGTAAGGAACGGCTCTTTCCATCATTCATGGCTTATATGCCAAAAATGTGTGTACCAAAATTCCTATTTCAGTGATGTCTTTGTAACTCCCAAATTTTCAGCAACATCATCAAGGAATGCGGAAATAGATTCAAGCAGTGTAAATTTGTTGTGAAGCTGAGTTAGTGCAGCTTCATGACCCTCCGTGGCAGAGGCTTAGTTATTGATCCAGCTGTCACATATCTCTTCAGATAAGGAAGTTTTGAACCATGAAGGAGCTGACAGTGGTTACGGCTGGGATGCCACAAAAAGGATCCAGGGAGCAGCAGCAATTACTGTTCGGCTGGCATAGGGCAACCTGAACAGCCCTGCTGAGCAGAGCTGTGGTACAGGCTCCAGCGTCTGGGGACGGATACCATTGGGTTCCCCTGGAGACAGCTGAAGCCACCGTCTGCTTCCTATTTTGTTAAGCTGCTTCACCACAGTTGGAGACGGATCTTGAGTAGATATCACTAGTACCCAGCCTCTCTGTCAAAAGTATGACTGCTGCCAGCATTTTGCAAGCTTGATTTGGCCTCCTCTGAGTACATGAAATCATGTTTGCTCTATGTTGATAATTTTCAGTGTGGTTATCTACCTTTTAAACTCAGTGTAGATTGCATTTGACTGGGGGATACCTCTGACAATGGGAGTAATAGAGAATTACTTAACAATAGAGGGGTCAGCAAAGGAGCAACAGGCACTCATGGTACTGGCAGTAGTTCATGGCATACACATGGAAGTTAAATTAAAACTGGAGTTTCGTGCTTCTTATCAGGTCCTACTGCAGTCAGGAGTCTAAGCCCACTCAGCTGACACCTTTATACACTAAGGAACATACTAATAACCTGTTTAAATGCAGCAGGACTTTTTGCAAATTTTGTTCCGAGGACCACTGGCACAGTTCAACATTTTGTCAGCAGTATTCAGAGCTCAGTATTTTCCTTCGTTCAGAGAGAACAAGCTTTGACTTAGCTAATGTGCCGCCGAGGTACTCTGTGCTAAGAGGGACCACGCACCCATGGCTTGAGCAGGGGAGGCACTTCAGGTTGCTGACACTGTCAGAACTGCAGAGGTACATATCTTCTCCTGTAGGATTTGTAAAGAGATCTAAAACAAGCCCCACAAAGGCAGACTTGCTTTGAGGAAATGTGATTCCTCGTCCGTTTTTATGTTCCAAACCAAGTGCAGCAGTCCATAAGGCTTATCCAGCTCAGGTTCTGCAGCTTACATAGGAGAGCCAGGCACTTGGTGGTAAGAGGTGCTTTTCAGCTCTTAGCACTTCTAATAAAGACCCCTTCGTTTCAAAAGTTCATGCAGACGTGTCTTTGGAGGGTTTTTTTTTACCTCTGCTTTAGATAAGCTGCTGCTTATGACTATATGTGTGAAGAGGCACAGGTCAGCTGGGCTGTCTGACATAGGAAAGTCACTAAAGGGTCATGGACAAGGTAGAGGCACTGAGGCTGCTGTTAGGAGCTGGAGCACACCCCCTTCTGCCCATACAAAAACCACTACTCTTATCAGGTGCCAGCATTAGTTCCCATGTTTTGTGGTGGAAGACATTACATTTGCAAAGACTTTGCTCATGGCAGATGAAGGCAAAGGAAAGGTTTTTTTTTCTCCTTGCTTCTGCCTCCTGATTAATTCAAAATATATCTTGCTGCCTTTTTCAGTACTTGGTTCCCTTGAGATGCTCTCCCTCTCTGGAAGTGGTTGCCAAGTCCTAGCAAAAAAGACCACTGTGGATGGTGGTGGTGTTTTCTCACCGCACCTCTGTTCATTTTCTCTTGCACTGAGGAAGAAGATTCATAACATTAAATTGAATGAAACTGTCTTAGGGGTACACTGAGGAATGTATCACAGGTAAATCCATGCTAGACCCACATAAATGCCCTTTCTGTTAAGAACTGAAGTTATAGCCTGCTATGTAAAGCTTTATCTGTGTTTGCCTTCATTTCCCTGTGTGTCCCTCTAGCACAAGAACATGCTGACAAAAATATGGAAGGAAGCCACACATTTTGCCTTCAAAAGGCAAGTGTAAATGTTGTCATAGCAACTCAGGAAAGCAGAATGATACTTTATAAAGTTGGTGGTGGGGAAATAAGGGAGGGAGGGAGAATTAGGTTTTTACAGAACAGGTGAAAAATGGCAATGCACAAACAGAACATGACACGTGACTTCTTCAGCTAGTTGCAGAGAAGTTTGCTTGTGTCTGGAACACAAGCAGTTGCAGTGCAGTAGGTAGCATATCTAAACAAATCAGAATATGTTCATCTCTTGTGTCTTGACAGACACCCGATAAGCCAGGGCCAGACTGACCCTGAGCTTACGCAGCTCTATTCCTGGAAAAGAGAGGCTAATGAATCACAGCCCATTTATTTGTTATAAGCAGCTTGTGTCATCCCACAACACTGTCAAGATTTGAAAGGCTCCGCTGAAACTGCCAGATATTACAGAGAGATTGTGAAGGCAGAGAGCTAGAGGGGCAGATATTAGTGTCAGTCTCACACCTTCATTCTGAAGCCTTTTCTTCTGATCTCTTTCCTTCTCTGCTGTAAGACGTGGCCTGTTCTGGTGTCCCAAAGCTGAGTTTTTAGTCATTTCTTCAAAGAAATGAATAAAAATGGCTTCAGTATGAAAACCAGAAAGGAAAAACTAAATAAATACCCGTGTAGAAGTATTACAGGTATTTCTCAACAGTTTTGCTCTTATTTGTTAAGAAAGAGCTGTGTTTATTTTGTTTCCAAAATGTGGTTCAAAGACCTTGACTTCTTTGCCTGCCCAGTGTGCGGTGGCCACAGAGCTGCTGCTGGCCACACACCCAGCACTGAGTGCAGGCTCTGCTTCACAGGGCTGTGTGAACACCATCGGAAATGCCACTGCAGCTTGTTGTTTAAATATATCATCCATCTGAGGACAACTCATTCCCAGGACTTTATATAACCTGTGAATACTACAAAGGGAATATTTTTAATGTAGCTGCAGTTTGCTTGAGTATCATGGGGCAAGAGGAGTGTCATAATCAACTGCTCTCCCTGCTCCTGAAGCCTCTATCATAGACACAGATAATACTACTCAAGAGGGAAAGAAAGTTGTGCGCTCATTTGGAGCTGGCAAATGGCACATCAGTTCCAAATATATGAAGGTGAAAATCTGTACAAAAATTGATATTTTTTTATCTGTCATATACACACAAATAAAAAGCCACTGCTAAAAGCCTTGGAAACAAAGAGAGAAATATCTTTGCAAATAAATCTTTCAGGATGCTTTTGTGCCTGACTGTACTTCTGTCTCGCTAGTGAATTTCTGCAGGACATAGATCCCTGTAAAGCAACATGCGTCATGAAAGGACCTGGCAGACCCACCAGGTTCTCTCTAGATGCAGGGGTCCTTGCCCTCTGGCAGTGCAGCCACCCACATGAGCAGGAAGGTGAAGCTGCAGCAATCAGAGGGCTGTGGATGCCTTGGCTACAACAACTTTCCATTTCCCTTCTCACTCTTTGCAGACAACAAAATGTGATGCTGAAGCAGAACCAACACAACAAATGTTAAGTGCAGAAACTAATAGCACAGTGATTGTGCAAACATAACAACACAGCTGTAAAATACCACATAGTGTAGGAAGTTTAGAAACATTGGCAAGAACTTTGTTCACCTAACAGAAAAAGACTATTATCTGATCCCCTAGAAATTCAAGAATTTCCTGTCTTACTCCCTTTTAAAATGTAAGCAAATTTATTTTTTGTTAGCACTAAAATAGATTGTGGAAATTAATTTTATTGAATTATTTTCTGGTGTGACCCAGATCATATGCCAGTTTTCAGTCGTGGGCTGGATCACAGGCGCAAATTACCATTTGTCACCAGAAAGAACAAGGCTGCTACTGGTTCAAATGTATCATGGGAATTCAAACATTCACTGTGACAAATCAGGGTGAATTCATCTCAGCTCACTTGTCTCCTGGTTTGGGTGGATGTGGAGTGTTGGCAAAGGCTGCACCAACAGTGCAGGAGTGCTGCAAGGTTGAACTAATGCACGCACAAGAGCAAGGAGCCTGCCGATGGAAAGCCAGATGGGGGCAAGCAGATGGAATGTCCCTCACAAATCTGATTTACCAGCACAACCACACTCACCCAACGCATTTCTAATGGCAGCACTCCTCAGAGAGGTTTGTTCGGTACGTTAAATCATGATTCATGCAAACACAACTGTTTCCCATAGAACACACACACCTAGTGACTGACCAGGATCACTACCTTCAGCCATTGTCACAGCACAGTGAAGCCCTGCAGAGCTCCTGGCTCTAAGGCACCCTCCCACAGGGTGCTCAATGCTGACCAAATTCCTGCACGTACAGACAAGCTGTAAGCAGCACTCTGGTGCTCACGAGCGAGCTGCTGGTGCTGAGCTCCTGGTGTGCACAACAGCACCAGGCCTGCTGCTAAGAAACATGCTCACTTGCTAAGTGCTTTCCAGCCCCTCTGGGTCAGAGCAGATCTGGAGCATCTGGGCTGGGTCCCAACTCAGGTGAGCTACGAATGATATCTCACAGGCATGGCAGGTCTCTTTCTTACACCATTGCAGGCCAAAACACAGCAACAGCAACAATGAAACAAAATAAAAAGTGAAAACCAAACTAGCCCTCTACTCCTCCCTTTGTCCCAACCTCAGATTGTCCCACTCGGTTTCCACGTAAACACTAGGCAAGGTTGTGAGTAAATGCTTATCAGGAGCTGTTTAATTCCCCAGATCTTACAATTCTAAGCTTTGCACTTACCAATTTCAAGCAGGGGTTTGTTATCAATTCATGCTTGATTCTGAAACTTGCTCAGAAAATTAGAATAAAAAGGGGCTTTCTTGTAAAAGCCCTGGAAGTGGAACCAGACAAGTCTTTTTTAAACTTCTCTGTGGGTTCCCAAACTAGAACCACATACAGAGGGATCTCTGGCAGTGAGATAAAGGTTGCTACCACCAGCCATAGCTTTGTGTATGTTTGGCTATGATTTTGAAAACCTGATCATGTTGAGGAAATGTATCTCTTTCATAAATTCAGTTTGAAACTGTTTCCAAAATTGCTAAGAAAATCGACTTACAGCCAAAACAGCAAGGCTGAAACAGAGGACAAAAAGCAAGCTCATTGTTTACACCTTCCCGTAGGGGGAAATTCTCAAGCAGTGTACAGCAAACACCTTTTAATGCTACTCATTGCTTGTGGCAGATGAGTGTTCTGGCCTCTGGAGCTTCCGTTCAGGTGCCACAGGTCGCACAGTTGGCATGAGGTGGCCCAAAGCCATTGAGGTCTCGGGCTCCGGCAATGCAGCCCTGCCTGCAGCTCAGCAGCCACTATGCCAGGCAGAGCGAGCCAGAGGAAACCTGCTCTCACCCCATTAGCCACATGAGGCTTAATTGGTTTTTCTTGTAGCAATACCAAATATCTTTGTAAACAGCATGTTCAGCCTGTTACATGGAAACGTACATGTGATGCCTTTATGAAATATGCAAAATATGATGTGCTGGGCTATGATCTGATCTACATGTGTATTTGAAAGCCTTTTCCATGCTTTGGTTTGGATACTGAACATTTCTGACAGTTTGTTTGAGGTAAACAGATCCAATCTGTCAGCATGATTCACAAGCAGCACATCTGACAAGTACAACTTACTTGCAGCAGGCTGGTGTGTTTTCAGAGCACTTGCCTTCTTTGCAGTTAGCAAATTACTGCGAGGCAAAGCAAACACAAAAGGAAATAACAAAAGGAATGATGGATTTGATCACATTACAGAGGAAGTGGGTGATGAAGAGAATGCTTTACCTAGCCTAGACACCTGGAAAGCAGAGAGCTTGTCTCAGCTGCATCAGAAGTGTGATCCAGAAGCCCCATGCTGTGTACAGGCTCTGTAACAAGACGCTGTCATCACATACTGTCCCACATTCCCTTTTATATGGATTTTCCTGATTAAGTTTCTGTTTTGGCAGCTTTTGAACAGTAGCACCCTTCTCTTTTTGCCTCTGAACTTCCTCCCTCAAAAGGTGCAAATTACGTTTTTACTGTGGCTTGTTAGAGGTGCAAATAAGCACAACATAGCCAAACTGGGACAGTCTTAAAGTAGTAAAATATCGGGGCTGAATCCTGTTGAAAGATATACACATATATTTGATGAATTGGGGCTAAAGGGTGGGAAATGTGTGTGTGAATTTTCTGGGCAGTGTGAAGTGCTGTGTTTGCACAGCCTGTGAATGTGGCAAGGCTGAGGATGGCGATGGAAGGAGCAATCTAAGGATGGCTATATTGGAGAACGAAACCGCTTTTGTTGGCAATTGCTACAAGCAAAGAATGGCTCTTTCCTTACCTCACTTGGCTAGGACCAAGTAAAGTCCTCACAGAGTAAATGTGAAAGTCTGGTACTTGCTTCTGAACTCACTTTGACTTCTCATTCTCAGTATTGTAGAAACTGTGCCTGATTCAAGAGGCACCACTTGTACCTTCTGTTATTTGGAACAGGTAACCACTTCCTTGACCACAACTTATCACTAGCTGTTTATCAGAAGCACGCACAAAACTATCAGTACTGTATTGCAACTTCTTGGTGCTAAAAGGCAAAAGAAGAGAAGTAGAGCCACATTTTCTTCTGTGTTTTCTATAGAGACAGTTTTAGAAATGAGTTAAAAGAAATTGATGATTTTCTGAGGCTTTGTTTCTGTATCTTTACATTATCTGTTTTTAATTGTCAAAACTAGATCAACATGGGTTAGAATATAAGAATCCAACAAGAGCCCTGGTCTGCGCTCCTGAAGGAACAGACCATCCATCACATTCAGTTATATGCTATACACGCAGTTTTCACTTGCATAGAAACAGAAGAAAAATCTATTTTCGGGGTCAAATTCTTGATGTTTAGTGCAAATGAAAGGGGACATCTGCTTTGGTTTGAAAGGAACAGGTTCTCATCCACAGAATCACAGAATCACAGAATCACAGAATCATAGGGGTTGGAAGGGACCTCTAGAGATCATCGAGTCCAACCCCCCTGCCGAAGCAGGTTCCCTACACCAGGTTGCACAGGTTGGGCGTCCAGGCAGGTCTTGAATATCTCCAGAGAAGGAGACTCCACAACCTCCCTGGGCAGCCTGTTCCAGTGCTCCGTCACCCTCACCGTAAAGAAGTTCTTGTGCACATTTGTGCAGAACTTCCTGTGTTCCAGTTTCTGGCCGTTTCCCCTTGTCCTGTCTCCACACACCGCTGAAGAGTCTGGCCTCGCCACTTTGCCCCCCACACCTTAGATATTTATAGACCTGGATCAGGTCCCCTCTCAGTCTTTTCTCAAGGCTAAACAGACCCAGTTCACTTAGCCTTTCTTCACAGGGGAGATGCTCCAGGCCCTTCATCATCTTTGTGGCCCTCCGCTGGACTCTTTCCAAGAGATCCCTATCTTTTTTGTACTGGGGAGCCCAGAACTGGACACAGTACTCCAGATGAGGCCTTACCAGGGCAGAGTAGAGAGGAAGGATCACCTCCCTCGACCTGCTGGTCACGCTCTTTTTAATGCAGCCCAGAATGGCATTGGCCTTTTTGGCCACAAGGGCACACTGCTGACTCATGGCCAACCTGTCGTCCACCAGGACACTCAGGTCCCTCTCTGCAGAGCTCCGCTCCAGCAGGTCATCCCCCAACCTGTACGTGTGCATGCAATTATTCCTCCCTAGGTGCAGGACTCTACACTTGCTTTTGTTAAACCTCATCTGGTTTCTTACCGCCCAGCTCTCCAGTCTGTCCAGGTCTCGCTGAATGGCAGCACAGCCTTCAGGCGTGTCAGCCTATCCTCTCAACTTCGTATCATCAGCAAACTTGCTGAGGGTGGCCACTATCCCCTCATCAAGGTCATTGATGAAGATGTTGAACAAGACCGGACCCAGCACTGACCCCTGGGGAACACCGCTAGTTACAGGTCTCCAGCCAGACTCTGCACCGCCAACGATGACCCTCTGTGCTCTGCCAGTCCAACTTTTTCCCCTGCAAGGCTTCCTTTTTTTAAAGAGCCTTGGAAAGCGCTGTCTCACTCCTACTGTGAAACACAGGGCCCTGCTGCAAGGTGCCTACCGACAAAGCTGGAGGGAGTCTGTCTGGAAGGAAAAGGTAACCAAGAGGTTTTCTGATGTTTTTAAGTGACTGCATTATGCTACTTCTGCGCTGCTTTGTACTCAAAATTTATCATAGGATTAGAACACCTTGTAAAAATGTTAAAAAACTGGATGAAACTGCAGGCATTCTTTGGGTTAAGTTTAACCCTGCACTTGTGTGCTTGAACATGGGTCTGTTTTCACTTGCTCGCTTATGTTAGTCTAATGAAAGGTGCTGGCTCTGCCTGCAAAATCCACTTGTCCTGTATTACTGTGCTCTTGTGTCTGACTGTAACAGCAGTTCTGCTGCTGGAGCCTTATTCCAGGGCCAAGAGTCCCTTCTGTGGCACAGCACTGCCCTGTGCCCTGCCCAGATGGAAGCCTCAGTGCTGCAGTTGAGGTCATTGCCCACAGGAGCCAGTCAGGCCTCCAGCGCATGGCGTGGGGTGGGAGAGAGCTCGCACGGAAACGCTGCTGTGTGAAACCCAACAAAATAAAGCTGTAAGCAGAGAAAAAATCCACACTGCGTACTTCAAGAGTTCCTTCCCATTTCTGATGCATACATGTGGCTTAAAGATAGATTAGGCTTTCTTTCAAGAGAAGGGCTTGGGTTTACAATTCTCAGTCACAAACATAACCTGACCACAGCACATTACTGTTTACTTTCTATATTTAACTCAGCCTACTGCAGCGGTTGTGGGTGCTCCCATATTCAGTGATGTGGCCAGCTGGGGTCCCTCAGGCATTTTTAAGGCCCTCACTTTTTTTCTCTTCAAAATTCAGAGTGGAAAACAAAGCACTGGGCTATGCTTAATAGTCAAGTACTACAATCCAGCTAACGTAAAGTAAAGGAAATTAAAATCTTTTCCCTCCCCTCCTTAAACTTCAGCTCCTCACTTCGTAGAGATAAGAGATGAGCAGGGCAAAATGGATGTTCTGCTAAGGCAGCATTTCTGTGAGCAGAGCTGTCCCCACTTTTACAGGCGACAGAGAAAATTCTGGTGCCTTCCATAGCCTAGTAGCTATTTTTAATTCTTTTCTTTTGTTCATTGTAAGTGTGTCTTGAGGAAGCTATGTCTGCAGCCTGACATCAGGTTACAGAGCATCACGTGACGTGATCCATTTTGACACATCCAGATGTAGCGCGATGCACATGTCACAAGACATAATGCAAAGCAGAGACATTTAATTTTTCAGCTCATAAATATCCACAGGTGGCTGAGGCCTTCCTTGCACACACCCCATTGCCACCGAGGCAAGGAGGCAGGATGAGGATGCGCAGTGTCCCTCTGGGGTCTTACAACAGAAGCTGCAGCACAGCCGGGAGCCTAATGCTCCCAGTCATGGCATGTGCAGCCCGGTGCCAGGCAGCCATATGCACTGTGTTACAGAAAGGTGAGGTCGCAGCAGTTATCAGCACTCAGCAGCCAGGCTGTCACTGCACTCGCTGGGCGCAGCAACGCCTCTGGGCATATCGGCAGCTTGGTCCTGGGGATCGGCTGTGGGGTCAGGCAGGCAGGGATGGGGCAGGCTGCAATGGAGGCAGGCAGGAGCAGGTACAATTCGGTTGCTCCAGTCTGTGTTGCCTCAAACAGTGTAGAATTTCAGCTTACATTACTTACATTGCTTCCTGCCATGAAGCAAAATCAATAAGAGTGTGTTAAGATGGAAAAACCTCTACACATTTTTATACTTCAGGTACCAAGCTTAAAGCCGAAAGCCAGGAGTGGAAACTGCCAGATGGGCACACTGCAGTGTTATTCTCTTTAACAGAAAAAGTGAGGCAAAACAAACCCTTGTCAGCATTTGTTATAGGTTACTGACTATACAAGCAGTATCATATCAATATAATCAAAACCATTCTGCAGAGAGTAAATTTGTGGTATTTGTTTCTTACCAAGCACACCAACATTCTGAGAGGAGGGCGGAGCTTTGAAGACAGGCAACATAACTAACAGCATGAGCAGTGGCCAATGCTTTACTTCAATTTCCTTTCCCCCTGTGGGTGCTGAGATACTAGGTTGCACTTATCAGCACACAAAATGCAATTTCTGGTGGTAGCCAGGCCACTGGCTGAAGCAGAGCAACAGCTGGAAAGCTGTCCCAGATGCAGCACTGGGCCTCCCTTGGTCCCCTCTCAAAATTCCCCTTCCCTGCGAACCCCAGCTATAACACCTTATTAACCAATCTTCAGTATGCATAGAAGCGACAGCATAGGCTGCTAAATTTTTCAGATTGAGGATTTTCCAGCTAACACAGCCTGAGCACTGCCAGCCTACGGCTTCCTGCTGCTGTGAGTGAGCACAGACATGCAGCTCCATTTGTGAGCTTGATACAAGGCCTGAATTGTATGGAAAGTACATCTGAAGCCATTTCTGTAGGGATGTTAAACTAGACAAAAACGGAACATTGTACTTAGTCTGAAGAAATACCGATTCCACTTTGGTGACATATTGAACGTGACTCAATCCAAATTAAAAGTAGATTAGATATTACAGTGGATAATCAGTTATTTTGAAGGAGCATTCTGTTTACACAGAACTAGCTTCCAGCAAAATTAGAGTTTTTTTAAGTCCCTGGACTACTAGGATGACTTAGATGGCTCTATAGTACTCAGATGAGGATTCCATGACTTAGCACAGAAACAAAGCCTTCAGGCAGCTGGAAACAGAACGTCTAGACTTAGTTGAACTGGAACCAAAGCAGCTGCTCCTTGACTTTACAAGGAGTAGATTAAGCCCCTCTCAGAATAGAGCTGACCAGATGATACAAACACTGCTCTTCGCTTTGTTTGACTTGAGTTGAACCAATGAGCTTTCAGTTAGTACAACAGACAACGGAAGTTAGTGCAAAATGCTATCCTCAAAGTGAATGAAGTATGTTGGGAGAGAGAGATTTAAGAATGATTCATTGGAGTTTTTAATTTGTCAATTTTCGCAGGATTTGAAAGGAGGCTCTTTAAAGCACACTCTGTCAGCCTCCAACTTAAAACATTTCCTTTGGAATCAATTGATAAGGAATGACCCATCTTAACTCTGGTAACATTCAGCAGGCTTTCTGTTGCGAGCACCCTTTCATTTCTGTTAGTGGACAACAACAGAAACACTCCGTTCCCTGCTCCCAGATTTTTATTCATGTGACCCTACAAGCATGCTCTTCCCCAGAATTTTAGTAGACCAAAGCCAATACACCCAGGATTAGGACAAGTCCTATAGAAACGATTTTCCTTATACGCAGGAAGTAATGTTAGTCTGTAAATTTCTTCTCTTCTCTATTGTCAGAGATGTTTCCCATATGCATCTGAGGACATTTTAATTTCCATATGTCTTCAGATAATTTGTCAGTGTCTGATCCAGGGCATCTGATACAACACAACCAAACGTTAGATAGGATGTTTATACATTTCTGTCTTGTGAAATGCTTCAAGGGTACTTTTAATGCAAATGTTTTCCTTTGCTTGCAACACAATTCTATTTAATTTAGAGTACCACCTTCTTTCTGGATTAAAGTCTTTTCTACATTACTCAAGGAAATGTTTCAAAGCTCATAAACGACTTTGTGCTTCCAAAGGTATTTCAACCTTGGAGTTTTGACAGGAAATTTATCATCTTAGATACACTTAGAACATTTTTGTAAAATACTACATTTTGAATGATGAGAAATGAATACCAACACAACCATTTCAGTCATAAGGAACATGAGCTTCACGGAGTTTTAAAAGAAATGAATGCCTGTCAAATTTTAAGTGAAGCAGCTAATACACTGTACTTGATTGGCCCCAGTGCAGCTATCTCCCTGAGCACAGAGAAGCCTGGGGGTGTAAAAAGCAAAGGCTTATCCTGCTTGTAGACTTATCTGGTTTCTCCATGAATTCCCAAGGCAGTTCTCTTGGTGGTTCTGGAGGTGCCCTTGGGCCTGGTAGTAGTGAAGCCACGGATGATTGTCTGGTCTCCTTTAGCCTTCCAGCTACAATTTCTGTTAGTGTATCCCAGATTCTGAGCAGTTTAAACACTTTGGAAAAGAACATATGGTTTATATTGTTTTCAAGATCCAAATTTTGTTTTTTAAAAGCCATCTAAAGGCTGCAGTTTACAGGATTTCAGGAGCTGACTCACCAAGGCCAAAGAACGTAAAGCCACAGGTAGTACATGGAAGAGATGACACCAACAGAAAAAAGTAGAGCCTTGTTCATGTTCAAGCTGTACATATTTTTTCTTTTTGGGTCACATACATGAAATACCCCGTCCAAACTGTGCCATGCTAAGAATAAGGGTACGATCAAACATAGCTAATGCTACTTCTGCAGTTCCAGAGTCTTACAGTCTTCAGCAAGACTGTGGCAGACTGAAGAAAAGGAGTGGTTCAGCTTCATAAAAGACAGCTTGACATTTTCAGAACCTTGGGAAATGTTTGTTTTGAGTTTTTTGTCATGCTCCAAGTTGCAGCACTAGGGCGTCTGTTCAAAAAGAAGCTCCACACATTCATTATGCCATTGTGCAGTCTGATAATAAATATGCAGAGAAATGCTATCTGTTTAATCTTTGTAGGCATTCAAACCTTGTGTAATACTCTGTAGAAATAACAGGGCTGAATAAAGATTTTTTGTTGTTGTTCTGCAGGAAAAGAAAGCAATTCTCACAGCAGCTGTTGTAATCTTGGTAGTAAAAGCAGGAGAGCTTGTGCAGATGCTCCAGTCTTGGGAGCCATAGAGGCAGATGTATCAGAGGAAATACCAATACATGGCTTTGCATATTTTCTTCTTAATAATCGCAGCTGCAGTAGCACCTAATTTTCTCTCCATCACACTTTTCTTTCACCATAACTTCCTGTAGCGTATCAACACCATCCAATTTCTCTGTACAGTAATGCGGCAGTTCTGACACACATTCACATCATTCAAATGAGATTTTTTGCTGGTGAAGGACAAAATGGACATGAGCAGCTCAAGTACCTCCTGCACTTAACTGCACAGCTAAGGAAACAGGCTGGGGGTATGTGTTGTGATTTTCCATAGCAAACAAGACAAAAGCAGCTTTTGCATGTTGAAATGGAAACAAAATATCTACTTGGAATTACATAGATTGCAATTGTTTCACAGGTCTGGGCTAAGATATCAATGTCAAGAAACTGCAAACGGTGGCCTGTGTTAGTCTAGAAATATGTGTATGAATAACTGTTAATTTCTTTAACATGGGATGTGTATTGTTACCTTTCTGTGAGAAGATGGGAGACAGTCAAACAATCAGCAAAATTGGATCCAGATTCAATTAATTCTTTTCTTATCTACAGGAATGGACAACTCAGGAGAACGACA
This sequence comes from Pavo muticus, assembly GCA_016647715.1. Lineage (NCBI taxonomy): Eukaryota > Metazoa > Chordata > Aves > Galliformes > Phasianidae > Pavo > Pavo muticus. The sequence continues at coordinate 16,830 of JACDJE010000228.1, read as the reverse complement.
TTCAGTGCACTTACTCTGTTACATATTCCCATGATTTGTCATTTGTAGGCACCTCAAAAAAAGTGTATTTCAGGAAGTTTTGAAGATGATGATCTAAATTAACTAACTCCAATCTCCAGAAGAAGGAATTGTAAAAACAAAAAGAATATGGAAGAATTCACTACAAGAGAACTGTAGAAGAGTAGGAAGGGGGATAGGAAGAGCAGCAAGGGGAAGATTAGGAGTAGGGAGGACAGATGATCCTTGCCAGTGGGTAGAAGTGATTGCCATATTCTCATCATGGTCCAAATTCCCATTTCAGCCCTTCGATGACTTCTCGCAAACTTTGTGTTTCATTCACACATTTTGTAAATAGAAACCATGTTTTAATTCACTTATGGGAAAATGCTAAAGAAAAAATAACTGAACCTTGCTTTTTTTTTTTTGAGGTGAATTTTCAGAACAGATCATACAACAAATTTAACACCATGCCTGCCAGCACAGTATATAAAGATGTCAATGTAGTGTACTAAGTAACATGACTAGTACCTACCGCATGCTGTTCTTTTTGTTGTTGTTGTTTTCTCCCTAATGGAAAAAAAATGAGTGCTTGGAAGTTTTCTTCTCTCTTTTTTTTTTTTTATTTCTGTTTAAATAAAACATGTCTGTCCTACTGTGTCTGTGTTAGAGGAGATAGGTCACAGAGCTGCACTTTTCCCTTGAGAGGAGGACAGCAGTGTCTGCAGTGGCTGTTCTGCTCGATGGGGATTTGTCCTGTAATTTGGGATTACTCAGAGCAGTTCTGTTTTCTGCATAAGTGAACTTTTGCCCTGTGGTTGGGATTTCTGCTGTCAGCCTCTGGCCTCTGGCCTCTTCCTGAGTCTTCCAGAGAGCAAGGGAAGATGGAGAGAGGGGAGCAAAGGGTTCCTGAGAGATGAATGCTTAGGGGACCACAATCCTCCGCTCTTTGTCATTGTTTCCTAAAAACTCATAGTTTCATGCCCAGATGTGATTGCTGTTTTCCATGAAGCTAAAGAAGACACCTATCCAAGCTGTGGCCACCATTTTTTAGCGTTGAACACATTCCCCTGCCAAGTAGAGACAGCAGAAAGTTTTACTTGAGTGACTAATACAACCACTAATCCTTACTCAAGTGCCATTAAAAAAAGCGGACTGCACTGTGTCCGCAGATTCTTGAACTATCTCCTTCATAGATCAGCATCACCTCTTTTTCTGAAGTCTATTTTCAACTAGACATTTTTGGCCCATCACCTGTTCTTGTCCTAGCACTGAGGCCAACCTGGATTGTTGGCTTATATGGTATCTTTTTTATCAAACTGTGTTTACAGTAAAATTGTCGGTGCGTGCTTGCTCTCATGGCATCTCATGAGATTTCTCATGGGCTGCTTGAAGATGTTGATTTGAACTTGAGAATACATTAATCATTGTAAAACTGTAAAAATACTCATGACACACGCAGTTAGTGTTGTGTTGATCAGCATGCTGAAAAAAAGCAACACCTAAATCACCTGCAATCATTTAAACCATTTTGCTTATTGACTAGATTTAGTTAAAGGATTATTCAGAATGAAACGGAACGTAGAAGTAAAATTTAAATCTACAACAGCCTTGGAAAACTATTACCTGTGAAGTATTGGTGGGTGGGAAGAATTTCTCAGCAGAACAGGGTGAAGGTTTCACCTGAAAACCAGAATCAGTACAAAAGATTCATGGTCAGGCTGCCATGGTCTGATCAACCTGGAGAAAAACTCTGGCAATTATCTCTAATTGAAAGTTTTACAGGGAAGTTGACAATTCCTAGGCTGAATAACATTTGCTGAGATTTTTCATTGGGAAAATAATGTCATTCTACTTGATCACATTCCTGACTAATGCCACTTTCACCTGGGAGATGCCCAGATTTCCCGGAAAAGAAAAAGAGCTGGATGGGCTGGAAAACAATATTTCCATGTGTGTCTCAGCTGGATAAACTCGCCCAATATCATCATTTCTACATAAAAGTGCATGAGCCTCTTCTACTGACCCCGTTTAAATTATCTCTCAAACAAAATTACTCATGGTATGCAAGTAATTCTCAGGTACTTTTTTCTTACATTTTATTTTACTGCCCAGTGACGAATCTACAGGGGAAAGCACATACGTGAACTGCTACGTCATTATGTGAAATGACTTCAAGAAATCAGTGCTTCCAAGAACAAGAATAACCAGCATGCCGGTATTTTAGCGGTTTTGTCGTATTATCTTTGATGTCTTGGCTAGTCACTGATTGAAGAGCAGTACTACAAAAAATATACACTTCTGGAAGACAGCCCATTAAAAACACATTTTAGTTCATCAGAAAATACCATGCTTTTCCTTCTATTCTTTTCAAATGCCTTATTAGATAAAGTGCCTGTAATTAGATAAATTAATGTAATGCATTGCAATAGAATAATGAGACAAGGATAGTCTCAGGCTCATAGCCAAAGTCTATAGTCATCGACTATATCTATTTTCATTCAGAAATGACTAACAGCTCAGTTCATGTCTTTCCCAGCTGTAGCTGTGCAGCTGAATGGGGATAAAACAGATGTTCATAACATAAAAACTTCCTATGATAGTTCATGAACTCACAAATGTGGATGGTAGGAGAGTAGCCTGTTCCTATCACAAATGAGAAATACCACCATAAAATACAATTTGAGATTCAGGTCAGAAATTGTTTTACTGCAGAACTGTTCTAGGGGCACTTCCCAGGATAAAGGCAAATCTCAGGACTTAGGATCATACATTTTCGTTGACACTAAAGTTGGTATTATTTTGCTTTACAAAAATGAATGTGTACATGCCATTTTCTCTTACATGGATCACTAAAATGCCTGTGATGGGTTGTTTTTTTCTAAACTCAGTTGGATTGTACGGTTATTCTAGTTATTATTGTTATAGCTCAGGTTCAGAAAAGGAAGTTAGAATTAAAATGAATTCCCTTTCAAATCTTCACATACACAAACTTCTGGATACCACAGTCACTTGCATGTTAAAGTCAGCAATGTGAGATGTCACAAAAGCGAGCTGTTAACAGTAGCACGATAAGTAACATCAGCCCAGGCTCAGATATACAATTCAGAAGCACTGGATGGTTACTCTTTCTGTGGCCCTTCCTTTTTCTTATTTGAAAATCAGAAAAAATGACAGAGATGATTTCTTTTTCAATGAATTGTATTTACAACAAAAAAAATTACAACAGTAAAATCTGGGTGATTCCACCAGGGTCGTGTTGGAGACTTGCATGGGCAGAAAAACAATGGCTATCTGCCAATGCCCAGTAACATTTTCATGTGGCTTCCAAAGCCATCTGCATTAGGCATCCCCACATCTGTCATTACAGGAAGACAGTCTTTTAGTGCTGTGAGGGTGTTCCCCAAGACCCTGCAGTCTCTTTGGGGCATGCCAGTCTCCAGGCCACATAGTCATTGCTCTGCCAGTCTCTTCAGACAAGCCCCGTGCTGTTTTAGGTTTCCTGCTTCAGATAGCAGACATACTGCTTTTCTGTTTTACTTAGCTTGTTTACTTTAGTTCTAACTTTAGGCCACTTTTTCCTTCAGAGTGTGACTGAACTACCAATGTTTTTCAGTCAAGCATATAAAACTTCCTGCTCATTTGTGTCTCTTTAATTATTATTCACCACATCTGCCACCCTCACCGGTTTCAGCATTATCAACACTTTAATGATCTCTCTCTAAAAGGGAATGTGCTTGCTACTGAAACTGATGTATTTATAGCCTAAGACTGTATAACATGGAAAAAAGATCGACATACTAGTAACGTTCTTGCTTACTCAGTTTAAGATCTACCTTCTGGAAAGATTACTCTGACCTCACACAACAATAATCTACTGATAATTCTGACTACACTTCCATCCCTCCAATTTGGGTTAAAAATGGCATTTCACAGTGGCATCAATTGGTAAGAAGTATTTACACTAGTGTAAAACTAGAATGAACTTGAAAGTAAATGGACAAAATAAAAAGAGTTTCCAACACAAGCTAACATCTGTTGCTGTTTAATATTATTAAAGAAAACTGAGACAGACTGGTTTTAAGCTTATGTTTTGCACATGCATAAAGCATTGCTTCCAGACAAGTTTTGGTTAGGAACAGCATGAGTGCTGGTTCCATAATTGCATTACTGACCAGATTTTTGATCTATTGTATACCTAATATTGGTCTTCAAAATTTGTCTAATCAGGTAATTGCTAGTTTATCAAGCTGACAATGTAGTCTTAAAAGGACTCTAATTACATCATTATCATCCACAAGGGGCTAGAAACGACCTATTATGGGATGAAGAGTCAAAGTTTCAACCTAAGCATCTATGGACACTCCTTTATTTATTGAGAATAAAAGGGAAAAAAAAAAGAAAAGAGAGACTTTAAAGTTTATTTGCACTAAAGAAATTTGAGTGGGCATCAATTTACAAGAACCCCAGGAGAGAGGACATTGTTTTCCCCCTCATGAATGCTTTCTAATCCCTGTGATTTTTTCTGAATTTTTTTTTCCAATGTGAATTAGGTTCCCGTTCTCCACTCACACTGTGAGAATAAGAAATATTAGAAATTAAGGGAACAAAAGCCTAAACCAGTCAAAACTTCATCAAAAGCCTACTAAATCACACAATGAAACCCTCTAAATTATGAAACATGGATTTTATGTCTACTTAGAATGCACCTTCGTCTTCTTGCTAAATTGAAAGTCCAAAGGTTGGAACTTTTAGTACAGGAAAAAACTGTGGGAAATTTCTGGCTAAACAGAATAATATTAATTAATTTGGTATGCAGCTATTTGCATTTATCATAGTTGATAGTATATGTGCATGTGGTTTCTAATACCAAATGAAAAGCCTACTCTGACTGATTTATCCTGTAGTGGACAACTTAACAATATTATTTGATTTCTTAAATAAAATCCTCATTAAAAGGTTTTATTATTTGAACAGTTTAGGAACTTACATGTTTATTCGAATGTGCATGTTTACAAGCTTTAACTAATTATTTTTAATGATATTTCACTCTTTTACTATTTGTGGTTAGAACTGAAATCTTCAGATGAGTGTGTGAATGGATGATCACATTGTGCTTCCTGTACGTCCTGAGCCAAGGTACATAGAGAACTTCAAATAAAGCTTGTATTTTGTGACAGTTTTGAACAGTCTTATACATCACAGAAGGTAAAGACTTACCTTAAATTTTATCTGAAACACCTGCAATCATACACCTATAACTTTCATGGTTCATTTGTTACCAAAAAAGACCTCGGATTTGTATGATGTCTCTTCTCAAAAGCTGATCCCTGATAAGTATTTGTTTTCGTGGCATTTATCTTGCATGAAGCTGTATCAATTTCTGGGTGAAAAGCAGAAGGCAGGTATGACTTCTGCTGGTTCAGCTCAAAAGAAAAATGTGGAAAAGTTCTGCAGGAATTTGACTTCACTAATTCTAGAGATACAAAAATGTGAGGATGAAGAAAATCCTACGAAATTATTGAGACAGATGCTCAGTCCTATCTTTGTCTTTGGATTGCTTGTAGACCTGTGGTGCTGATCCATGTAAACTGACCTAACGGTTCTCAGCAGAAAAAAATAAAAGGCAATAAAAAAAATAACAATTATGGAATATGAAAGCATGGTGCAAGAACCTAGAAGTTAGCAAGCTGGAAAATGTTAAAAGTAGCAAAATTAAGAATAATCTTAGGAGACCCCTTGCAACATAACATTACTCAAACTTGGTAATTATGATTCAGAAAAGGCAGAGTTTGACAAATATCTCTGTTCTGTATTAGGCAGTAGGTATTTGTAGCCCTTTGATAGCTAAGGGAAATCTTCAACATAACTAGAACAGCTGATTCAGATAACCTCTGGTGAAGGTTTTTCCAGGCAGGGGCATTCTGCTGCCCACAACAGAGGTGGCAGGTGGGCAGGAGCTGCACTGTTTCTTTTGGCTCTGGAGGGCTCAGGACTGCAGCCCAAGAGCATGGGGACCTCTGGTATCTGGTAGCCTCTGAGGGAAGTCCCACCACTTCCCTTCCTGCCCTTCTGTTCCCCTCCTCTGCCTATGCTCCTGCTCCTCCTGCTCTGCACAGCCTCTGGCACTCACAACAACCTTCTCCAGGCCACTTTCAGCATTACTGCAGAGAACTGTCTGCTTTGCCTTTTTGCGAGGTTGGTTTTGTGCTGGAGTAGTGAGCTGCAGCATCTAATGGCAATTCAGATGAATACCAGAGTTGGCACCAGGTGAATAACGAATGTAAATAGCTAGGGTTGTGCAGGAAAGGGATTTTGAAGGGGAAGATTGAGATTTCCATCTTTCAGCATTGGTGGCTAGTAGGACTGACCTTTTACTTCCCCTTGTCATGCAACTTCATCATGCAGCTGCACAAGATGCACTGCTGCAGTGGGCTTCCCATTCCTTTTCTTATTGCTCATTACATTTAATCAAGGCTTATTTCTCAAATCTACTCAGACAATTACCGATGCTGATTAAATTCAGGAAGTGTTAGCAAACATGCGAGTCAGTCATGCTGTCTCCACTGAAGGATGTTCAGTTTTCCCTTTCTCTCCCTCCTCCTCTGATCTGCTACCCAACCTTTGCAGATGGCTTTTTCTCATCAATTACACAGAACTTTTTTCAGTTACAGTAACCCACTGATTTCATAACAGCTTTAAGAGTGAAATACTGAAATCGGATAGCCACAAGCAGAAGTGTTATCAGGCACATGGACTGAGACTCAGAGTGAAAAAAAGGATCGCTCTTCAGCTCTCTGGAAAATGTCCATACTGTCCTATTACTTCAAGAAAAGTGATTTCGGTTTCTAACAAACTGAAAGATGTGGTGGGTAAAAGTAAGTACATAAATGTAATAAACTTCAGTCATATCATTCATATTGACAGCTATGTGTTTATATTTGTCTAATAAAACATACAATTTGAGTTTTATCAATATAGTGGAGCATTAACTTCTTGGCTGGGACCTAAGCAGGAGGCTTTTTGTAGGATTTACAAGGATTTGTACAATTCCTACCAGGACTAAATATTCACGTCAACAAACTGGAAAGTACACATCAAATCATTATTATCAAAATTTACAGATGATACGAAGATGAGCAGAATGGTGAAAAAAAACAGGGTTGACCAGTAGAAGCTAATATTCAAATACAACTAAATGCAAATGCATCTAGGGACAATGAATCCAAACCGCATACATAGGATAAAGAACTACACCTACAGAACATGCAATGATTTTCAAGAAGAATTAAGGTTAAAGTGAACAAGCAGACAAGCTCCCATATCAATGTTCTGACTAAATGAACCCTTCAGCTGTCACTGAATACACGCATGTGCAAGAAAATGAGAGAAAAAATTTCTACTGTGAAACTGGTGTTGACATGATTGATACTGAAATGATTCATTTCATTCCAGTATCCACATTTTGAAAGGATATTGAAAGCAAAAAAAAAAAAAAAAAAAAAAAGATGCTTTTCAGTGAGAGGCAGGGAATTCAGTCAGTTCATGGAAAAGGATCTTTTCACTACCATGCACAAGTAGCTGCCACATAAAAACAAGAAATACATATTGGAGATATTTTAACCTTGCAGAAAAATCCATAGCAAGAACCAGTGCCTGGAAACTGAAGCCAGGCAAATTTAAATGAGGCATGCTAGATAAACCTTAGATGAACATTAGATGTTATCTGGTGAATCACTAGACTGAATTGCATCTGGAGGTCATGTACATTTCCTTCAGATAAAAAATGGATGATATTCAGTGGGATACGCTTTAATAAATATTAGTTACATGTTTGTATGTCTCAGAACACTGAGTAAAACCAGGTATTTAACAGGTTGTGGGACAGCAGTATCTGATGGTCCTTTCTCCTTCAGTCTCCATGAACACGCAGACAAACTGGAATTCAGAGACACTCTTTTTTGAAGTCTACTTTCATATCACTTTAATTGCTACCTTCTAAAATATTTTCCACAGAGTGTCCAAACTTACATGGCAACATATCTTTGAAGGTGTTGCAGTGGTATGCAGAAACTTGAGTATATAACAAATGAGTAGGTGGAGGAAAAAAATCTCTCATGTCTCAAGATCCAGACTTGATTACATGATCTTTTCAGAAGAAGAGATAGATGAAATGTGACTCTGTAGTCATTAATACTGCATTTTTTTTCTGGCTTTCCACACAGAAACATACAGCATAAAGAAATACCTAAGGTAAAGGAGCTCTACGGAGTGGTTCTAGACTGTTAATCAGCTGAGCTGTTATCTGCATTTATATATTGCTTCTGAAAGGAAAAAAAAACTATGGATTTGTGAAGCTTAGTGAAACAGCTACTGCATTAAACAATTTGAGTGCTGTAATACTTGCTCTCACAAGGCAGCATGATTTATGGGTGCACCTCATGAAGAACAGCAGAAGAAAGGCCAGCAATCAGATGAACTCATCAGAATGTCCAGGAGATGGCTGACTGAAAGGACAGTCTAGCATTATCCATTTACTGAATTGCCTTGTATTTCACAAATACATCTGCTTTGCAGCTTACACCCCATCTTTTGTTTCCCTGTGTCCCTCTAGGTACTAACAAAGAGAAATCCATCTATGTCTATAACTACTACCAGGAATGGTCTGCATCTGGTTATCAGAAAAGGCCTTTAATTTTGTTTCCATGCATTTCAGCATATATTTTCACCATTAAAAAAAAGATTTGAAAATCCACTGCTATATTGATATTATGGTAAATTTGTATTAAGATGACAAGTTTCCAAGAGGGAACACTCAGGTCTCCCATACAATCAAGTACATTTATCTGCAGGAGGGGACACTACCAAGCTGCAGAGATCACAGATCTCAAGTGGTACAACAAAAATTTCAAGTCACATTGAACTGTAGGGAGACTTCATTCACTCTGTGCAAACTTCCAGCTGATCAGCTGCTTTTGAGTGTTATTATTCTCTTTCCTATTGTCCAAGTCTGTAGTTCTCAGAGCAAGCCACTTCCATTTGTTACTCTGCTGGCTCCTCTGTGGGACAGGGGCAATGCTGCTGCCTCTCCAGCACCAGCAAAATCCTCCCTTCTGGGCAGTGCTGGGCTCTCAGCAGCAACCTCACTGCCTGCCATTTTGCCCACAAGATCCAATCATCCACAGGCTCCCCTTCATGTGGGTTTTGAATTCCTCATTATGGGACCGCTGCTCTTCCCTAATCTATCCTGTCTGCATTTAATACAGGCTGACTCACACTCATCTATTTGAAGTCAGTGTTCTGCCATGACCATCTGCTTCAGTATTACTTTCTTCTGTTTCATAGCAAATGAAAGAGAAAAAAATAACTCCAAAAATAACTCTAAATGCAAAAGGAGAGATTGCCCCAGAGTTGTCTGTAAGGTTGGTTATGACATATCTATTTAAAACAGAAAATTAGGGCTACTCTAACTCACCATATACAAGAACTCATTGTATTGGTATTTGACACAAATATATCTTAAGATGTAGTTTACTGCCTTGATAACCTACACTGTCTGCACTATCCTATACAGCTTTGATAAGAATAGACTTTCTGTTCCCTGTGTGCACGTTAATGTTAATATGGTTAGCAGCGTATTTGTGTTTCAAACAAGTCTCAGGGGATATATCTGTTTGGGGTCACGGATTTCCTCAGGGCCACAATCTTACTTGCTGTTAATGAGAACTTCTTATCTGGCATTACTGCTGGATAGAGTTGCTGATGTGGAGGTTTCCCTGTCCCCCTGTTTCTTGGCAGGGGAAGGACTCTCGTGTCAGCAGCCCAAAGCTTTGCAGCAGAGTTCTGGAAGTACTAGAGACTGTTCAGCTGAGCAGCAAACCTGTGGCCACAGCGATGTGCCTGTGGTTTTTGAACCAAGAATGGAATGTCATGAGTTGCTATTCCTCATCACTTCGAAACCGGAGCAGCTGTGGAAGTCGTCACCAAGGGACTCCTGATCACGTAGGAGAAATGGATTTTCTACTTATAAAACAGGAAAGCGTGCAAGTATGGTCATATTACTGATTTTCAGGAGGCCCTGCAAGTGTTTCTGTTCAGGATGGGAAAAGATTAAAATGCCATTTACATGACTGATACTAAATCTTCTGTCTTGTAGTCTTGTAAATGAATTGCTACCTCACAGGCATCTCATGTCAGGAAAATATTTTACATTCAGCTGGAATAATTGTACACTTAACTTCAAAGTTACAACCTGCTTCCGGTCTTAATTTTGTCAGATCTGCATTAGAACCATAGAAATATCAAAAAAATTGGCTTAGGGCAGAGCTGTCATGTGCTACAAACTATTCCATCTTCTCTGAATTCTACTTCGGATGTTGAATAAAAATTTCTCATAGTTCATAAAAACACAATATTCAACAGCCATTGAAGAACATATAGTAAACCGCTTAAGCTAAACTTCTGGGTAGTATTATAAGATGAGGAGCTATTACAGAGTACCGCTGCCAGCTTGCTCTATTACTTTTAAATTGGTTTTCTATGCACAAATAGCTATGGAGCTAGGATATATTCCTCATACAGATAGTTATTTAATATCTTTTAAATTAAAAGAAGGCTGCAAAGTCGGTTTTATTTTTGAATCACTGACGTAAAGAATGCTAGCAAAGAGATAACAGCCCTGGTAATACAAGCGTAAGTAATGCCCAAGTGATCTCATTCACTGGCTGTATAACATTCCTGCCAGTTATTGCACCATTTGGCATTGAGATTGTCAATGCTCCACGGGGTCTACTGAGAAAAGTGATAAAGCATCTTAGAATTTATGCCAGGTTCAAATGTCTGCAAGTCAAAATCAGTGAAAAAGTGAAAATGTCACTATTTTGTTTTTTCTTGTTGTTATAATACCAACAATCAGAATCAGATGATAACATGTGGACAAAGGAAACGGAGTTAATCCAAATAAAGTTATACGGCATGTGGGGACAACGTCCTTGAAGTTGCTGAAGGCTTTGCTGTTCATAAGGTTAAAGTAACTGTTGGTTGGCAGCAGCTATTTCACAAAGACAAGGACTGTACAAATAAAACTCATCAACTCAAGTAATGATTTAGTTTATACAATATTGAGTTGTTTGATCATGACAGAAACTTGATTCTGCATAATGTGTTCTTCAATTGGAATAATTTGCCTGAATAAAATACATGCAGAGAACTAATATGGAAATCAGTGGGGAAGTAGTAGTTTATTCTTGATGTTTACTGAATAGCATTCGTGGAATTTGATAGTGTATCACTTGAGATATATCTTTATAGGATGATCCTTAAAAATTATGGTGACATGAGAGTTGCAGCTAAGTGTGGCTCACAGGTAATCTCTGATGTAAAACTGTTATTGTGTTTTATTCTTTTTAATGTCATTGTTTTATTTATTTTTAAAGTTATTTCATGTGCTCAATCTTTGCATTTTCCAATTGTATTTATGTTTAACCTCTAATAAAATGAACCTTTATTTAACTTCCTAAACTAGATTCAAGGAGAAAAAGATGCATTTGTAATTCAAATCTAGCATTTCTGATTATTTCTGTGTGGCTAATACATAACAACTTGGAATTATGCTTGAGACAGCTCTGAAACACTTGTGGGTTAAATATCTCTGAAAACATACATAAGACAGGAAACTGGTGCTATCATCATTATTGAAGTAAAACGTTCTTGTTAAATCTTTCCAATAAATCAGTCAATGAGGCGGTTATTTCATTTCTACGATCTAATGTCTTCTGCTACTTTTAATTAAAAATGTATCTAATCATGTAAACATTATTAGGAACAAAACATTTTCTACTTATGAGTTTTTAAGTATCAGCAAACACATCTGGAACTTCGCTTAACAGACAACAGAAAAAGTGTAGAATTTTGCCAAAACCAATACTATCGACAGCAAATTTCAGTAGAAGGATAGGGTCTTGTGTTTATTTGAAGCAGTCTGTAGAGGCAATAGATAACATAATGAAGGCTTCATTTAACCACCACCAGTAGGCCATTAATTTAACAAGGTAAGCGCCTTTAGGGATGACAAATCACACTGGAGTTTCAAATGACCCGTTTTCAATGTTTTTGTACCTTTCTATAAAAAAGTGCATAACAAAAACTGCCGTATATGATGGTATGCAATGACTGCATTTGCAGTGAATTGCACAGTAATCGCTCAGTGCACTAAATGACACCAAGCCAGAGGACAGCACTGATTCCTCACAAGGTTGACTAACCACTGTTGCTTCTATTCAGCCACATGGATGTGCTGGCACATATTAAGCTGAGAATATGGTCCAATGGGACACTAAACCTTCAAATGCAGGGAAAGAAACATTTTTGCCACAATGGATGTGCATCAGGGGCTCAGCAACCTGTGGTTTCCCAGAATAGGGATGAGCATGGTAAAATTGACAGGCGTAGGCTGCCTATTGTGAAGCAGCAGCAGCAGGTTTAAATCAAAATGGCCTTTCATTTGGCAGTGCTCCTCCTGAAAGGCTGACCTCAGCCATGAACAGAAGCATGGATCAGCCCCACTCAGAATCAAGTGTTCACAGGAAGCAAATGAGAAGCCGAGTTGCCTTGGGCTCTCTGTGTTGCTAATAGATGAGCTGCACGGCCAGAGTGTGATTGAGCTAATCCAAATCTCGGCAGCTCTTCTGTCCAGTGAAATTGAATTCATGTGGGTCACAAAGAAGATGGGACTTGAAAAAACAAATACATCAAATTAGGTTCCTAAATCTCTTATAAATTTTTTTCCAATTATTTTTAAAATAAAATCTCTCTGAATCACTGTTTTATATGTATTGTCTTTCATCACCTAAGGACAACATCTTTGATGCCATTGTCATAAAATAGGGGCTCAAATAGGGTCTTCAATACAATGAGAAATATTTTAAATGGGCTATTCAACATATGATTATTCCACTATTATATTCCACATCAGTCATTCTTTCACTATCCAACACAGGAAATCTTACACTGTTAGGTAATGTTAGTTATTCAAAATTGCTGCATTCTTGGTCTTTGTCTGCCAAGAAATTAGAGGGGAGTAGCAAGAACAGTAACGAGACAGACCTAGCAGACATAATAACTCTTATTCAGACTGCCTATCTGTAATAGTGGTGCTGTATAAATGGTGCTTAACAGTTAATTATCTTACTAACTTTTATGAAATCTCAAATTTGGATCCTATGACTCAGTGCCTGAGAAGATCTTCTGAATTGCCATTTGATTACCTGCAAATATATTCCTGAATTAATAATGTGCCAACAGCTTTTTCTAGTGAAAAAGGAGCTTTGTTCAATGTACTGAGAGGCAGAAATGTTCCATGGATGTTGTCAAACTTAAAGCATGCAACCTTATCAAACAGAAAGTAAAACTATGTTGTTCCTGCCTTGTACAGGAATGTCATGATGGGAACCTTTGTTCAGAGAAAGGTATCTCAAGGGCACCAAGAGTGCTTTATACACTAGTGTCAAACTAAAGCTGCCTTTAATTTAGAGACTTGTTTGTTTTCCTGGAACAGCTGCTAATCTCTTTCTATGGGATTGATTCCTGGCACACTGCAGTGTTTTCTGCCTACACTAACATGTTTCACTTGTGTTCACGGTCATGGCTGAAAGAAAAGTGCTAGGAAGGCTTGGGTTTTGCTGACATCAAAACAAAACAAAGTTCTTATGTTCAAGTAGTTGGACATTGGCACCAATTTTTTAATATAAATTTCAGTTTCTCTTCAGCTCCTGTGGAGTGCTCTTCTACATAGTGATGACAGTCCTGACCCTGCTGCACGTCTGTAACGGGAACGACCACTGTTATTTTGCAGAAGGGCAAAAGCTCACTTGATCTTGATTTTCAGTACGAATACGGACCGTGAAAGCAGGGCCTCACGATCCTTCTGACTTCTTGGGTTTTAAGCAGGAGGTGTCAGAAAAGTTACCACAAGGATAACTGGCTTGTAGCGGCCAAGCGTTCACAGCGATGTTGCCTTTTGATCCTTCAATGTCAGCTCTTCCTATCATTGTGAAGCAGAATTCACCAAGCGTTGGATTGTTCACCCACTAATATGGAACGTGAGCTGGGTTTAGACCATCGTGAGACAAGTTAGTTTTACCCTACTGATGATGTGTGTTGCGCTAGTAACTAGTTTGTGCTTGTGCTTCCACAAACCTCAGAATTAGCATCATTTTCCCTAGGTACTGTAATTTGCTGTGACCTCATAGCCCCTGAAGTTCCATTTCAGCAGGGAGTTAAATGCAAGCAATGAACACCTCCCTCAAAAATGAGACTGTAGTTTGACAATTGTGTACGTAATCATTCCCTTAAAGTACAAAATCATAAATTTTACTCAAAAAGTGTGGATAATTATCACATTGTCCTTTGTGGACAGAAGAACTGAAGGAAAGAGCACCTGAGCAACCAAAAATCTCATTGGGTTACTCCTGTTTGCCATGCAGGTTTTCTGCACAAGTGAAGAACGATGACAAACCTAACCTGCTTCAGCAACATGAAGAGACATCAGAAACACATGCAGCACTGGATTCCTTCTGAGTTTAAATATAATTGCAACTACAATAATTATAAAATCATACTTGTGTAATTATACTCACAACTACTAAAAACAAATTATGTATACAATTGTTTTCAGCGGCTTGCTTCATCTAAATAACAGAGAACGGTATACTGGTAAGTAGACATGACTTGATTAGGTGAAAAAGAACATCATAGTTTTCATTTTTGTGTCATGCTACTAGTGTTCTCCTTGAGGTTAGCTTATAAGTACTGGACAGTGTATACTCTTAATTGGTAATTGTGCCTTCGGTGCTTTCAGCAGATGATATATGGATTTTCTAGGAACTCTTATTGGAGTAAATGGTCATATTTAGCAGCCTTATCCTCTCAGATATTTTTTGAAGCCATGGGAATTATTTCTTGCTGTGCTAAGACAGCAGGACTTTCTCTCTTAATTTTTATCATTCCATTAAGTAAATCCACTGAGCGAATAGCTGTTATAATGGTAGTATAGATTTTCCTCTGCTCCATTAGAGTGAAAATAAAGTTGATAATTGACCAATATCTTACAGCACTTATCCTATATCTTAATCTCAATTTAGTATCTATTCAGGTATTTTGTCTGTGGCATATAAACATGAAAAAAGTGATCAAATACATATCAGTAATAAATTCTGGTTGACGGGGACTGAACCACAGAGACTGTGTGTTAATAGTCAGCACAGAACAACTTTCCTCCAAAAAAGAGACTGACTCTTACTCTCTCCATTTCAATTTTTGGATTCACCTTCACTCTGTTTAATTTAATTCGTGTGTTTTTGCATTGCTGATCATTTCATGAGTTCGAGATTGGGTTTTCAGAATAGTTAAATGCTAGTGCCTAAATCCCACAAATTTTGCACTGTATGTATGATGTGTTAAAACTGTTGAAAACTCAGTCAGATTTAGCTTCTAACAGGTTCATTTTATCTTGGAACACTTCACATTTCAAGCACTGGTATTTTGTTTGTTTCTCCTTGAGTCCCCAATAAATGCTGGCTTGTTGGAGTAAAAGCTAGCTTGAATGAACCTCAATATCCAGACACCAGAAACAGGAAGAAATCCAGCTTATTCTGAAAAGTAGAGTGTTCTTTACATTGCATTCTAGTCTTCCAGTGCAGAGTCATTGCAGTGCAGAATAAAATTTCTTGTCAGAATTCTTCAACCAAGAGTAAGCTCTGTAAGAGATGTTGCTACTGCAGAGGCTGTTTCCCTATATAAAACCAGCTGTTAGGAAGGATTAACATTTGTAACAGTGGCATTTGCACCATATTTTCAGTACAAGGCCATGGATATAAACCCCTTTCCTAAGGAGATGTCAGAACAAGTTTCTCCAAAGATAGTCTTTCAAAGTCTCTTCTTCATTCAAATAACATCCTTTAAAAAGGAGGAGGATGCCCTCCTCTGACTCAGGTGTTCCTTTGTGATGGGCCCTTTAGAAATTCAAACATAATCAGCATGGTGGAAAAGGCATGCACATTAGACAATCAGAGAAACTTAAAGCAAAAGAAAACCTTGAGCTCTATCTAAATCTTCAAGAATTTTATCAAAAATTTTGTATTTAGATGCTTGAAGGAACAAAAAGCAAAACTGTGAGAAAGTGAGAATTCAACATTTAGAAATGGGAAAAATTTCAAAACATGGGTAAAAAATGAACCAATTGTAGAGCAAAATACAGACAAGCCCCATAAATTCAAGAGGCATTACTTTCTTATTGCATATCCAGAGGACATGGAAAATTTTTTCTATATTAACTATAGAAAAATAGGTCACTTCCTAAAATATACAACATTTCAATTTCTCTGCAAAGAGATTGAGCTCACCTAGCCATTCTATTTAAGAAAGCAGCCAGTGGTGGGAATGTGGTTTACATGTTAACCTCTTGTGAGACGTATGGGTTGTCTCATTCTTGCTGTAGCTTTGTTTAGATCAGAGGATGTTTTCCTCCTTAGTTCAGCAAAAAAAGACCAACGGTGATGCTAGGAGCTGAAAACCTCAGAAACCTGATGAAAAGTTTCAATTAGTTTTCCAAAAAGCAATTTTAGGGTAATGAGTTTATGTTCATGGAGTAAGTAAATCAGAGAAAAAGAAACACGTTAGAGGAATCATGAGAGTAGAGAGAAAGTTGTAGCTTTTTTCTTTACATGTCTTGGCTCTGATCTTTTCTTAATGGTCGGAATAGCTCCTCTCTTTGAGGAGGACTAAGTCAGGCCTCTTTTCATTCCCTGATCAGGTTCTACTCTTGCATACCTTTTC
>JACDJE010000247.1:1283455-1331147 GCA_016647715.1 Pavo muticus | reverse complement strand
CAAGCCATGGTGGCCTTACCCATCTCTCTGAAGTGCTTGGAGGTGGCTGGGACCATGGGTGGATCCTGCTGCAGTGTGGCTCATGCCGAAGATTTTGTTGCGGGGTTGGCCCCATGCAGGGCTCGTTGTGTGGTGCTGTATGGTGTGGTTTGTCCATCCCCATCTTCACCATGCTCCCAGCCAATATCTGTCCCTATCTCGCAGAGCTCGCTTCTTGGAGAACCTGGCTGCTGCCCAGAAGGAGAAGATGTCTGCCATGGCCAAGGGACGGATCGACATCCTCAGCGATGTTGCACCACTGGAGCATCCCATCGCTTGGGATGGGGACAGCAGCAGCCCTGATTCTCGCACAGAACCACCCTGCATGAGTACGTGCAGGGCTGGGTTGGGAGTATGTCCCTACCAGGACCCCCTCGTGGGCATTAGGAGCCTCTCTGGCCCCAGCCCACCCCATGGTGGTATTGGTGCCATTGAACAGCTTAGGTTGGAGGGGACCTTCAAAGATCATCCTGTTCCAACCCCTGCTGTGGGCTGGGTGTCCCCCACCAGGTCAGGCTGCCCAGGACCCCATCCAACCTGGCCTTGAACACTTCCAGGGATGGGGTGTCCACAACTTCTCTTGGCAACCTTCTCTGGCCATCTCGCACCAAAGAATCTTCCCACAAGGAATGGGCTCTGAGCCCTACATGCAGCCCAGCAGCATCTTCTCCTACAGGCGGGCTCTGTCTCTCCACAGGGTCCCACACAGGCCGGCAGGACATCTCCGACTCCTGTAGCACCATCTCCTCTGATACCAAGTTCATGCTGGACATGCTCTATGCCAAGGGCTCCTCAGAGCCAGGGAGGCAGAAGGTCTTCCCTGAGGAGCCATCATTGTCCCCACGCCAAGGAGAGGTGGAGACTGACACAGGGTCCAGCTGTGCAGAGGGTCCTGATGGTCAGGAACAAGAGAGTGCCCGGCCCCATGGCAGGGCTCCAGACGGGCTGGTGGCTAGTGCCCACGCCAAGCTGGCACGTGCTGCATCCAGCATCGATGCCGAGAGCCACACGCAGAAGCTGGAGAACACCGTCATGATGCCCGTCAAGAACGACGTGGAGTTGTCGTGGGAGCGCCTGGAGGCTGGCCCCGTGCAACTGAAAATCAAGGACCTGGACTTCACTGACCTTGGGGAGGAGGAGGACTTGGACGTCTTGGACTCAGGGCCCATTGCCAATGGTTCCTTCCTTCCTTCTAGCATCGAGGCAGCGAGTGCTGGAGTTCTCATGGCTCCCCCTCCACTTCCTATGGTTCCCGGTTGCCCACCGCCTCCACCTCCTCCCCCAGTGGTCCCTGGTTGCCCACCACCTCCACCTCCACCACCCATGGTCCCTGGCTGCCCACCTCCCCCAGGGTTCTCCGGTCCCTCAGCCACGGACGGCCCTTCCCAAGCCAAGAAGAAGAGGACAGTGAAGCTCTTCTGGAAGGAGCTGAAGCAGTTGGATGGCACTGTGGGGTCAGGCAGGTTTGGGCAGGCGACACTGTGGGCATCCCTGCAAAACGTTGAGGTCAACACTGCCAAACTGGAGCACCTCTTTGAGTCCCGGGCAAAAGAGATACCAGCTTCCAAGGTACCAGCAGGCCAGAGCTTCTGGGGGCTGTTGTGGTCTCAAGGCACTGTCACCCCATGCTGTGTTGAGGATGGGTAGCTAGAGCCTTGAGACTCAGTGAGGAGAATGGGGTGGGGGTGATGATGATCAATGCATAGGTTTGGTTCACCCCCACATCCCATGGTGTTTCACAAAGGTGAGCCCTCTGCCTGGCTGCCAGCCTGCTCCCTGTCCTCTTTGCAGAAAGTTACTGATGGAAAGAAAGTGGTGGTGGTGCTGGATCCCAAGAGGAGCAACGCCATCAACATTGGCCTCACTGTGCTGCCGCCTGTGCACATCATCAAGACAGCCGTGCTCAACTTTGATGAGTTTGCAGTCAATAAGGAAGGGATTGAGGTGAGCACTGGAGAATCTGGGCCCACCAGGGTCCCTGTGTGGGTCATTTCCCCTGGTCATGAGGTCTCTGTGCCAAGGTGCCCATGCTGTCAGTGTGGCACACTGTAGGTGTCCCTGGGGTGACATGTCCCATCTCCCACCATCCTGGAGGAGCAGTGACATTGCTGGTATCTGATGTATCCCTCTGCCTGCCTTAGAAAATCCTGACCATGGTCCCAACTGAGGAGGAGAAGCAGAGGATCCAGGAGGCCCAGCTGGCTAACCCTGATGTGCCCTTGGGCTCTGCGGAGCAGTTCCTGCTCTCATTGTCCTCCATCAGCGACCTGACAGCCAGGCTCCAGCTCTGGGCCTTCAAGCTGGACTACGAGAGCCTGGAACAGGTATGGGGCCACATACCCCATCTTTCCCTCAGCAAGGTCCTTGGGATGAGCCATGGGGGAAGCGGCCACATCCAAACATGGGGCTGCAGGGCCCCAGGGCAAGCATGGAGTGCTTGTGCCCATGGTTGAGGACAAATGTTCCTGGTTGAGGATCCCCCAAGGGAGGTGACTTCCAAGGGATCTCACCTGCCCCTGTCCCCATCCAGGAAATTGCAGAGCCGCTGTTTGATCTGAAAGTGGGCATGGAGCAGCTGGCCAGAAATCACACCTTCAAGTGCATCCTGGCCACGCTGTTGGCCATGGGCAACTTCCTGAATGGCTCCCAGGTGAGGAACAGAGTGCTGGGGGATGCAGCTTGGGTGCTGCATGAACAAGAACAACCATGGCATGTGCATGCCCAAGACCATGAGAAGCTCGGGTGGTGGTGTGGGTACTGGTGATGGTCCTCTTGTCAACGGGAGGATGGCAAGATGGAGAGGCCCCACTGAGCATTGGGGTTTCAGAGCAGAGGCTTCGAGCTGGGCTATCTGGAGAAGGTGTCGGAGGTGAAGGACACGGTGCACCGGCAGTCCCTGCTCCACCACCTCTGCCAGATGGTGGTGGAGAAGTTCCCAGAAACCACGGACCTCTACTCAGAGATTGCCTCCATCACGCGCTCTGCCAAGGTGAGACCAGGCCCAGGCCCTATACCTTCACCTTCACCTCACTACCACCAGCACCAATGGACAATATCTCCCTCCCTAGGTTGACTTTGACGAGTTGGCCAACAGCCTGGTGCAGCTGGAGCGGCGCTGCCGGGCATCCTGGGACAACCTGAAGGTGATCGCCAAGCACGAGGCCAAGCCGGTGCTGAAGAGCAAGCTGACCGACTTCCTCAAGGACAGCACCCAACGTATCGTCGTCCTGAAGGTGGTGCACCGGCGTGTCCTCAACAGGTGGGTCCTAACCCCTGTGCACCACCGGCCCCGAAGTCAACCTGTGGTGGGATGGCCATGCCTTGATGGGTGTCCCTGCAGGTTCCACTCCTTCCTGCTCTACCTGGGGTACCCAGCAAGTGCTGCACGGGATGTGAAGGTGATGCCCATCTGCAAGCTGCTGCGGGAGTTCGCCCTGGAGTACCGCACATGCCGGGAGCGCGTCCTGCAGCAGCAGAAGAAGCGGGCGGCCCACCGTGAGCGCAACAAGACGCGTGGCCGGCTCATCACAGAGGTATGGGGCTGACCATCCCACCACTGTGCCCTATGCTGATAGAATGAGAGGGAATGGCCTCACGCTGTGCCAAGGGGAGTTCAGATGGAATATTAGGAACAATTCCTTCTCTAGCAGAGTGATGAGGCAGTGGCACAGCTGCCCTGGGAGGAGTGGGAGTCACCGTCCCTGGAGGTGTACCAGAGCTGTGGGGATGTGGCACTGAAGGACATGGGCATGGTGGGAGGTGGGCTGGGGTTGGGCTTGGGGATCTGAGAGCGCTTTTCCAACCTTAATGATTCTGTGATTCTACAATCCTATGATTCTGTGAGTGGTTGTGGTGGTGATGGGTTGATGGTTGGACTTGATCTTGGAGGTCTTTACCAACCTTAATGATCGTGTGATTCTGTGATTCTGAGCTGTGTCCCCAATGCCTGCCTCTTGTCCTGCTGCAGACGGAGAAGTTCTCTGGCATCGCCGAGGCATCACCACCCGCCGTGGTGTCAGCCAGCCCCACGCAGCAGGAGCAGGCAGAGGTGGGCCACGAGAGCATGAAGAGCATCCTGAGCTCGCCCACAGATGTCCCTGCCCGCCGCAGTCGGGGTGGCCGCGGTAGGAGCACATCAGGAGTGGAGTGGCAGAGTGGGGTGGCCCCAGGGAGCACCTAGTTGATGCCAGCATCCTCATGTTCCCATGCAGGGACAGGGCTCGCCCCTCCCAGCCAGGGCTCCCCAGCCCAGGAGGATGTCCCCAGCTCACCTGACGACGCCTCGGATGAGATCATGGACCGCTTGGTGAAGTCAGTGACGCACAGTGCCAACCCCCGTCCCTGCCCCAGCCGGGAGCGCAGGAGGTCCCGTGGCAACAGGAAGTCCTGTGAGTCCCCACTGCCACTGTCCCCACACTCTGTGCCCCTGTGTCCCGGCCACTGTGCCCTGTCCCCATGTTCTGTCTTTGCTCATCCCCGTGTCCCTGTTCAGATGCTCTTTGCCATCTCAGCATCCCTGTCCCCATGCCCTGTTCCATCCCTGTCCCCATTCTGTGTCCTTGTTCCCACACCTGTTCCATCTCTTTTTTCCCCTGCCCCAACCCTTTACTTCGTCCTGTGTCCCATTGCTGTCCCCATTCTCTACCCCTCTGATCTTTCCCATCTCTGGATCTCTGCTCAGATGCTCTTTCCCACCTTTTGTGTCCAAGTCCCAACTCTGTGTCCCTGTTCCCATGCCACCCTATGCCCCTGCCTCTGTCCCAAAGCCACCCCATGCCTTGCCTCCTTTCCCTGACCCCTCCAGATCCATCACACAGCCCCAACCCTGGCACCCACCCGTGCCACCAGGACCCCTTATCCCCACACCAGGGCCACAAAGCCCAGTGCACAGTGACCCAGCAGCCACTCTCCTGTCCCTGCAGTGCGACGGACGCTGAAGAGCGGGCTGAGTGATGAGCTGGTGCAGGCGCTGGGCTTGGGACAGGCGCCAGGCATGGAGGTGTGAAGTGACCACCTGCATCCCATGGGGAAGGACACGGGGATGCTTGGCACGCTCCACACCTTTGGTCTCACCTCCAGCTCCAGAGCACGATGGGAGCAATGCCCCAGAGCTGCTCTGTGGGGTCAGGATTCAGGATGGAGGATAGAGGATGGAGGAGCACATGCTGTGGTGGGAGTTGGAGCAGTACTGGGGGGAGAGGGGCTGGACCCGGACCCCCGCTGGGAGCTGGGTCTGGCTGCTGTGACAATAAAGTGATGTGATGTGTGCTGTTGGCAGTGTCCCTTGTCCCCATTCCTGGGGCATGGGGTGATGCTCCCCTCAGCATCTCTGGGCAGCCCGGTGTCCCCGTGTCCCCGTGGTGCAGGATACCAGGGTGGCACGGCACTCCTGCATCCCTCTGCCCCACCTCCATCCCCGTGGCTCATGGCTCAGGGACAGCCTGATGTCTCCATGCCAGGATGCAATGCCACCCCCCCAGGGGCTGTGTCCTCACTGAAGGCCTCCGCTGCCCTCTCTCTGTGTTTTCATTCCAGATGTTTTTTTGGCTCTGCAGCCTTGGGGATATTTCCAGGCCTCCCCGGCATGCGCTGCCCTTGAGAGGCGCCTGAAGTGCTTGGCTTGGCCATGGCACACACGGATTGTGCCAAAAACACCACCCGGGTGGAAGGGGTGGTGGGGACGCAGGTACCCCTGGGTGCCACCGGCGGTGCCATGTGGGGTGCTCCAGGTCACATCCCCATCTCCATAGGATGCAACTGGTGGCACCTCCCCTTGTCCCCAAGCTCTGTGCCACCTGCTGTCCCCATGTCATGTTGCCACGAGGGGGCACGGCGGCCACATGCATGGCACTGCGCAGGGATGTGTCCCCATACATCCTGTGGGTCCTCACCTCTTGAGCAAGGCCGGGTGGTGGCACGCTGAGCACGGCGGGCGCACGGAGGTGGAGGACAGGAAATGGGTCACCGAGCCGTGACCCGCTGTCCCAGTGCTGGGGTGGAGGAGGCAGTGTGTCACTGGGGCTGGGAGGAAGGCAGGTTTGCTCCGTCACCCTAATAAGCGAGGTCCTGCGGATGCCATGGAGAAGGGAGGTGGGAGGTGACGATGGGTTGATGGGATGGAGAAAAGGGCTCAGCCTCGAGATGAGCCCGGATAGGGATGGGGATACTGAGCAGGACATGCCAAGCGGCTTCTCCCCCTCTGTTGGCTGGGATGGGGTACAGGGACCTGGTACCCTTCCCTGAGCATCACCAATGCTTTGCAGCCACAGGAAGGGGCCCCCAGCTCTTGGCAATACATTTGGGGGGCTCAGTCCTGCTGACTCAGAACACTGTAGTGTGGAAAGCCCAGCAGGAGATGAGAGATGGGAGTGGAAACACGCGAGCTTCAACTGGGAAGCAGCTTTCCAGAAGGTGAAACCTCTCACAAAGTCGTGAGTCCAGCTGGAAGTGGAGTGTTTTGTAAAGGGCTGCACAGCCTGACCCCACAGGTCAGAGCCTGGGATTTTCCAATGAGAAGGGGATCCCTGGCCATGGATGTCACTGGGCATCCTTCCCCTCTTGTGGGGATGGACATGGAGGTGTCCCCTGGGGAGGGACTGGCAAAAGGAGAGGATGTCCTGGGGAGGATGAAGCACCTGTGGGAGCAGTGCTGGGTGAATCACATCCCTCCCAGCCCGGAGCCCCTGCAAACGGCCCAAAAACAATGCGATGAGATTAGGGAGGGGAACAATTATCTCCAAACCTGTTCGTCATGGGAGGCTCCACAGAGCTGTAGGAACAGCCTAGGGCAAGGGAAGCATGAGGAAGACAGATCCCCCATAGGGACCATGCTGAGCTCAGGTGTGACCCACCCAGCCCTGCTTCCAACCCGCAGAGGTGAGTTGCAATTAGCAAAATGGGCATGGAGGGCGTCAAGTAGGTCAAAAGGTAATGAGGATCTCAGCAACATTTCCTAACAGCGCGGGGTTGAGCAACGGGGAGGTGAACAAGGGCAGGCATTGTCTGCAAAGGAACAGCCACCGAAGGCACCCGCGGTGAGAGAGATGGGACAGGGAGCGAGGAGATGCTGGGAGGGTGGGTGGACAGACAGATGGGTGGATGGATGGATGGATGGACAAATGGATGAATGGACAGATGGACAGACAAATGGATGGACAAATGGATGGATGGATGGATGGATGGAAGGATGGACGGATGGACAAAGGGTGGATGTTTGAATGGATGGGTGGACAGACATGGATGGATGGGTAAATGGATGGATGGATGAATGGACAGACAGATGGACAGCTGGTTGGATGGATAGACAGACAGATGGGTGGATGGACTGAGTCAGAGCAGGTAGACTCGGTGATGCTCAGCTAACGGTGATGAGCATAAGTGCTGCTTTGTGGGTAAATCATCGAATCACAGAATGGCTTGGGTTGGAAGGGACCTTACAGATCGTTGGGTAACCCCTTCTCCTACAGATTCAGATCTGCATGCACTTAGGACACCACTTAGCTTCCAAGCAGGAGAGCCTCCAAGCAACCTGGGGTGCTGAAAGCAGCTGAAGACCTCTCCAAATGAGGGGGAACTGGTCAAAAGTTACTATTCTGCTCTTTGGAAAACTAACTTTCTTTAGTGAGGTGTTTCCAAGCCTGGTGAAATTGAGGTTCCTATGCACCCTGCCTTGAAGTTTGCTGCTGGGAAGGACCCTGAGGACCCCACAAACCACATCCCAAGACGGGAGATGCGTTGGGCACATCCCTCCTCCTCTACCTGGCTGGCATTCCCTGCATTCCCCGGCCGGGAAGAGCCAGGCTGCGAACCCAACCGGGTCTCACCACCACCACACCACACCCCGGAAAAACCACCCCAGCCTGTTTGTTGGCCGCTGCCCTCCCGCCAAGCCTCCTGCAGCTGATGAAATCTGTTTTTTCCGATGGGACCAAGGGGGTTGCATCCATACCGCACATGGTTCTTTGGCGAAGGACGGCGTAGGCATCCTCCATCTCATAGCAAAGCTTTTGGGAGCAGAGCCTGGCAGACGCAGCAGCGATGCTCCGTCGCAGGGTCACTGAGCACGGAGGGTTGGTGGAATATTAAAACTTGGCAAAGCAATCACACCGAGTTATAAAGGTGGGAAGGGGAGGACTTTGCCCCAGCACCTGCTGCTCGTGGCACACCTCCAGAGCAGCGCCGGGTGCATTCAGCATGGCAGGGAGCAAGCGCAGCAGCGGGTTGGGGGATGGCTTGGGATCACCTTGGTCCCAAACCCCGTAGGGCCTGGAGAGCACCTGGGATGTGGTTCACACCCCACCTACCTGCTTGGGGTCTGGTCCCATGGGGTGGCCCTGGTGGCACCACACATCCGTGTGCCCGCGGGAGGGGATGGAGAGCCCCAGCCCGGCCATGGGGGCTGTGGGGCTGTGCCCAGTGGCATCCCCCTTTGGGGTGCTCAGCCTGGAGACTGGGCCCCGGGGTGGGCACAGTGGCACCGGTGCCATGGGCACTGAGCTGGGCTGAGCCAAGCTGGGCTGAGCTCAACCAAACTGAGCCGTGCTGAGCTGAACCGAGCCAACTTGAATGGAACCAAACGGAACTGAACCGAACTGATCTGACCAAACGGAGCAGAACCGAACCGAACCGTGGTGGAGCGAGCTGGAGTGCATCGAACCGAACTGACCCGTGCCGAGCAGAGCTGAGCTGAGTCCCGTGCAGTGCCGAACCGAGCTGAGCCTCTCCTATCCGCGCCGAACCCAACTGTGACAAACGGAGCAGAACCGAACCGAGCCGTGCCGAGCCCGCTCCTCCCTCCCCGCCCCTCCCTCCGTTCCCCCCATTGGCCACCCCCCGCCCCTCCCTCCCCTCTCCTCCCGCCTCCCCCCGCTATAAGCTCCCCGCGGTGGCACCACGCGGCCGGTGCGGCGGGGCCGGGCCGGCGCGGAACGTCCCATCCCATCCCATCCCTTCCCATCGCATCGCATCACATCACATCACATCACATCACATCACATGGAGCGAGCGGAGCGGTGGGCGTACGGAGCGCTGTGGGCGGCGCTGGGGGGCGGCTTAGCGCTGCGGGCGGCGCGGGGAGACGTGGTGCTGGGCCGGGCGCTGGCCGTGCCGCTGGCTTTGCTGGCCGCTGTGCAGAGCCTGTGCCGAGCCTGCCTGCCGCTGCCCCTCGGGCTCGCCCTGGCCGCGGCGTCCGCCTGCCTGCTGCTCCGCTGGGCGCCTGGCAGGAGGCTGCTGCCGGTGGAGGGCAGGGCGGTGCTGGTCACAGGTGAGCGCGGAGCGGTGCCGGGGTACTCCGGGTGGTGCCGGGGATGCGCTCCGGGGATGCGCTGCTCGCCGGGGAGACGCGCGGACGTCGCCGGGTTCGCTCCTCTCGGAGGGGGGTGCGCTTCCGTGGGGTGTCCCGGTGTGTGCGGGTGCCTCCCAGCCCGGGGTGGGTTCATAGAACCGTTTGGGTTGGAAGGGACCCGAAAGGCCGTTTGCACCCGCAGTGAGCAGGGACACCCACAGCTTCATCAGTGCTCAGAGCCCCGTTCCCTGACCTTGGCTGTCTGCAGGGATGGGGCACCACCGCCTCTCTGTGCAGCCTGTGCCACTGCCTCACCGTCCGGAGTGTAAAGAACTTCTTCCTTAGCTCCAATCTAAATCTGCCCTCTTTTGGTTTGAATCCGTTTCCCCTTGTCCTATCACAGCAGACCCCGCTAAAGAGTCTGTCCCCTTCTCTCTCGCAGCCCTGTGGATGTACCCAGGGTTGCCGAGCTCTGGAGAAGGGTAGCCCCAAGGAGGAGGGAATAGTTCAACACTAAGGTCGGGGCCGTGGAGCAGTCCGGCGCCATGGGGGTCACCCCGTGCAGCATTGACATCAGCCATGCACAGGTGTGTACAGGTGCCTTCCTCCTGGCCATAGGGCTGCAGAGAGGGAGCTGTGGGCACCTCTTGGTGCTGCCCTAAGGTCCCGTTGGGCTCTGGAGAGCTGACCCAGGAAATCACAGAATCATTAAAGCTGGAGAAGACCTCTCAGATCCCCAAGTCCAAACCCACTCATACCACATCTCTCAGTGCCACATCTCCCCTGTTCTTGAACACCTCCAGGGACAGTGACTCCCCCACCTCCCTGTGCAGAGCCTCCCTGCTCATTCAGAGTTTCTCCTAACATCCAACCAGCTCCAAAGAGAAGGGGAAGGCCGAGCCCAGCCATGGGGCAGGATGGTGCCATGGGGCAGGAAGGGTGCCACGGGGCTCGCCCAGCGTGGGGTTGGCATCAGCTTTGCGATGGTGACTCAGTGCTGGAACACGGTGTTCTCACCCCGTAGCACAGTGACACCTGCGGCCCCGCCGTGTTTGCTCTCGGCAGTAAATGCTTTGTGGTTGGGCAGGTTCGATTTGCGGGTGCTGAGGTGAAGCACCTCCGAGGGAGAAATGCAGCGCTGGAGGTGCCAGGCTGCACATTTCGGTGCTTTGCATCTCTTTAAGAGCACAGCGGGACGTTGCTGGGGCTCGCGATCCCCATTAAGGATCTGAAATGGGTCAGAGCTTAACACCATGCTCGAGGTTAGCAGCGGTTGTGCAGCCCCATCCTGCGGCCTTGCCAGATGTTGGAACAGCTGGTGGCTGCGGGAGTCAGCAATTCCATCCAGATGTTGGGGCCGTGGAGGTGCAAATGCTTCCCTGTGAGCACGGCAGCGTCGTATCTGTCCCAACCTCAGGGCTCTGGTGCTGCCCCACACCTGATTTCTCAGTTTTGAGTGGTTGAGAGTGAGGATTTGGAGCCACTCAGCGATTGTGCTTTTGAATAACAGCTGGAACGGGGCACGCTGGGGGCTGTGCTCGGTGGGCATCCAGGATTGTGGGTTTTTCTTCCTCTGGAGCCACACCACGGAATGGTTTGGGTTGGAAGGACCCTAATAATTCCATCCTAAGGCTACTGAGACCCCTGGCTGCTCACTTCCCTAGCTCTTCTTCCAGGCAGGGTTGTGCCCGTGGTTGGGTGTCACTCCTCTCCCCACACCAGCTGTGCCTGTCTTATGCAGGAGGTTGTGCGTGGGAGTTGGACCCCACGATCCTTATGGGTCACTTCTGACTCGGGATATTCTGTGATTTGATGCTGCTCTGACCGTTGTCCTTCAGCCCGGTTCAGTGGGGTTATGTCCAACCACTCTTGCGTATTCTGGGGGAAAATACCCCAAGATAGCCTTCTGAAGCACACAGCCCTGCATAAGTTCAACTGCATGTGGTGTTGGCTTGGGGTGGCCATGAGGGATGGCTCATAGCCCACAGGTCCCAACAGCCCGTGGTGTTCCAGAAGCTGGGTTTCCAAAAAAACCTGAGCTGCCCATGTGCTGCAAGAGACACACTGGAACAGGATGCCCAAGGAGGTTGTGGATGCCCCATCCCTGGAGGCATCCAAGGCCAGGCTGGATGTGGCTCTGGGCAGCCTGGTCTGGTGGTTGGTGACCCTGCACATAGCAGGGGGGTTGAAACTTGGTGATCATTGTGGCCCTTTTCAGCCCAGGCCATTCTATGATTCTGAAATGGGGTCAGCCCAATGGCAGTGTGAGGATGGGCAGGATGTGTGATGGGCATTTGGTGTCACTCCCATGCCAATGGGACAAGTAGGATGGTGCCTTAATGCCCCATGTAGAATTTCACCATCAAGGTACCCCAGCGGGAAGAACCTTACAGCCCACCCAACCCCTCCATGGCAGGGGGGCTCCCATAGACCTCATCCCCATCCAGCCTGGCCCTGAGCATCTCTAGGGATAGGGCACCCACACTTCTCCAGGCAGCCGTGCTGGAGCCTCACTGCCCTCATAGTGAAGGACTCCTTCTGGTATCTAGCATCGATCTCCCCCTTTTAGTTCGGAGCTCTGGTTTGCCATGGCCATGGCGTCCCTGGGACCGCGTGTCCTTCCAGCGACAGCTCCTGCTGATGGATCACCATCGTGTTCCCAGCTCGCCGTGTTCCTGCTGCCGGCCATTATTCACCCGCTTATCGCTGAGGCTCTTCACAACAACTTCCTCTTTTGGGGGCACATAAATCCCACATTAGCTCTGATGAAAAGTACAGGCTGTGCCATTGCCCGCTGTTGCTCAGATCCTTGTCACTGCTTTGTCCTGCCCTGAGCATCCTATCGCTGCCTCCAGAAGCAGCACGTGGGCACCAAGCACAGAGGATGCTCAGATGTCCCTTTTGGGAGTGTGATACCCCATGCTGAAAGCTCTGCTCCAGCACTAAAGTGCTGCTTCTAGGAAATTCCCTGTATGCTCTTTCTGCGAAATGCTGACTTTGTAGCAGCTCTGGCTCAGGGGAGCTGCTTCCTCCCCTGCAGTTGTTTTTGAGCCCCCCCATGGCCCCCGTGGGACTCACTCAGTGGTATTGTGTCCTGGTGCTCCCCTGCCTGCCTGGGTGCCCTCAGCCCATGGTGCGGTCCATTGGGTTGGGCAAACTCTTGGGATGCCCTACGCCCATCGCTGCTGCACCTGCTAGCCCCATTGGAGCATGGGTTGGTCCAATTGGAGGCTCTCAGCAAGCTGCTGGTGACCTTGTCCTCAAGCATGCCACCAGCACTGCTTGGACTCATCCATGTCCTGGCTGCATGAAAGTAATTGCATTACCCCGTAACTCCATTAGTGACCCCATTAGCAACCCACAGTGACGCAGCCATGCGTGTTGGGGTGCAGGAAGGCAGCTGGGTGGCCTTGGTGACAGTGACCAGCACACTGTGTCCCCACTGCTCTGGTGATGTCGGGGCCCTGATGCTGACGTACTGCAACCAGTGCCTGCTCCTGCCAAATGGGCCTTAATTCGGGAGTCCTGCTCACATCCTCAGGGCTCTTCTCCATCTTCGCTGCTGCCTCTGGTTGTCAAGGCAGGAAATCAGATTTTCCTCCGCTTCTCTCGGGTTCGTTAAGTGAAACATATCCTCCCAGGCGGAGGTTATGGCACATAATGCTCCATAAGAGCTCGGCTGATCCGTTGTAATTCACCCCATCTGGCTGCCACAGCCGGCTACCTCCTTCCCTGGCCCCTACTCAGGGCATCGGGTCCCAAATTGCCCCTGTGGGGTTGTTTTGGTTCTTTGTCTCGTGGCTTTCTGGGCATGGGGGACATGCGGATGGTGCGCCTTATGGATGATGTGTCCCATGGCTGGTGTATCCTGTGTTGTGTATTCCATGGATGGTGCGTCCCACAGCTGGTGTGTCCCATGGGTGTTGAGCCCCACGGGTTGTGTGTCCCATGGATGATGCATTCTGTGTTTGGTGCATCCCATGGATGCCGTAATCCACTGCTGATGTGTCCTGTATGTGGTGCGCCCCATGTGTGCCATAACCCATGGTTGGTTTATCCCCGTGGCTGATGTGTCCCATGAATATTACAAGCAGCCAACCAACAACATCCTTTTCTTATAAGAGCTGGGACCGGGTCAAATGTGAGCCAGGGCCCGATTTCACATTAATCCTATTAAAATCCAGACATTTAACAAAAAGGAGCTGTGTGACCAGCCTTAAAACCAACCGAGGGATGGGGTGCACCTCCTGCCACCCATGGGCAAAGGGCAGCTCCCGGGGCGTGGAGAAGGGGACGGAGAGGCCGGAGCAGCTCAGCTGCTGTGGGCACAGGTGCCATGCAGTCCCCTCCCTCGCCGCAGCCCTGCCAAGAATGTGTTCTCTCGGCGTGGGCTGACATCACCCGCGGAGCGCTGCTCTCTCCAAGCGTGCCCGGCATCCGGGAGGTGTTGGCTGCAGGGCTGTGCTACACACACACACACGCACGCACACACGCACGGGCTTTTGTTCTGTGCCTCCTCCTGCCCACCCCCATGCCTTTGGGGTGGTCCCCAGCAGGGCTGCACAGATCCAACTTTCGCTCTGGGTGTGCCCCGTTTGGTGGCTGTACTCGCTCTTCCCCATCCTTTGGGGTCTGATCTGTGCCTCAGTGTCCCCGTATCCATCCAGATGATGTGTGCTGAAGCCCTCCATCCCCACTGATATCTGTGCTCTGCGTCCTTCCAGCATCCTCTCCTGCTGTGCTCTCCTTATCTGTGAGGTTTTTGGGGTGGCACTGCTTGTGGCTTCCTTCTGTCCCCATGAGTCCCTGCCTGGCCCCGGCAGAAGGGCTCATCTCAGAGCCAACCTCCGCCTGTTTGCCTTGGCATCCCAGGCAGGATTTGCACGTGAGCCCCTGGAGACAACAAGCAGCTCAGCTCTAATCCTCTTGGCTGCGGCGCCTGGCTCCCCTCGGGCTGCTCACGGCCTTGGGGCTCGCACCATGCACACTCTGTGGCTGCAGTGCAGGAGCTGCTGCTCTGCACTCCCAAGGTTTTTTCCACCTGGAGGAGCTCTGGGTGTTGCACGTCCTTGAGTGACTCCCAAAAATGTGCTGGGAGAAAAGTAGGTGAGCGGTGATGGATGTGCAAGAGGATGTGTGCCATGCAGCGAGTGTGCAAGGTGGAGAGTGCACAAGGTGATGACCATGCAATGCAATGCACGTGCAAAGTGATGACTGTGCAATGCGATGAGCATGCACGGTGGTGAGTGTGCAATGCAATGGGGATGCAAAATGATGAGCATGCAAGGTGAGGAGCGAGTGACCATGCAAAGGGATGAACATGCAAGGTGATAAGCACGTAAAAGGATGACCATGCGATGTGGTGAACGTGCCAGGTGAGCATGCCATGCAGTGGACATGCAACGTGCTCAGCATGCAATGCAATGAGCATGCAAGAGGGTGAGCATGCAACGCTCATTTGCTTCGAGGTCTTTGCCAGCCCCAAAGCTGCTGCTTCACTCCCTGTGCCCCATTGAACTTCAGAAGCCCTGCATGACGTGTGGGGCAGGCGGTCAGCCCCACTTGCAGCCTGGTTTTGCAGGACAGGGTTTGGGGCTCCTGTTGGGTTTTGGAGGTGCTGCTGTGGTTTGAGACCGGGACAGATTCCATGCCCCATTCCCAGGAGGCATCCACTCACGCTTTGATTGCCGGCGTTATCTTTATTGTGGTTTTCTCCTGCCCTATTGGGTAATGGGGGGACGCACCCCAGCTTCTTTATGGCTTTATGGCACTGCAGTGAAGGTCGTGGGGGCACAGCGCTTATCAGGCTGTGAGCTCCAGGCACAGCATGTGGCCCTTTACGGGTCCATGCTTTGGGTTTCTATGACTGAAAAGGGGGGCTGGATGGGCTAACCCTACGTGGTTCCCCCCATGCACAGCGTCCTGCACGGTGCGGCTGTCCCCAGGAGCACCCATGGTGCCCGGGTATGGTGCAGCTGGGGCCAACCCAGCAGCACTCCCTGTTAATGGTTAATGGGGCCGCGCTATCGGCACTGCCATCAGCTGGGAACGCGCTGTTCCACACCGCCTGTTTGCTCTCAGCCCCATCTCCCGCAGGGCTCTCCCGTGGGCACGGGGCCGGCTTGGGTGCTGCCATGTGGGACATCCCTTGGGGTGCCCTGGGGCCTGGAAAGGGACAAGAGCACACGCAGTCCCTTTCCCCCCCCATTATTCCCAATCCCCTGGGCGGTTTTGGCCATCTGACATCTCCCTGGCCTCACAGCGGTGGAGGTGGGGACACTGTGGGTCCCTGTCTGTCACCGCAGGGCTCAGAGCCCATTGTGCCGCCGTCTCGTGGGTGCCCCCCTGCGCTCAGCCCTTTATCAGCTGTCAGCATCAGCAGGGCGATGGGTTTGCCGATAAGGAGTGTTTTCTTCCTCCTGTGCGAGAGAGAAAAAACAGCAGCGCCCTGACCTGCGGGTGCCCCGGGACAAGGTCATGTCCCTGTGGGGTCCCTGCATGGCCGTCCCCAGCCATCACAGCGCTACCATTGGCTCTTCCAGGCTGTGACTCGGGCTTTGGGCAGGCGACAGCACGGCACTTGGACTCCTTGGGCTTCCGTGTCTTCGCCAGCGTGCTGGATCCACGCGGCCCCGGCGCCCAGGAGCTGCAGAGGAGCTGCTCGGCCCGGCTCACGCTGCTACGCATGGACCTCACCAAGCCCGAGGACATCCAGAGTGTCCTGCAGCACATCCAGGCCCACACCAATGGCACAGGTGGGAGTTCGTGGCATCCCCATACAGCCTCTCCCTTCATGTCCTATCCATGGATGCATCATGGAAACTCCCTACAGCCCCCCAGGATCCTCACTTGTGTCCGCATCCACGGATGCATCATGGAAAACCCATACAACCCCCCAGGATCCCCACTTGTATCCCCATCCATGGATGCATTGTGGAAACACCATACAGCCCCCCCAGGACCCCCACTTGTGTCCCCATCAATGGATACATCCCTATGGGCCACCAAGTTGGCTACAGCCATGCCAAAGAATTTGTCCCAGTGCTCCCT
This sequence comes from Pavo muticus, assembly GCA_016647715.1. Taxonomy (NCBI): domain Eukaryota; kingdom Metazoa; phylum Chordata; class Aves; order Galliformes; family Phasianidae; genus Pavo; species Pavo muticus. Next base: position 1,314,775 of record JACDJE010000247.1, on the reverse strand, counting down.
ATATAGGGCTTCCACGGGCGGGGGAGCAGCTGGGGCCCCCTCAGCACAGTGCTACCCCCCGTATCTCCACTTGTGTCCCCATCCATGGTTACATCCCAGGAACTCCATACAACCCCCAGGACCTCCCATCCATGGATGCATCCTGGAAACCCCATGCAACCAATCCATGCAGGTCCTCCACTTGTGTCCCAATTCATGGGTACCTCACTATGGGGCACCACGTTGGCCATGCCAAAGGGTTTGTCTTAATGCTCCCTACATAGGGCTCCCATGGATGGGGGAACCATCTAAGCCCCCCAGCACGGTGCTATCCCATTTTTCAGAGCAGCTCCTCTCCCACAGGTCTCTGGGGCTTGGTGAACAACGCCGGCTTCAATGACATCATCGCCGACGCTGAGCTCTCGCCATTGGGCAACTTCCGCACCTGCATGGAGGTGAACTTCTTCGGCTCACTGGAGCTCACCAAGGGGCTGCTGCCCCTACTGCGCTCTGCTGGCGGCCGCATTGTCACTGTCAGCAGCCCAGCAGGTGAGCAGCCCCGTGGGACACAGGGATGTGGGGTCAGGGTGGGGAGCCCCACAGGGATGCACCAGCTCTGCAGCATGGTGGGTTCAGGTGCACGGTGAGCATCACTGCTTGGGTTTTTGGTACCCAAAACCCAAGGTAGGCGTTCTGCAAAGAGTAGAGTTCAGCCATGAGGGTGCTCGCTGTGCATGGGGCTGTGTGAGAGCCATGGGTTTGTGCTTCTCCCCACAGGTGACCTGCCCTTCCCCTGCCTGGCAGCCTACGGGGCATCGAAGGCTGCGCTCAGCCTGCTCATGGACACGTTCCGCAGCGAGCTGCAGCCCTGGGGTGTCAAAGTCAGCCTCATCCTGCCTGGGTACTTCAAAACAGGTGAGAGGGGCGGCCCCAACCACTGCCCTGGGACTACGGCTGGAATCATAGCATTATGAAGGTTGGGAAAGACCTTCAAGATCACAGAGTCCAACCTTCAACCCATCCGCACCATGCTTGGGCTCTCCCTTTTACAACACCCGCTCTCGCTCCCACCTCATGGCCAACCTGCACCGGGCTTTTAGAGGGACCACCCCGGCAGGTGCTCCCTTCTCTCCCATGGGCCCCCTATGAGCGTGGGCCACCTGGGATGGGGTTTCTGGACCACACGCATCTCACGGGGCCCCTCCTTTGCAGCCACCTGCGACCCAGACTTCTGGAAGCTGCAGAAGGAGCAGCTGGTGGCCCGCCTACCCCGGGAGTTGCTGCAGGCTTACGGCGAGGACTACGTGGAGGAGATCAACCGGCAGTTCATCCAGTTCATGAAGGTGGCCGTGGAGGACCTCAGCGCGGTGGTGAACAGCATCACGGACGGGCTGCTGGCTGCCAACCCGGCTGTGCGCTACTACCCAGGGCAGGGCCTTGGGCTCATGTATTTCATCCACCGCTACCTGCCCTATTTTGTCCGAGACTTGTTCCTCAAAGGATTATTCATCAACCCCAAGCTGCCCCGAGCGCTGCGGCCGGAACACAAGGATGCCAAGAAGCCCTGACCTCAGCCACGCGCGGGGCAGCAATCAGCACTAGACCTAAAACCAAATCGCTTTTCCCAAATCAGGCAGATGCAGATCTATTTTCTATTGTGCGAGAATCAACGTTTTCTAGAGACTTGGGTGTTTTTTGTATTATTATTATTGTATTTTTTTGTTTCTAACCGCGCACTCCCCATGCCTGACTCCGCGCGCTGGGACGCACCTCGGGCATTTCTCAGCCACGTGGCAGCTCGTTGAGCACTGACAGAGCCCTGCAGCCAGGCCAGGCCAGCCCCTGCCTCCCCATCCCCTGCTCCGTGTGCCCCCAGCGATGGCAAGGGCCGAGGCTGGGCTGCGGGTGCCACAGAGCTCCGCACCGGATGAAATACGTGATTGTCACTTTTTAAATAAATCTGTTCTTGATAAGCCACTGGGCTCTGCGGTCTCATTCGGGGCTGTCCTGCCCTGGACCGAAGCATTCCAAGGTATAGAAGCAGCCCCAGGGCAGCAGGCCGTGCGGTAGGCAGATATTTATTGGTGTAGAGGGGGGGGGGTCACAGGAGAACAGACACTCAGAGGTGACCACAGCACAAAGCCAGGATGGAGCTGCTGCTGAGAGCACGGGGCACGTGTTCCCCAGCAGCACCCCCCACCGCCCAAGGGGGTGCACAGGGCTCCAGCTCTGCCCTGGGACCTGGCCCATGGGGCAATGCAGTGCACAGCACCATCCCAACAGCTGGGGAGCAAGGGGAGCTCCAAGCCACAAGGGTTTGCAGGGAGGAAGGAGCTCAGCTGGCTTCCAGAGCCCTTCCAAGCTCCAGCAGCTGATAGAGGAGCTTTTGAGGACACCAGTGCTGGTGCGAATGCTGCTGGAGCCAGAGCAGCACTGCACATGTGCTCTGGCTCTGCCCTGGTGTTCCCACAGGCTCCCTCCCAGCTCTGGCTGGGGCTGCTCAGACTCTCCCACAACAGGGTTTGCTACAGGGGGATGCAGGGATTACACAGCAGCACTGGCTATGCTACAAGTCACATTCAAACTAAACCTCACAGGGACAACACGGAGGAGGAAGCGTGCTCAGAGCCCTGGCAGCGAGGACTGCTGGCCAGGGCAGAGCCACCGTGCTCCTTGCAGTGCTGGGAGGCAGCAAGCCCCTGGCTCTGCGAGGGGAAGTGCATACAGCAGATGAGTACAGTAACATGGGTACTATGGGTACACAACAGGAGGCTTCCCTCCCACTGCACAGGGCCAAGCCTGTGCCACCGGCCCCTCAGGACCCCTCGCTGCACACACAATCTAACTTCAGCTTGAGAATAATTTAACTAGCAACTGTACAGTTCCTCCCCCTGAGCCAGTTCAACATCCCTGGAGTCTAGGCAAGGGGTAACTCGGGGAGCACGTGGAAGAGAGGCAAGGGTCCCTCCGGGCTCCAGGGGTCGGACAGGAGCAGAGCAGGGTTAGAAGATGGGAATGTAGTTGTCGATCTTGGTCCTGTGCCTCTGGGCGATGCACTCTGCGATCCACACGATGTTGCGGCACTCCTGCTCCTTCAGCTTCACAAAGGCATAGAAGACTCCAAAGTGGAACTGATTGAGGAACGCCAGCTTGTTCAGCTTCACCTGGGGAGGACATGGCACCTGTCCACCTCTGCTGGACTGTCCTCCAGGAGCCAGCTCAGGGAAGGACGGAGCAGCACTGAGCTCCAGTGACTTCCCCAGAAGGCTCAGGGCTCAAACAGGAAGGGTCTGACACTCAGAGGGGGAATTTATACCCTCACATGCTGTGAGAACCCTCCTTTCCCACATAATTACACTCTGCTTTCACTCTTGGTGGACTTAACAGCAGCCCCAAATGTGACTCCCACACTGCTCTAAGCTGAGTGACAACGAGGACTAAGCCCCATTCCCTCCTTGGAGCACACAGCTAGCATCCTCTTCCTTCCCCCAAACTCTGTTCCTGCACAGCATTGATGTTCTGGAGCTCTACCAATAGGGCAACAGCCGAGCCTGCTGCTTCCTTGAGCTTTTCAAAGGGCACAGGCAGACACACTTGCTGAGAAGCATCTGAGGGCTCACTCACCTCATGCTCAAAGAACCTGTCTTCAAGGGTCTTGTCCCCAGGGTTGCTGCCAGCCCCTTCAAACAGCAGCTTGTACTCCTGAAGGAAGATGTAACAAAAAGACATACCCACACTTTGGTACCCTCCAAGCAGCACTCCTAGGCCCCATGCACCAGAAACAGCAACTACATTGGGTCAGCAGAGAGCCTGTCCTATGCACACACACGAGCACTGACATGCACTGCTTCAGCACAGAGACACCAAGCTCTCTGACTTCAAGCAGCATAAGACAGGCAGTCCCTTCCTCATGCTGCCTATCCATGAGCTCCCCCAGCCCTGACGCACAGCAGATCCTGGCACCAGTCCCCCGTGCCCTCACCCCAAAGCACTCACAGGGTAGTAGTCAGCGACATTTTTGACTTGTTCGTAGTCGTCTGCTCTGGCCAACTGAGCCAGCCCCTCGGGGTAGAGCTTGCCACAGTGTGGGAACAGCTTTGCTCGGTCCTCCTTGGACAGCTCAGTGCCAAAGGAATTGATGGTGATGATGAAGGCCCTCCGGTCAGCTTCAAACTGTGGGAGAAAAGAGAGTTTCACCTCGGACTGCAGTGAGGTCAGCAGACACTGGTGCTGCTCTGAACAGAGCCACATCAGAGGGCAGCATGAGCAAGCCTGGCTCGCTGCCTGGGATGCACAGCCCTACATGTGTGGGCTCCTTGTACAGCCACTAGCTGATGCCTGGGGACTGCTGGGCTGAGGAAATCCCCAGCTCAGGAATAAGCCAAAGCACTGAGCGGGAGCTCCAGGAGTGATTTTCTCCCACCGATTGCCCTCCAGCCCAGCACACCCACCAGCTGGCCTTGGCACGCTGACCAGCCACATGCAGAACGGTGCTGGTTGTTCTCCTGCTTGTTGGATGGAGGTTGCCACGATGGGTCAGCACACAGCCAAGATCAGGCAACCAAGCCTGCCCAAAGGCACGTGCAGATAGTGTCCTCCTAGGTCAGGCTGCACTGGGATGCTGAAGAGGATCGCCCTTAGAGCTGGCAGACAGGCTAAGCACAGAGTGATAGGTGTCACTGTGGGGGCTTCCAGACCTACCTCCAGGATGGGGCACATGGCGTCTGCTGTAGTACCTCCCAGCGCCTTGCAGAACTTGTAGAAGGACTCCAGGTATGCCTGGAAGAGAGAGAGGAATGAGCATGTTTCCACACTGCTTCATTTACCACTCCTAGGGCCGTTCAGACAGCAAGCAGAGATGCTCCCAGACATTTTATAACACAGCACAGGCACTCTCACCCCAAGTGAACTTGGATGCCAAGCCCACACAAGGGACAGTGCTTCCCCAGGAGCCGGAGACATGAAGAGCTGTGGTTTGCTCGGTTCAAGTGACTGGATGAGCTTACAGCAGGCAGAACACCAGGCACCAACATTCAAGCCTATTTTGCTCCTTCGAGTGGTCTAACTCCAAAGCATCCGCTCAAGTCTCACGTGGTTTCCTGACCCTGCTCTGGCCTCTACAAACATGCCAAGCCACACAACCATAGCTGCAAGACCCAAGCTCAGAAAGGAGCGCTGTGTAAGCAGAGTTGAGAGATGAGACGGGACATCTGTGAAGGAAACCAGCCGTCCTCTGTAATTCTCTTCTCACACTGCAGCCGCCGGGTCTCCATCCCAACTGCAGCACTGCAGAAAGTATCAAGCTAGGCACAGCCATGCTGCCTCCAGGAAACGTAATCCTTTGTGGAGAGGGACCAGAATCCAGCTGGAGGATGACTGCACCTCCCAAGGGGAGCCGTGGATGCAGTGCAAGGCTAAAAGTGCTGTTCAGCGAAAAACTTGCTCAGAGGAAACCATCATGTGATAAAGCACCTCCCCAGACAGAGTGCTGCAGACAGAATCGTGTAAAGGGATGGAAAAACAACGATGCTGAGACACCACAAATCTCTGCCTTGTCACAAGATGGACCACATCCTCAGCCTCTGCTCTAGGAAAGCACCTGGATGACTGCGTTCTGTAAATACAGTGCAAAAGGACACTGATGGGCCAGCACTACACATCAAAGAGACAACGTCGCCAGCAGGCTGGAAATCCTCTTTGCCACTGCTGAAGCACAGAGAAGTGCAGAGCATTGGCCTGAAAGAAAGAAAGGCACAGAACTTTGCTTGAGGCTGGGTGAGAGGCTCACTCACCAGTTCTGCCCTTCTCAGAGTTCACATGCAAACCTCAGGCCCTGCAAACAGAGGAGGTGAGCTCAGATATCCAGCACCGCATGAGGATCCAGCACCACGGACACCACGCAGACTGCAGGACACCCTGCTGGGTGCCCTCCCCGGGGCCCCTCACAGATGACAGCAATTTACAGGAAGCTCTCCAGAGTCCCTAACCCTGTATCCCTGAAATGGTGGTGTGCTCACATTTAATAGTCCTTAATGGACTTTCACTTCCATGACGCAATTCAATTACCCTCTGCCTTCTGCTAGTCTTGTTTGTGTTTCACATCCAGGCTGATCTGTGGCCTGTCCATCCTCGTTGTCTTGTTCAACATTACCATCACAATTCACTCCTCTTCCAGCTGAGGAATCCCAAACCTTCTTTGTAGTTTCCCATATGGAAGTATCCAAACCTTTACAGTGTCCTTCTTAGCAGCTTCTCCTGTTCTGCTGTTCGCATTCTGAGATGAGAGAGAGGAATTGGACCATGAAAAGGTGCAGTGTGCAGCACAAACACACTGCAGATGTAGGCAGCAGCACAGCGATGTTTGTGCAGTTCTCACTGTTAAGAACCAACTGCTCAGGCCGATCACAACCCAAGATTTAATGTAGCAGTAGCAGCAGGGAACAAGGAGACCCTCATAAGATCACCTCTTGTGCCTTCCATGTATTACTTCACGCTTATCCACAGCGATTTCTCCGCTGTATTTTAGTGTCCAGCCACAAAGCTCCTCCAGCAGGTTCCTACAGGCAGGCTGCCAGCAAAGGCCAGCAGCCAGCCAGCTGCGTTCCAGCACATCCACTTAAAGATGGGAAAACATGGAAGAAGTAGTGAAGATGATGATGCCAGCGTGCCTCCACTGCTGACCTCTCTCTGCTCTAAGAGCTGACCACTTAACTACTTTTAACTTCTGCTCCCTGTCTTTAGCACGTTTCCATTCAAGAACCTCCTCGGGTGTTGAATATCAGTGAGAGCCAGTCCCAGAGCACTGAGAGGCAGACATTCAGTTTGGGGGCAGCAAAAGCAGAACGCAAAGGAGCACCCAGCCTCAGCAAGGAGACGGGCAAGGTCGTGGCAGCTGGGACCCAGGGTGAAGGCACCCACCAGGCTGCCTGCTGCATGCTCGCTTTGCTCCCAGCCTTCCCCCAGCTCCATATAGCGAGCTGCAAGCTGCAAGGGTGCAGGTATTTATGCGTGCCAGCATACCTCCCTCCATTACAACAAAAGATCAGTACATGCCAGAGGCCACACGCAGCTGGGCATGACTGCCGACACACAGCGCCTTCTCCCCTCCTTTCGCCTTCTTCCCTTCATGCCTGACCTGCTCTCCACCTCTCCCAACAGGCCAAGGCTTCCTTGGGAAGCAGAGGTCATGCTGCCTGCTAGCTGGCTGTGACCAGTGCAAACAAGGCTGGCAGATACAATCTGCATCCCACCCTTAATCCAGAGAGCTGAGATGGAGCGATAGCCACAGCCTGCACATAAACACACGCTTTTATGCTGCCAGCTCAAACCAGACGGGGCCAGAAGAGGAGCCGACAGCTTCCCGTGCAGGCTTGGGACAAGGAGCACATTTATTTTCGTATCTACTCTAAGGGGGAAATACCTTCTTCCCTTTATTTGAAGAAAGTCAGCCTCTCAGCTGGAGCTCCTGGCCAGACAGAGCTGTAGGCACACTAGGAATGAATAGGGAAGTGAGCATCTCTTTCCCTTCCCAGAGTCTCAGTTACCTTATACAGCGTGTTTCGAATGATTTCTATGTTCATTTCGTCGAGGTCCTGTTCAGATATGCAGTCTTGGAAGAAAGCAGCTGAAAGAGAACCACGGACAGAGTTGGTGCTGCCCTGACCAGACCCACACCCAGCACACCCCAGAGCAGGGCGAGCCCTCGACAACAGCAGGCAGAAGCACAGGTTGTGCTGAGCTGCTCTGGCCCTTCTCTTCAGTGTCACCAAGCTGCCATAACTCAAACCTCAGGCTTCACCATGGCTCCCCAGGCCACAGCCATTTTTTGGAGCACTCATCCCAACATCCTTCTTCACTCCTGGAAGACTGTGTTGACCCCTCAAGTCCTACCATGCTGTCAAACTGAGAATTTCAGTTCTCAGCAGAAGCTCTCATCTCCAGCCCCCACCATCAGTGCCAGAGCAGCCCACATTTAAAAAAAGAAAAAAACAGCAAACAAATCAACTCCAAACTGCTCCCAGACGCAGGCTCTCAGAACTGACAAGGTAGCTTCCAAATTGCCTGCTACAGCACGGCAGCAGCGAGACAGCAGTCCTGGTGTGCTTCTCCTTCCTCCTCCAGCACCTTATGTGGGTTAAGGAGATGCGGGGATACGACAGATCCTACAGCCTGGAAGCTTGGAGGGGATCAAGAGTCCTGAGCAGGGGATGACCCCCACAGAGGCCTCTTTGCTATGCTGCAGCAGCATCAGAGGGCAATGCCACGTAGCTAGAGGAACGCTGCTCACTATGGCTGGCAGAAATGAAACCAGAGTGTGCCAGGACTGGTTTTCACTGCATGGCTCGCTGGCTAGCCCGAGAGCAGTGGCTACTTCAGAGTAGCAGAGGAATGAGAACACAGCTATTTCAGTTCTTGGCCCTCCAATATCCCAAATTAGGCTAACAGCAAGACTTATTTTGCCCTGCTAACCTATGAAAGCCATTTGGGGTTAGGCATTCCTACCAAGCCACGTAGCTGCTCAGGCACTGTTAGGAGATAGAGCTGCTGTTTCTTCGCGTGTGGTCACTGGAAGGAGTGCAAGTTAAACAACTGGAGCCTGCGTGCTTGCTTGTTTAGGCAACACAGCTACTCCCCACGTCCTGCTGCTGAAGAAATGCCACACTAGATGGTACACAGGCTCAAGGGCACAGCCAGGGCAAAGGTCTGAAGGACTTGGACCAGCCAGGGCAGGAGCAGGCAAAGCTCACTCAGGGACAAGTGCATGAAGGCAAGAGGCAGAGGCCTTCCTCTGCAACCTCCTCACCAGTGTAACAAGGCGAAGCTTTTAGGTCTCTGGGACCTAATAATACCTTTGAAACACTTGGTTCTATCTTATTCCTGAAGTGGGAAGGTTCACGCTTATCCTTGAGGAGGATGCTCTTCCCACACACCACCCTTACAGCCGACCCGTCTCAGCTGCAGGCAGTCTCTTACTCGGCATGCCAAGCACACCATGCTCAGCCATACTGGCACTGGCCTTGCTGCAGTAGCTCCATCCTCCTCTGGACACCCAGGGGTGGCCAGACTCCTTTAGACACGTTCTTCCTTCTTTGTTGGGCTTTACGTGGCAAATCATTTTCCCATGACAACAACTCGATTCACCCAATTACTACAGCAAGCATTTTAGTTCCAAAAATGACGACTACCATCAAAGACAAAATGATGATTTAAGTGTTTTGCTCTTTCTAGCAATTCCAAAAAGAGTGATTAATCACTGACTCAGGCACAGCTCATTACCTTTGCCCACAGATACTAACTTAGAAGGTCTCCTGTGACTACCTCTTCTACTACTGCACAGGCTCCCGTGTTTTCTCCACAACCACTTCCTACACCTTTTATCTTTAAAGACCAGATCTGCCTGACTGGCTGTTCATAGAACTGTTTTTACAGTGTCACATGCCTCCTGGTCAAGGCTTGCAGCCCTGTGACAGTGCCTTGGTGCAGGATCCTGCTATCCAAACAGCTTACAAAGCTTGGGGATGGGTTTTTTGTTGTTGCCGCCTGCTTTTGGGAAGTTAGTATACAGATGGTTATAGTTAGTTAGGTAGTAGAGATAGGTAGTAGAGATAGTAGCTTAGATAGTACTACTAGTTAGTTAGATAGTATAGATAGAAGTAGTATAGATAGTAGTGCAGATAGTATAGATAAAAGCTTGATACAGAGCTAATTTTATCCATCTCAGAACAAGATGGATCATGCGTCAATCTCTAACAGTTATCTCCAAATATTGCCTTCAAGAAATTGCCCAATGGCCCAACTAATTGTGCTGGAAAAATTGGCACAGGACAGGCCTAGATGTGAGCTCTAGCCTAGCCACCACAGGCAGCACACCCACAGCTGGGCATTACCCACAGCTTGGTCTTCCAGGGGAAAGGGACTTCTGCTCACCCAGGGGAGTGTCCACCAGGATGGCATTGTAGAGCTCTGCAGGTGTCTGGGCAATGTTCACGGCTTCCATCTGCTCAAAGCTTCCCAGAGGGTGGCACTTGGGCACCAGCTCGGAGATGGAGCGCTGGTGCAGAGTCCCAGTGATCAGCAGGATGACGTTGTCAATCATGTAGCTGTACCTGCAGGGGTGAAAGAGGAAGCCTGTCACAAATAACACAACAGCAGCAACCAGCACCTGTGAACATCTCCAGGAAGATGTACCCTTCCCACAAAGAACAAGTGAGGCGCTTCCTTAATGCCAAGCAAAGCCCCACGCCCAGGCTTATGCTACAGCTCAACACATCATTTTGGTAGCTGCTACTGACCGTTGAAGAACATTGAAGGGATTTCCGGAGGCTTTGGGCCAAACCTCCTGCCCCAAGCATGGCCAGCTCAGGGCTTTACCTTTTTTGAACTCAGAGTCATTTCCAATGACGTGCATCTTACAACCTCCCCAGGGTTCTGCTCCGTTGTGTCTGACCACGCTCACTACGAGAAGTTGTTGCTTTTTATGATGATATAATACATCAGTGGACAAGAGAAGAGCCACTGATGTCATCTATCTGGACTCCAGTAAGGCCTTAGGCATGATATCCCACATCCTTCTCTCCAGATTGGAAAGATATGGTGAATGAGAAACTGGTTGCGAGATCACGCCCAGAGAGCAGTCAATGTTCAGATGGAGATCAGTGCTGAGCGGTGTCCCTCAGGGCTCACATCTTCATCAATGACATCAACAGTAGAATCAAGTGCGCCCTCAGCAAGTTTGTGGACGATCTCAAGTGCCCAGGAGAACCTCATCAGATCCAACAGAGCCAAGTGCACAGCCTGCTCCTGGGTCACAGCAACCCCTGCTATCAGTGCAAGCTGTGGGATGTAAGGATGGAGCACAGCCCTGTTGAAAAGGACGTGGGGGACTGGTGGGTGGCAGCTGGACATGAGCCACCAGTGTGCCCCCTGCTTCCAAAGCAGCACAGCCAGCAAGTCGGGGGGGGATGTGCCCCTCTGCTCTGTGCTGTGAGAGCTCACCTGGAGCGCTGCGTCCAGATGTGGGGTCCTCAGTATAGGAGAGACATGGATGCTGCACAGGGTAGAGCTGCTCCTAGAGGGGAGCTGTTTCCATTGCTCTCCCAGCATCGCCTGCTCTGCAGAGATCAGGTCACCAAAGTGGCCAAGATCAAGAGCAAAGAGGAATCTGCCAATAACCTGTCTCGAGCTCAGCTTTGGTGCCAACAGCACTGCTCCAACCTCACCAAGAGCATGGGGAAAGGGTCACATTCCTGCAGTTCCGCTCCCTTCTAAAAACAATAGGGCTGGCAGCTTTGGCACAACCTTTATTTATACCCTCCGGAACCACACACAACTATTTCCACTCCTCAGCAGCAGAGAAGGGGCAAAGCTGCTAAAGGAGCAGGTCATTTGGGGCTTCACGTTCCTGCACTGACTCCTCGAACTCTAAAAGCTTAGCAGGCAGCTGGTGGGAAAAGTCCTGAAGAAGGTTGCTCTGAAACAGAGAGGACCGGGCCTCAATTCCAACATCAGGAGGGACTGTGTGAGCTTGAAGCAGGTGGGTGCTGCCGCTCATTGCATCTCTGAGCTAACAGCCACACAGCTGCTTCCCTTGGAAGCCCAGGAAGGACAGGTGAGCAGAGCCAGCCAAAGGCAGATGTCTGCAGTTTTATTAGACGAGCTTACAAGCTCTCAAATGCACTCAAGGGGAAGGCCCATGAACAAATCCACACCTTCATTCTTCAAACAGGTGCTGCCCCTTCCTCCAGGCAGCAGGTAACACTCCTCTGCCCATCGGCTCTGCAGAGCACTCTTCTGATTGCAGGGATGTTCAGACTAGAACTACGGCAATCACACAGCTGTCAGGGCACTGGGAAACCTCCTGCTGCCCTTCAGTCTGCTGGGTCATTACCTGTCCTTCTGTTTGTGCAGCTCTCACCATGGTTGCAATCTCCTGGCAGCAAGAAGGACTCGTTGGTAAGAACCACAGATGAGTTCCCTGCAGCCCTCAAGCAAACACGAGCATCTTATTGTCTCATTGGATCCAGATTGGATTCAGAGAAGGAATCCCCTCTGCAGGAGACATTGCCACGTGCAAAGCAGAGGGAAATTTCACTTTTCAGTTTCCACTGTGGTGGTGTTGCAAGAGCTGGAGCAGGACAAAGATCTTTCAGCGGTTGCAAGGGCGGGCAGAGAGCAGCACACCCACATCACCCCTCCTGATAGTGAGCTAAGGGTGAATCCCATTTCCTGCAAGCAAGCCCAGACCACGCTTACTCAAATGCGGCCTCTGGTTCATCTCAGCCATTCTGGCTTAGTCAGTCACGGCGATGAGGCAAGTCTGCTAGTGCCAGGGCAGCTGGAAAAGCCTCTTCCCATTTCTGGAAGGGGCAACACTTGCCAGTTCCCAACAAGAACGCATCTGCTTTCAGTAGCACAGCTGTACTAAAACTAGAGGAGAGGTCCTGGCTACTCCAGCACTTCCGCCCAGGCCCAGAGGATTAGATTGATTACGGCGGCAGCAGTTTTCCTAGAACCCCCTCCAACTCCTTGTTTAATAGAGCGGCCTTTGTCATCATTCTCCCCATCTCCTATCAGGCTCTTACCAGCTTCATTACATTCCTACCACGAGCTGTTATCTGCATCTGCAAAGGCTGGACGATCAACCGGAGCTCCACGTGTAGTCACATCCTGCCTCACTCTGCCCTCCTCTCACTACACCCAGGTGTGGTGTTACACCAGAAACTCACATTCACAGAAACGCAGCGCTGGCCGATTCCTAGAAGCAGCAGTCACATCTCACACTGCAGCAGAATTTCTTATTCGGGGGCAGGAAGGAGTCATCGAGTTCAGAAGTACTGCTCTCAGCAGGGGATGCTGGCTTGCAGCTTGGATGAGCACCTAGTAGAAGTGAGGAGGGCAGCACCCATGCGATAGCTGCAGACAGGTAACAATGATGTGTGTTCTCCTCCTTTTGGATTTCTTTCAGTACAATCACAGATTAGCAAGAGATACGGGAAAGACTGTGATGGCTTTCCACCAAAGGAGGACATGAAATGCATGAAAACTCCTCACGTGGGACACTGACAGGCCTGAGGGCCTGAAGGCAGCAGGGCACGGCCCTGCAAGGCAGCAACCCCAAAGCAGGCACAGCTTTGCCCTCCCCCACTTGCTAATCTAATCATAAAGAGTCATTGTCCTGCAGCAGATAGGTTGGTTTTTTATTGCTTTCTGCTCCAGGATACTAAAGAAGCCGTAAACAATACTGCAAGTGGTCACAAAGCATGACTAATGAACCCAACACTGCATGACCTGCGTTTCTCAGGGATCCTCTGAGAGCCCTGCCAAGCTGTGGTTTAACAGCTGCTCGCCGAGGGGTCATGAGGACAGCCCTCCAGCACAGGAGGCAGAGGGCTGATGGTGGGGCAGGGCAGCTGGGGGGCTCTGCTCACACCAATGTCCCCACTGCCAGACCTCCCCCTCAAAGGGAGATCACAGAACCATAGAATGGCCTGGGTTGAAAAGGACCACAAGGATCATCTAGATTTAAGCCCCCTGCTATGCCCAGGATCGCCAACCACCAGACTGGGCTGCCCAGAGCCACATCCAGCCTGGCCTTGAATGCCTGCAGGGATGGGGCATCCACAACCTCCTTGGGCAACCTGTGCCAGTGCGTCACCACCCTCTGAGTGAAAAACTTCCTCCTAATATCTAACCTAAACCTCCCCTGCCTCAGTTTAAAACCATTCCCTCTTGTCCTATCACTGTCCACCCTCATAAACAGCCGTTCCCCCTCCTGTTTATACGCTCCTTCCAAATATTGGAAGGCCACAATGAGGTCTCCCTGGAGCCTTTTCTTCTGGGGAGATGCTGGGGATGCTGACCACAGACCTCCTGTGCTCTCCTGTGTGCAGTAATCTGTGGCTGCAGATGCTGTGTTTGTTTTGAGATAAAAGAGGGGAAACTCCAGCAGGATCAGAGGAGTGCTCTGAACCCTGTGCGAATTCCAGAGACAGCCTTAAATGACAAATGAGGTGGCATCGGCTGCGGTCACTCTTGCGTTTAGAGCGGCTCACCCAGTTCATGCACTTAGGGCTGAAGATGTGAGCAAGGTGCTGGCATGTAGAGCAAGGGTTACCACTCTCTGAGCTCTGAAGGTGAGGAAAGGAACGCCCAGAGGAGCAGTAGCTGACATAGAGCAGCGCTGACAGCTGAGAGGCTGGCACATGGAGCACATCACTGTGAACTAACTGCCCTGCTGTGGAAAAGGGACCTCACAAAGCCCTCAATGCCTCACTGAGGCTCTGCTGGAGTAACAGACAGCAAATGAACTGAATTAAATCCTCAGGTTCCATTTTCAGCTCAGACAACGACAAATCAGCCTGTGGGCTGGAAGCATTACCCGCTGTGCTGCTGAACTCAGCGGGCAGTGCAGGGAGCAGGCAGTGAGGACACAGGCACTGCCTGAAGCATGCTGACCTCTCCCTGTCTTTCCTACCATCACACCAACAAAACCACACCTAAGTGGTCACTTCGCAGACCTGCCAAAGAGAAAGTTGAGAACGTCATGGTTGCCACCACAAAAAGGGAGCTCAGCCAGAAAGTGGGTGCTCTGCTAACCTTAGATCAATGGGACCGTTTCACAGCAGAGGTACAACTTCACAGCACTACGGAGCCTTTCACGTCCAAGCATCCAGGAATGCTCTCAGCATTAGCCTATATTTAGCTCCATGTGATTATTACCATCTCTTGGGACACTGAGTTCACTTCCCTGGCGGTATCATCCAGCAACTTGTAAGCAGTCATACAGCATAAGCCGCATTAAAGCCTAATGAGCAAAAAAACCCCTTCAGAAGCACTCCATTGTTGAGGTTTTACACATGCACGTCGCACTCTAGATGAGTGCCACCCCCTTGAGACATCATGGATGTTTTGAATGCCAAGCAGCCTCATGCAAGAGGCTCTGGTTTCTTAAGCCTGATGCCTTAAGCTTGACCTCAGAACTTGAGAAACACTAGGCTGGTTTGCTGGGCTGAGCCCTGGCACCACGCTGTGCCGAGGAGACTTCAGCACTAACTCCAGTTTAAGTGTTGACCAGGGACATCTAATCATGCTGCTCACACAAACTTTGCTAAAGCCAAAAGGAAAACAAAGGCTGCTAACAGTGGAAGACCTTGAGAATGGTTTCAATGAAGGAGCAAAGCACATCACGTGGATTCAGGAGCGCCCAGTGAACGCTCATCCAATTAAAAGCACTGCATGCACGCAAGCTGCCCTCTGGAACAGCCACAGCCATGCATAAATCCACCAGGGGAGCACGGATAACAGTGTAACATACTCCTTCCCCGCTCTGTTTTAATGCCCCTAGCAGACACGCCGTGCAGCTGCAGAGGGAGGGGTGGTGAGACGGAACACGAGGCAAGCACAAGAACAACCAGAGGGATTCAGCTGTAAGCAAAGCCAGCACAGACAGGGCTAAGTCCATGCCTGCCCCTGGGTGAAGCAAACCAGCGTGGATGCGGTCGCCCAGGGACAGCATGTTCCCCCCAGCCAGCTCCAGTCTGCCTGCGAGGGCCATGCTCAGGGCCACAGAGCTTCATTAGGAAGAGATGTCCTTAAATTACAACTGGAACTTATCGCTACGTTTTGCTGCCTCCGATGAGAACGCCCTGCTAGCATGTCGGATCAGTAGCGTGACTCAGCGTGCTTGCCTGGCACCATGCTGACACTTCCCAAGCCAAGAAGAGCACCTGGTCAGTCGAAGCAGGGTTCCAGTTTAAAGGAACCGGTGAAAGGATTGAAAGGAAATGGTTCTCCAGGTGCTGCAGGGAATAAAGCACAGCGTGATACGCAGCGAAATCAGCCTTCCAGAGAGCGCACTGCCCTTCCCAAAGGGGACACCCGCGGTCACGCTGTTTTGAAAGATGACTCCTGCAGCCACCACGGAGGCACACAACCCAGTTATCTTTGCAGACATTGGTTCTGGGAAACAGGCACGAGCTCTGTATCCTTTGAGTAAGCATGGGAACAGACGCAGTTCTGATGCCACCATCCAGAGGCCGCGAGCCCGTGATCATTTCCAGACCATTAGCTCCATGCCCTCTCATTTTGAATGTTGCACAATCCCTCCAAGAGCTTGGCTTATCAGTTCAACTTTGCACTCTCCGCAAACAGGGAAGCTGTTTGTCAGGAACCTGTGCTTCTCTGCCAAAACCATCCCTGCCAGAAGAGGCTCATAAACCTTTTATTGCAGGATCCCCAGCTGCTACGGTAATTTTTGCTTCCCGATCTCACCATCACGAAGGTCCCAACAAATAAATAGCATCGTGCAGTTTTAACCACAGGAGCACTGGGGAAGGAAACTTCAGATTGCTGCATGCACCCCAATGGGCTGTCAGCACCTAATGTAAAGCTCCTGGAGTTCTCTCTTCTGGAAGAAAAGGCTTCAAAAGGATGTAGTCATATTTTGTAACCTCATGCAGCTATGCCAGGATGCACACTGTAGTACATTTAGAACAAAGACGGGCAGCTTCCTACTCCACAGGAGAGTAGGAAGACTTGAGTCTTCAGCTCAAGTAGCAATTGAAACAGCTTGGCTCTAGAAAAGCACTGCCGTTAAGATTAAGTTTCAACTCAAAGTCATGCAGTAGAAACTAGATCTATCCAGTGCAGGGAGAGGCAGAGCAGGAAAGGGTCACGGAGAAGGTACTAGAGGGAAGTGTCAGCTACAAAAAGGCATGTGCAAGTGGAAAAGGTACACGAAGCCTCGTCAAAAACAGGTCCTGTGACCGCAGAAACATACCGACAGCCAAGTTCCCAGGGACATCCTCGGGGCAACCATGTTCCCAAGGTCTAGCAGACTGGGGAGGTAAAGACAAATGATGTCTGAGTCCATCCTCTGCAGACAGGTGTGATCACGGACCTGGAAGACGTGTTCAGACCCAGCTCCGCCCCGGGCCCTGCTCCTACGTGGGCTCAGAGCTGGCGCCAGCAGCCTGGCCACGAGGCAGAGCCCTTCCCTTCCCTGCCCAGCAGCTCACTGCCCAGCAGCTGCCAGAGCCCTCAGGTGAGGCTGCTGTGAAATCAGGCTTTCCCAAGCAGGGAAAACACTGCAGTAGTAAGGGGGAAAAAAAACACTCCTCCCAACTCCACTGGAAAAACCCTACAGCTGACAATCCAATCAGGCTACTGCTGGCTAGAGCTCAGAGTAATAGCACAAAGGACAGATAGGAGTCCTATCTAAACTACAGTGAGAAGCACTGGGAAGAAGGAGAGCCAGGACACGGCACACGGCAGGCTGGCACAAAAAACAAAGCCTTTACAGAAAGGCAGGGCAGCACATCACCGAGAAGAACCTAAAACCCACTTCCATCCCACAAGTCAATATGTGCTTGTTGAAATCAGGAAGTGGGTTTTGCTGTTTCAAGTACACTTAATACCTGTTTGTTGCTGCCCTACAGCATGTCGCTCCGTTCCCTTGGCCAAACAGACAATTATTTGTGCTGGAGCAAAGAAGCTAGCAGCCAGCTTGTGCCCATCAGTCAGACCCACTGCAGTCAGCTGAAGAGTAGAGGGAAGCAGCAGTCGTGCTGTGAGGAGCTGCACAGCAAGGCTCAGAGCTAGCAGGTGTTTCACAGGGACTGGGGCAGGCTCTGATTTCCCTCACCGCGATACGCAGCGGCATGGGACGCTACCACTTGAACAAACAAAAGGGAAATCAGCCAAGTGACACTGCACCACTTGCCACAGAAGAGATCCTGGAGAGGACTGGAGCCAGGAAAGAGTCACAGTGGTGCCAGGAGAGGAGCACACCAAGACAGAAACCAGCAACGGCAAGCAGCCCTGCGAATGACGACCTTGCACTGCGGTTGCTGCGTCGCTGCGTTCTTGGCTCAGCGTGCTTTCAAACACTCTTCTTTCCCCTAAGCTCTGCAGGGAGGTCAGCTCTGCCCACCCTGAGAGGTGCCCCTTCTCAGCCCTGGCACTACTGCAGGGGGCACAGGCAGCACAGGGCTGGAGTGCCACCTCCCGGCGAGCTGCAGGCAGCGCTGCCTCGGCTGTGAGGACAGCACACCTAAAAAGCACCCTGCACTGGAAAGCGCATTTCAGAGCTGTACCAAATATGCCACAAAACATCTCCCATTTTAAGCCCGACACAACTCCTACAGTCCCACCTGATGTCAGGAAACCTATGGTTTACAACCCATCACACCTCTCTCAGACCATTCCCACTGCAGGAACCAGCCCCACTCAAACCTTCCACATCTTTCTACCATTTTCTATCCCAGTTCAGCCCGTGAGGTTTTAGCACACAGTCACATCCAGTTACGCAGACTCCCTGCTCTGACCACCTCGTCTCTTGCTGGCACTGAGCCATCTAGCAGGATTAGTCTCTGTCCAACACTCATTACCTACCCTGGAAAAAAGGAATGGGAAACAGTCCTGTTTAAAAGGCAAAAGATAAACCATGTCATTGCGTACAGCTGTGCGGTCAGCCAGAGCAGATCGAGTGACACTGGCTCATCCTGGGGTCACCCAGGTCAGGTGGTGACACAGCATCCCTGCCACATGCACGGGCACAATGTTCCCACCACTGCCAACATCTTTTGGCTCCCTATTTCTATGATGTCCCCACAAACAAAGCAGTGTGAGATGGAGGACAGTGGCATAAGGAGGCACTGCCTGCCTCTGAACTGAGCCGTTTGTCACTCCAGATATTTGGGATGTGAATGGGAAGCTGTGCTATCAGTGCTACAGCTCTGAAACTCCTGCCCCCTGCCTCAAATCAACACTGTTTTACTCACTGAATATATCAGGATTGTCAACAAAAGCCATCAAGACCTGCTGGGCAAAAACAGTAGTATCCTGCTCCTTGAGTTTCCCTGTCCTCGCTCATCTATGGTTACTTGTCCATAGCATCACTAGAAGTTACTGGAGTTCTCAGTATCTAAAGGAGCTGTAAGAAAGAAGGGGACAGACTCTTTAGCAGGGGTTGTTGTGACAAGACAAGGGAAAATGGATTCAAACTAAAAGAAGGGGGACTTAGGTCAGAAGTAAGGAAGAAGTTCTTTACACTCAGGGCGATGAGGCAGTGGCACAGGCTGCACAGAGAGGTGGTGCTGCCCCATCCCTGCAGACAGCCAAGGTCAGGGAACGGGGCTCTGAGCACTGATGGAGCTGGGGGTGTCCCTGCTCAGTGCAGGGGGTGGGAGCAGAGGGCTTTAAGGTCCCTTCCAACTCAAACCTTTCTATGATTCTACAGTTATTAGAGGTTCTAAGAGACAGACAGCCACCTTGGAGCAGCTGAAGCTGTTAACACATTCTGTTTCATCAACACTGCAGAGCCACAGGAGAGCCCTCCATCATGGTGCACCAGAAATGCAACTGAGTGCTCGGACTCCAAGCACAAAATGCTCCCCAAGAGGGTGGAGACACTTCCTGTAGGGAGAGAGCTGCATTCTGCTTCCTCCAGGCAGTGCTGAAGACAATGCCATTAAAAAAAGAGCTGCGAGTAGAAAGAGATGAGAGCGAAGACAATTTGAGGAAGAAACATTCTGTACCAAATGGGAGCGATGCATTTCAGAGGAGATTATGCAGTAGGTGAGATATGTAGATATCATCTGCACAGAGCTGTGTTTTGCTCAAGACAGCTCATCAAAACTGAGGAGACAGAAGCAGAACAAGATCAAACGTAAATCAAGCTGAGTGTGAACACCAGTTTTAAAGCTAAGTCATTCAAATGCTGCTAAGAACCAGCCCGTCACATTACACATGGTGACCTACAAAGTGCTTCCACCATTGCCAGTGCTGCTGCAAGGTGAGGCCTTTGCCATGTCTTGCTGATGCGCTGCTCTGTATCTGGAGCCAGTCTTAGAGCCAGGTGTGTAAGAAAAAGCTACATCTTAGAAACCACAAAAGGCTTAAAAAGATGGGCAGCTTCAGCACAGTGACCCAGAAAATGAAAGCTGTGAGGCACTGGGTTAGACAAACAAGATAGTGGTACTGTCCAGACATGGCAAGGATACAAGAGGAAGGATTTACAAGGATGCTTTGCTGTTTCAAGCCTTTACATCAGCTGACCCAGCTGTGGGACTGCGCACACAAGAGCCCAGTGTCTTCTCATGCCAGGCCCTCCCTTTCCTTAGTGACTGGATCCCACCGAGCTAGCTGAAGAAACAGATCAGTGAAAGATTAACCCTAAATGAGAAAATTTGTTCTATTTTGGTCAGCTCAGCTCCCTGAACCAGTTTATGATGGGGTCAGGCGCAGGACTACAGCCAGCAGGGTAGGATGGAAGGATCCTATGCTGCTGTCATGCATAGGCTGATGTTTTTGAAGAGAGTCACACTGAAAACCCAGAAAAAAATCAGCACTGGGGACAAGAGTAAGTGCCTGGGCTAGCAGAGCCAGAGCCAGTTCAGCAGCAAAGGCAGGTAAATGTGCAGAAAGTCGGACTGAGAGCCCCCAGGCCTGGAAGGACAAGGTTTGAAGCACTGCTCATGAACAGCTGTACTCACGTGATAAAGTCCAGAAAGCTTGCCAGGGGCTCGTATGCGTGGTTCCTCATGTGACGGAACTCCACCACCATCTTCTCCTTCAGCTTGTCATCGATGACAGAGACGGTGAGCGGGGAGGCTTCGTTGGCCAGGAAGTTCCCATAGTCCGTGCTCTGGAGGTGCAGCTTCAAGTCTGAAAAAGAAAGCACAGTTCCACTCCACAGGGTTTGTACTGGGGGGCTCAGGGGGTTTGATGAGCTGTACCTAAGGGAGCTGACGTTCAGTGCTTCCATAGCCAAGAAGCCACCTGCACCGAACAAGCAGGGCTCCTCTGTTACTGCTGAATGGGAGGCAGGAGGCATCTGAAATGCTTTCAGAGCCAAAAAGAAGCAGGCAACAACCCTAAGATCATAAAGCAGCCAGGTCACTCATCGTCAAGTGGATCCTACTAATTGCATGGGTGAAGGTAAGTCAGGCATTAAGAGGTAGAGAGGGGCTGAAGATGAAGCCCATTTAAACACACCCCATACAGCAGGCATTCCCCGCCCTGGATGGAGGAACAAGGCTAGAAACCGTCTCCTCCCTTTACAAGCTGAAGAAAGCTTTGTTCCCCCCGTGCCCTCGTTATAGGTCAGGTGCCCAACCTTGCTGTGGTTCTGGACAAGCAACTACAACTTGCTGGGCTCTGTCAAGACAAAAAGCCCTGTTTAGTTGCATTTGGCTCAAATATCTCTGTGGAAAAGCTGAATCCAGAGCTGAGGAGCGTCTCACAATCCCATCTCTCACAGCATTACTAGCTGTGCTGGTACACGATGTTCACCTCCCTTCAGCTTCACCTCCAAGGGCCAGCTAGGCAAGCATCCTCCCCTGGACTAGAGGCTTTTATGGGGAAAAGAGAAGAGCTGGAAGAGCTTAGGCAAAGCAGATGTGAAGGCATGGTCCAGAGAAAACAAACAGCAATCAACAAGAAAAATAAATAAATAAACCAAGGCACTTCTCCCTGCTTTCTCTGATGCGAGTCCTGGGCACTGCAGGGTGGGCAGGACACACCGTAATATACGGCACATGCTAAAAGATACATACACATGCTATGAGTCAAGCCTAGCTGGAGGAGTCTGCTCTTTTGACACCACATCCAGCTACAGGCAGAAGCTGGACAGCATTCCGGGTGCTGAGCTCCAAGCTGAGCTGTACTGCACAGCGTGACACTGGCCTCATCCAGAGGCGCAGCGGGGTCAGACAGCTTTCAGGCACATTTCAATCCTTTGGGGTATTTCCAATGGGATCCAGCAAGACATTTCTGACCCAGTGCTTTTCAGCTAGGAGGACATTACCATTACCACTGCTGAGTCTCACAGGAAACAGACTGTGGTTACAGAGGGGGGGAATGAAAGGCCAGGCACTTAATAGCACTCCGTTCTGTAGTGTTTCTCAGCCGTTTCCAGGAGAGTTTTGTACTCCACTTACTTTTAATAAGGAATCCTGGATGCAGCAGAGAGCTCCTTGCCCAACAACACGCACCATGGTTGAAGCAAAGCAGAAGCTTCACCCAGATCTCTGCTCTCCAGACACAGTTAACAGCTGTGCTTTATTCTACCAGACACTACGAGATGAGGAAAAGCATGGTCTGGATAACTGTGACAGAGGAGTTTTCAATATGATCCCCATCACAGAGTCAAACACCCTAAAACTGGATTAAGCCCAAACTCAGAACAGCCTTCAGCTCAGTTTGGCACACATGGAATTGTTACTGACGACAATCAGTAGCACTTTAAGCTCTGTCATTGCTCAGAGCCACGACGAAAGCTGAGTCTGCAAATGTCACATGATTTTGTGTTACATCTATTGGGGAGCTTGGAGAGAAGGCAGCTACTGCATATCCTATCAGTTCTTATTTCAATGGGGACACTTCCAAAGTGCTCAGTTCTGACAAGCAGCTCCAGTTCCTACCTTCCACACGGCAAGAATCCACCTTGCTGTCAGCTTACCTGATGCCAGAGAGCCACCGCCAGGGAACTAACGAACTGAAAAGGGCAGCTTAATGCACACCAGGCTCTGCCTGGACAGTGCCACCACCCGCAGCTCAGAGCAGGCCGCACCAACTGCTTTCTGTCTGCTCAGCAAGGGGCTGCCCCCACACCACAGCACAAGAGCCAGCACGAAGCGATGTAACTGGAACAGGGGCCGTGTTTATATAACACTTGGAAACAGCTTCTACAGGGAAGGCCAGCCACAAGCTACAGGAACTGACCTCCTCTGCATCTCTCAGCATCCAGGCAGACAGAACTTGTTTTCCAAAAACTGGACTGGATTTACAAAGCCTGACTCAAAGCATCCCCCAGCACAAGGCTCGGGCTCTCCCGCAGCTCAGCCCCCAGCACAGCTCAGACCTGGCAGCAGCAGCAGCAATTGCCTGAGATCCCCTTTGCTGTGTGTCGGCAGCCCAGGGCTTGCTGCCCAAAGGTATGCATGCCTGTTCCAGCATTCCTCCCAGTGGTTCATGCACTTTGAGAGCAGACTGAACCAGCGTTTGGCAAGGGAGCCCCTGAATTACCACGCTGCTTTTGTTCTCTCCCCCACCAAGCTGGGTAAGCTATGGCCAGGTCACAGCTCCCAGAAAGCTGCTCCTTGCCAGAGCACAGCAGCACAACGGAACCTCATCCTCTTCGTGCTGGGTATCCATCGCAGTAGTGCTCAAGATGGCCACGCTGTGTAATTCCAGCAACCACCTCCAAGCTCAGGCACTCCCAAATGATGCTGCATATATAGAAATTAAAATTTGCTTCACCACCTCCCAGGCCTGAGGTAACAGAGGGAGGGATTGTGCAGCAGCCTGCAGAGCAGCTCATCACCCACATCTCCTTCAGAAGGCTGCAGCTCTTGCTGTTCCCTTTGTTGCTGGTGTTTATAACCTCCTCAGATGCTTCTGAAATGGATTCTCTGAAATCTGACTCAAGGAATGCCCAAAGACCATTCATTTTCTGCAGAATTGAAGACCTTTTCTGTGGCTGCACCACGCTGGTAGCAGTGAGGTGCCACCTCTCCTCAGCTGCCAGCCAGCAAATTACAACACACCAAAACTGGACATAGAGCAGCGACTTTTGCAGCTGTTTCCCCACCACTGCTTTACCTCCAGCTCTTCAGCTTCTGATGGAGAGGCCGCCAGCACTAAAGGGCAGCTGGCACAGGCTGCACAGAGAGCTGGTGGCGCCCCATCCCTGCAGACACCCAAGGTCAGGCTGGATGGGGCTCTGAGCACTGACAGAGCTGTAGGTGTCCCTGCTCATTGCATGGGGGTGGGACTACATGACCTTTAAGGGTCCCTCCTGACTCAAACCATTCTATGATTCCTACAGAGGCACTGCTCTCAAATGCTATCAACAGCTTAATGTTCTGCAGAGCAGATACCAGCCTAAGAGACTATGGCAGCTTCTAGGAGCTGGAGACAGCACAGTACCCTTCTGACAGCAGGAATCTAGGTGAGTCATAAGTGCTGGTTAGCCAAGGCAGATTCTGCGCAGCAGATCTGAGCTTGCACAAGGGAAGCAGAGGAAAACAGCTCCAAGTCCTTCACTGACACCTTGTGTCAGAAGCAGGAATTGGCTGCAGCAAGCTCCAAGCGTATCCAGCAGAGGTACCCAGTGCACGGGGACCTGTCTGAGGAACTGCCAAAGCATCAGGACTTCTGGTGCTGAAAGAAAGGATTAAACACATTCTTGATTTCCAGAGAAAGCTTAAGCCAGAACAGCTGTTATGCCCTCCCTCCGATTCTGGTCGTGTCTCCCAGCCCTTTATAAAGCCAGCTCAGGAGCCAGCCTGATCTAACTGAGCTATACGGCTCCCTCAGGCAGCAGCAAGTTGTCTCAGCAGGAAGCAAGAGTTTTAATCAGCTTACTTTGCTATCAGACAGGGAGAGCTACAAAGGATCATGCAGAAAAGCATGATCTCCCCTGTCCAGCAGCATCAAGCTGTCAGCTTGAGTCCTAACACAGAGGACTTGATCCCTCCCCAGGCAAGCACCAAGACAGCCTCAGCTCTTTAGGATTTCCCCACAGCAGAGGCAATCATTTGCTCCATGACCGGGAGGACAGTCTGCAGTGCTGCTGTCACACCAAGAAGATGCAGCAAAGGCAGAACAGAAAAGCAGATGAGAGTGCAGGAGTATTTTGTGCCTAATTACACATTTTGGCTACCAATAACCTGTCACTACTCTGATTCAATGCAGACAGAGAGAATTCACATTAAAGCCTTCAGAGCACAGAAAACTGGTAGTAAGACAGCAAAATCAGAACCATAGGGACAGAGGAGAGAAACTGTCTGACCACAGACCTACACGAGTGATCACGAGCAACATTCCTTTGAAGGAAAAACCTTCAGCAGGAGCACGTCAGGCAAAAAGCAAAGTGGAGGAGGAACAGGAAGAAAAGAGAACTCAGAACAGCCTTTACGGTCTGAGCACAGCAGCAGTCACCACAGAACTGTCTGGAGGAGACAGTAACAAAACCAGAGCAATGATATGGGAAGTCCAAATTGACTCATTTCAAATGCAGAAAACGCCACTGCAAGGGAGAGCTGGGTTTACACAACTTGGTTCAAGATGCAAAAAGGGGGAAGGGAAAAAAAAGAAGTTGTAAATACAGAAAGACCCCAAAGAGGAAGAAGCCTGCAGGGATAAAGTTCAGGGCTTGCCAAGACTGCTGACCAGCAGGGCAGCAGGAACACCTCCCAGAACCCTCTTTCAGGCCCTGGGCAACCTGATCTGGTGGGGCCGCCAGGCCACAGTTGGGAGCAGCCATTCCACGATTCTAATTATACTCCCATTGACAAAAAAAAAAAAAAAACAATGGACATCTTCACACATGTTCCAACCTATCTCCACAACAAGCTGGTTTTGGCTCTCATGATTTAGAAGTGGGTTGCTGACCCGGGCTCCTGATACCTATGAGTGACAAACATTAAATGGGGCAGTGGCACAGAGGAGCTGCTTAGCACAGACTGGTCACGATGAGCTGACCAAGGGCGACAAGCAACACAAAACCACCCCAGCTTTGTACACACTGATCAATAAAGAAAACAGTGGCTGAAGCAGGATCAGCCCAAAGATCACAGGGGAAGGGCAGCTCCCCTCCGAGTTTACCAAACTCTGCAGTGCTGGTTTGGTTTGAACAGAAGAAACCCTTCCAAAGCTGCCGGTACCCCCTGCGTGCTGCCTGCTCCTGTCAGAAGCTAACAGCACACCTCAGGTACGGATCAGGCTATGCCAAGCACCTCATTTCTGGCCTCAATGTAGCAAACAGGTTTCCTGGTCTGGAAACACACAGCCATGACTGACACAACCCCAAAGTCCCCCACACCTCCTCAGCCCCCCTCCCCTCAGAGCAGGCCCTCCTCTCAGCTCTTGGCCGTGAAGGGGTGGGCGCTCCGCCCGGCCCGGCCCGGCGCTCCCCCGCTCACCCTCGAGGCTCTCGCATTGCACCAGGTTGACGTAGTCGCCCTGCCGCAGCACGCCCGCCTTGAAGCCGCGCACCAATCCCTCCAGGTAGCCGTTGTCCACGTTGAAGTAGAGCTCTGGGAAGCACGACATGATGGCGGCGGCGCCTGCAGAACCGGCGGCGGCGGCGGCGCCTCACGTGACCCGGCGCTCACGTGACGCAGCTGTCAGTGCCCGACTTCCGCTTCCGGCGGGTTCTGCGCGGGCGGGAAGGGTTGAGGCGGTGTGAGGTGGAGCGCCGCCATCACCCCTCAGTGTGGGGTTGGTGCTGTGAGCACCCCTCCCTGAGTCCTCAGCCGTGACTTTAAGGCTTTTCACACTGTCGTGGCCCCCTCCCCAGATGTGTTTGCTCCCATCTCGGAATGTTTGAGCTGTTTGGGTGGGGTCACACCCTGTGATGATGGGGGGGGGGGGGCGCAGAGGAGGCCGCGGGGAGGCCCAGAGGGTGAGAGCGCCTCTCCTGTGAAGAAAGGCTGAGGGAGCTGGGCTTGTTCAGCCTGGGGAAGAGAAGGCTGCGGGGACATCTCACCATGGCTTTCCAGTACTTGAGGGGAGCTTACAAGCAGGAGGGGGGCTGACTTTTTACACAGTTTGACAGTGATAGGACAAGGGAAAATGGCTTTAAACTAACAGAGGGGAACTATAGGTTAGGTGTCAGGAAGAAATCCTTCCCTCAGAGGGCGGTGAGGCGCTGGCACTGCTGCCCAGAGCTGTGGGTGCCCCATCCCTGGAGGTGCCCCAGGACATGGATGGGCTCTGGGCAGCCTGAGCTGTGGGGCAGGCAGCCCATGGCAGAGGTTGGGGCTGGGTGGGCTTTGAGGTCCCTTCCAACCCAACCATGCTGTGATTCTGTGACATGCTGAGCACAGCTTTAGGTGGCCCTGCTGAAGCCTGGTAGCACTCAGTGACCCCCACAGTCCCAACCATACCATGATGTGTTCCCTGGGCAGGAAGGATGTCCCGCATCCCCTTGTTCCCAAGAGCACAAGCCCAGCACCCAGCACAGCCCACATCCCACACTCAGCAACAGCAGTGCTATCTATCTGCTGCTTTATTGGAGCTGCAGAGGGGGAGGCCGGTGGGGATGAGTGGGGAGCCCTGTGGCACAGGCACTAGTTCTTGCCACATGGGAAGGTGGTGCTGATCTTCCTGCAGTAGCAGAAGGCGTTGAAGAACCGGCAGTAGCAGGTGGCACAGGGGTCACAGCAGGGGATCTGGTGGCCCAGGCAGGACTCCAGGAGGCGGACACAGCGGCGAGGGGAGCTCCGCTCCTCCCTGCCTGCAGCTTGCAGGGCCGTGGACAATGCCTGCAGGGAAGAGGAGAGGGAGTGCTCACAGTCCACCCCGCTGCCAAAGAACTGTGTTAGAGAGCCCAGAGCCTGAGGCACCTCCATCTCAAACAGGAGGCTGAGATATCCAGAATTCAGCTTGCTCCTAGAAGAAGATACCTGGGCCTTGGTGCTGGACCCTGGTGATGCCAGCTCCTCTTCATGCTTTGCTTGCTGACCCCTGAGCACAGGCGACCTAAGGCATCATCTGTAAAGACCTGCTTGGGATTCCCCTCTTCCCATCCAGCTGAAGCCTTCCTTCCCCTTTGAGGTTACCTCCCTTCAAGGATCCTTGAATTGTTTGTCCATAGGAAAAGAACCCTGGTCTCTCCAGTCTCTCATCATGGGATATTCCCCATGCCCTGCATCTCTTCAGTGGCTCATCCATCAACCTCTCAGGTCTCCATCTGCCCCTGAGATGGAAGTCTGGTCCTCTGCAGGGACAGCAGGGGCAGGTTGCTTACACACTGCAAGAGGAAGGGAGGTTGGTGTTTCCTCCCAAAGGACCTGGCAACCCTTGATTCACTGTTCCTATTCCCCTTGGCTGGAAGTGTCCTCATGGTCCCCTCTGATTTTTAACCGAACAATTGGTCTGGCTGGAGCAATTTCGAAAGAGGATGTTTCACACCCACGTGTCATTACGGAAATGTGCAGTGGGAAGGTTGGGTTCCCACAGTTTCTTAGGAAATGAAGCAGGGAAACCTCGCCTGCCTCCAGCCAGCTCACCTCCCAGCCCCTGCAGCAGCGTCCCTGAAGGCCAACCCCAAACAGAGGGGCTTTCTTGGCCCCTCCACTTCCAGCTTCCTTGACACCCAGCGTGTCCACACCCCTCAGCAGGCAGCGAAGGGATGCTCCCTTCCTGTGCAGCATCCTGTGAAGTGTTTGCTCCAAGCCACCTCAGGGCACAGAGGAGCCTGATGTGGCTCAAAGCAGCCCTGTTTGGGGTGTTTTTAGGAAAACAAAAGCTCTCTTCGTGTTACCTGTGGTTCCAGCACCCTGCTTTTCTGCAGGAGGTCACCATCACCTTCTTGCAGCTCCAGGGCCATCTGATCCAAGTCTGGCTTGGGAAGAGCACCTGCGAAACAGAGAGAGGCTGGGCAAGGTGGGCACTGCGGGCTGAGCAGGAGCTCCCTGCTTCAGTTTTGGGGACCTGGCTGTCCCAGCAAGGGCTGGGGACCGCGGGACTCACCAGCAAGCTCCACTGACACCTCCTTGGCCTTGCGCAGCAGGCTGGGGTAGCGGGCTCTGCCTGCCTCCTCCAGCCCGGCGCTCATCTTCTGCAGGGGGCTGTGGCTGAGGTCCGAGGTGAGGATGGCCTGGATCCCCTGCAGCAGCCCATAGCACAGCAGCAGCGTGTTCAGCATGGTCCTGGGGCAACGTGCACAGAGGGCAATCAGCCAGCATCAGCCCAGCTCCTCTGCCAGCAGTGCTGCCGGCTCGGGTGCCTTCCTGCACCCCAACTCTGGGCTGTCTTCTCCATGGTGCTCCCCAGGGGTGGTTGGCAGCCAGGCTTACAGACAGGTGTGCAACACCGTGAGCAGGAGCGTGGTGAGCGGATGGGAGCAGCTTCCTATGGCTGCAGCCAGAGGCCTCCTGCACTGCCCTGGGCATTGCAGCTGGAGCTGCAGTGACAGGAGCGTCCCCAAAAGGCCATGGGACATCCCTGTGTTTTGTGAAAGCTCCTGCAATGGAGAGGCTGAGGCCACCGTGGGGTTTGGGCACAACAAACAACAGTGGGGCTTTGGGAAGACTACTACAGGGCAAGGTGGGGCTGACAGAGAGCGGGCATGGATAGGGGACCTTCAGGTCTGCGTGTGACAGCAAAGGCCCTTGCAGTGGCTGTGGCACCTCTGTGCCACACATTTACCCTAAAAAACCCTAAAAAGACAAAAGTGCAAAGCCTCCAGTCATGCTGCCAGGAGCATCCCCAGGTGGGACCAGCCCCTCTCCCCTCCCGTCCCCCGCTCACAGGGGAACCCAGAGCTTCTTCACCCCACAGTGCCACCCCACTCCACGCCATGGACACCCAGCGGGGTGCCCCGAATTCTCCCCACACCCATCCCTGCTCCGCAGCCCCTTCCCTGCAGACCCACTGACCTCTGTGGGGCTGCAGGCACTGCTCGCTCGGAGTCGCTCTGCCTCGATGTCCTCCCTCCCCACATCTCGCCGGGAACTTATATCAGCTTCTCGTTAATTAAGTGCCTCAGCCACATGACCCCACTAAGCGGCAGGTAGGTGGGCTCTGCTGCAGACAGGGCTTTGTCTGGATGGCAAAGCACCAGCGGGGCGTGGGTGGGATGGAGTGCTGCTGTGTGGGGCTGCAGACAGGAGCTGGTGCCCACCTGTCCCAAAATCCAAGCAAGCCTACGCAGCAATGCCACCCCTGTGTTGGTCCCTGAGGACAGAGGACCAGTGATGGACACACAGCTTCCTCCTGCATCCTCACACCCCAGCAATGAATGCATCGCCTGCTTCTGGCCCAACATCAGCCCCTGTCCCCTTCCTCCACCAGCACCCTGTGGCTTTGGGAAGCCTGCTCTAAGTGCCCCGTGTCTCTGCAGCCTTCAGGAGCCAGCAAGGCCATGACAAGGAGCAGCTCTGATGCCAGAGGAGCCTCCGAGTGCACCCAGCCCCACTCCTTCATCCTTCTCCATGCTTTGGAGAAAGCCCTGTAGCTCCTGGCATGACCCAGCCAGGAGCCCATTACATCCTCTGCTCCCACCACTGCCCAGCTGCAGATCCTCCAGGTACTGACTGTGTCTCCTTCACTCATCCTTTCCAGGACCTGCAGCCTCAGAGCGCTCAGCATCCCGGCCTCAGCTGCAGGAGGAAGGATGAGTGCTGTGCCCCACAGCTGCGTGCGGATGTGGTTCCTTTGGCTTCTCGGTGCTTGAGCACCGCACCCAAACCCAAAGGAAGCTGCAGTGAGCCTGGTGCAGCCCCAGCCCCACAGCCACGGGGCCAGGCAGGGATGGAGGAGGCACCCCTGCATCCACCCTGCTCGCATCAGTCCTCCTGCAGCCCCACACCCAGCTGGTATCCCTGCATCCTGCACCCAGCTGGGACCCACACCTCGCAGCCATTTGGGATTCCCATGTTTAGAACCCACATCCCTGCACCCAGCTGGGATCTCCATGCCTCACACCCATCTGGGATGCCAATATCACAAACCCACTTGGGATGCCCATATCACACACCCACCTGGGATATCCATACCACACACCCAGCTGGAATGCCCATACCTCACATCCATCTGGGATCCCACATCATACACCCATTGGGGATGCCAATATCACACACCCATCTGGGATGCCCATACCATACACCCATCTGGGATATCCATACCTCACACCCATTTGGGATGCCCATACCTCACACCTACTTGGGGTGCCCACCCCTTACACCCAGCTGGGTCCCCATGCATGACACCCAGTCAGGACCCCTTGCACAGCACCCTGCTGCCATAGCAGGATGCAGACCCCATTCCTGCGCCCCCAGCCCACAGCAGTGACGCCAGCCCGGAGCGGGGCTCATTATGGGCTGTTGGCTTCTGGGAAGGCATTAACATTGCCGAGGCAGCCGAGCGCTGAGAGCTTTTTAATTTGCGGGAGCTCCGCCTGCTTCGTGAGCGGCCCCGGGCAGGTAACGAGCTAAATGAGCAGCCCGCATCGCTTCCAGGAACAGAGCGGCCGCAGCGAGGCCATCCCGCACGTCTCCATGTGGGATTCACCCCCCCGGGCAGCGCTTAACCCCGGCGGGGGGGGGAGAGGAGCGGGCTGGAGGCCGAGCTGGGTGCGATGAGCTGCGCCCGGCCTCAGCCCTGTTGCGGGGCGGGGGTGCGGGAGGAGACGGGGGCCCTTTAAGGCTGCGGCCCGGAGCACACTGACGTCAGCGGGGCGGGCGCACCGGGACGCCGCAGCCCCGCGGCCCCGAGCTCCGCCGTGCGGTGAGTGCGGGACCCCCGGGGGTACCTCGGGGGGCTGAGGGTTGGAGGGGGGCGAGGGTGGATTTTGGGGGGTTGGATGTGGAGTTTGGGAGTGGTTGGGGGTAT